>CM040428.1:143491585-144030827 GCA_022702705.1 Papilionanthe hookeriana x Papilionanthe teres
AAAATTAAGTAAAATATGTAACTAGTTTTCTTCCTATAAGATAATTCAAGTGAAGCCAATTTTTTATTAGGCATTTCCTCAAGCTTCTCCTCTCTTCTCTTTTATATATATATATATAGAGAGAGAGGATTACTATATCTGGATAGCCTGTTAATGATTTTAAACTTCACTATCCTTAATTTATATTTTCAAAACTTACACATTTCCACTTAATTATTATAACATAAATAAGAATTCAAAAAGATTTCTAATCTTTTCTTTTTCAAGTGATAATTTTTTATTACTTAATATTTCTAAAATTCTATTATTTCTATCATGAATAGAAAAAAATTTTAATCTTATTCTTCTTTAAGTTAGATAATTCTATTCTTAAAATCAATCAAAGTTACTAAAATTTTGGTTAATTTCACTAAATTGTTTATAATTTCAAAAATAAAAGTGATCTCAAATAAATTCTTCATTCCTTAAGTTATGTTAAAAAGTTTTTATTTTAAGAAAATATTAGCTCTTTAAGGACAAATAAAATTTAAATTTGAATGTATTTTCCCTTCCCCCAAACTTAAGTTTTGGTATACTATGATAATTTGAAAGTATGAGAGAAAGAAAATCATAAGAATTTTTATAAGTATGTAAAAACAATCTTAAAAAGAAAAATTACTTCTTCTCATGTTTTTATGAATAATTAAGATAAAATTGAAGCATGTATAAAAAGTAAGCAGGCTAATTTTATGATGATACTAAATTTGAAACAAAATTAAAGCAGAGCAAAATTATTAAGTACTAAACAGTAGACTAAAACAAACATAACATAAATTAACTCTAACTTCAGTCTCAACACAATATACTAAGAATATTTTAACAACAGAATCTTAACACTAATCAATCCACACAGATATTTAAACAAATCAACATACATCAAACATAAAACTAAACAAACAATCCAAATAAAACAAACTAACGGAGTAGCTCATCATAAAGATATATAACTACTAGTCACTACCGTAGCCTCATCATCATCATCGTCACCAAAGGAAAATTCTACGTCCTTAGGATCAACAAATGGTGTGAAACTAGGAAAAGTAGGGAAACTAACATCATGTTCACCCTTCGGAAATCGACTAGGGCTTCATCATACTTAGCATCATAACTACTCTTCCTCTGGGTATAATCAGATAAATGATCAGGTTTCCTATCAATAGTATCAATCCTGCAATGAGTTTGAAATAACTCCTGTTGTTGCTCTAAAAACTGATCATGCATTGATTCCCAGAAACTTGATGGTGGCTCAGCAGAAGTAGAGAGTCAAGAAGTAGAAGTTCTACCTAGAGTATGTGCAGAAGTAGAAGGAGCAGTCGATCTCTTCCCTCGAAGACGATCATATATACTAACACTCTCTTGCCCAATTGGCTTGGTAAATTTTAACTTCTCCTCAGAAATATCAGCAGTGACTCCATTACTAACACATAGTGAATAAATCAGAGATGGGAATCCCAATCCAATAGAAGTGCTGGATCTCACAGTAGAATCCACAGAATCATAAATAATACTGCCGACATCAATAGGCTTCCTCTCTTGAATGCAGTAGTTTAAGATTGCTCGATCTCTAGTCACTTCACTCAGGTGGTTGGAAGATAACAATCTTGCAGAAATAAAATAGTGACATACTTTAGAAATACCATTTAATTTGGAGGATTTGAAGTTTACCCTTTTTCCGTTCTTGATCATCCAAGATCCAGTACCGTCAGTCAAATAAGCAATGATCATATTCAAATCTCCCTCAGATGGTGATAATCCAGAATAATAGCATTCAATAGTTAGTGGCAGGCCATAAAATATATTGATTCTTTGAGGACTAAATCCTACTCTGATTCCTCTAACAAAGACTTCATAATCTTCGGCATCCAGAAAATTTGCATAAAATTCTCGAACAATATGGATAACAGTAACAGCAGTGAAATAACAGAATCGTTTCCAACTGTGTGCAATGATAGTGTTTTTGATCATTTCTCCAGGATGATAGAAACTTCATTTTGAAATGAACTTTCTAGACGTCACAAATTCATGGAAGCGAAAATGCGCGTACCGTAGTAGAAAATTTGCTGCTACCAAAGTTAACTCGTGCCTTCCCGCGTTTAGATTTTGGAGCCATCTAAACGTGAAAGAAAACAAGAACAAATTTAGGAATCAAAGATTTAAACTCTTTTTAAGTTTATAAAACTTAAAATAAGTTTAAAAATCCAAAGAAATCACTAAAAATCAAAAAAAATTTCAAAATTTCGGTTCTTAGCAAACTAGGGAAATCTATGGTGAAAATCGAAAATAAATGGTTTAAAGTGTAGATCTGACCTTGAGACGAAGAAATCAAGTGGTTTCGCACTCAAATCCTTGATGTTTTGACCTCAAAATGGATCTAAAAGGTGTATTTTCGTGAAAATGGGGAAGAAGATGAAGCTTAGGCGTCAAAAATGGTTTTTAGGAGTTATTTAAGTAATTTTTCGGGTACAGGCCGAACTGGCGCTTAGGCTCCAAATTCTGGCGCCAGACTCGCCTTTCACAAAGAATTATTTTTAAATTTAATTTTCCACCAAAATTCATAAATTCAACTTCTAATTACTCATATCAGAGTAGGGCTTCAATTTCTAACTTCCACAACATTTTTCAAAAATTTATAAAAATTAAATATTTAATCCACCAATCAAACAAAAAGTTTAAATCAAACTCACTAAATTCCATTTATAATCTTCAATATTGACTCAATACATTCCAGATAAGTATTTTACTTGATTCAAGTTCCTAATACACACTCAAACACAACAATTTCTAAGCAAAAACAACACACATTGAACATGAAAGTAAACACACAAACAAACACAATCGATTCTCTAAATTGATACAACGACTCAACAAACCATATAATAACTATCTCATTACCAGAATATTCTAATCTTCACAAGGGAAGTTGTGTATTCCACTTGGAAAGAACACTAACGCTCTCGAGAAATTCGTAGCCGTCTTTTCGTCAATCCACTTGTTCTTCACATACATTTCAACTTGAGCATCTTGATAAGCTGCAAAATGATCAAATTGAAGTTTCATTTGCCATTCTAGATGTTCAATTTGATGAAACATCTCATGAAGGCGATCTCCAATGCTTTTAAACTCCGCTTCAAACTTATCCAAATGACTAGAAATTTTCTCTAAACTTACAGCGATGAAACCATTGAAGTAGGGTTGAGGATCCTTTGAGACCTTGTCCCTAGCTTATTCTCCATGATTTCTTCCTTCCATATTCTTCAAACATTTCTCAAATCTCTCAAGAATGAAGTGCAAGGTACGTAATTTTGATTGCTTGATGGTTAGGGAAGAAGATAGGTTGATTTAAAGGTGAAAATCGTGTGAAAAACTGAAAATTTTCAGTTTTTGCACGACCCAGTAACCATGGCGCTTAGGAGCCTAATCTGGTGCCTAAGCGCCAGACCTATTGATACATAGTTGATTATGGCGCTTAAGCGCTGAATTCTGGCGCCTAAGCGCTGAATTCTGGCGCCTAGGCGCCGGAAAAATGTTCAACTCTGTTTCGCCTAATCGTCAAATTTCAAAATTTCGTTCTCCAAGATAGGTATATTATACTGGTAAGAGTAATTTAGACTCAATAACTCACATTGTAAACAATCATAATGAAGGTTAACTTGATCTCCTTTTTACTCATATTCAAAATAGAGTGATCCAATTTTTAAATCTTACATACTTTAAAATAATTTTCAGCCTAAGTCAACAAAGACTTATAAGCATCAAATTTTTCTAAAGTAATATAAAATTAATCAAGATCGAGGCATAACCTTACATTAAAACACAAAAAACACTCATAACAAAAGATAATTATGGGTTGCCTCCCACAAAGCGCTTGGTTTAACGTCGTCAGCCCGACTTAAGTAAATCTTTAATCAGGTCGACTCAATTCATAAGCCTCTTTATAAATCTTTTTAATATCTCCCAAATAAGGCTTCAATCTTAATCCATTTACTTTAAAAACTTTTCCTGTTTTAGGATCTTTAATATTCACAGCTCTATAATGGTATACTTTCTCAACTATATAGGGTCCAATCCATTTAGATCTTAATTTTCCATGAAAATGTTTTAAACGAGAGTAAAACAGTAATACTTCTTGTCCAGGCTCAAAAATTTTTTCTGAATTTTTCTTATCATGCAAAATCTTCATTTTCTCTTTATAAATCCTCGCATTTTCATATGCTTCATTTCTTATTTCTTCCATCTCATTTAATTGCAATAATCGCTTTTCTCCTGCATTATTCAAATTAAAATTAAACTCCTTTATCGCCCAATAATATTTATGTTCAAGTTCTACAGGTAAGTGACAATGTTTACCATAAATTAACCGGTAAGGTGACATTCGATTGGTGTCTTATAAGCTGTTCTATAAGCCCATAATGCGAATCAAGTCTATCAACCCAATCAGTTCTCTTAGGATTAACGGTCTTCTCTAAAATTCTTTTAATTTCTCTGTTTGATACTTCGACCATTCCACTTATTTGTAGGTGATAAGCGAGTTGCAATTCTATGTTTGATTCCAAATTTTTGTAGTAATGATTGAATTCTTATATTCTCGAAATGACTTCCACCATCAGTGATAATTACCTTAGGCATTCCAAATCTTGAAAATATCATTTTCTTTAAAATTTTAGAAACACTTTTGGAATCACAGTTTGGTAAAGCTACAGCTTCAATCCACGTTGGTTCACACTTCATGCTCAGGTTCCTCCATCGAAGTATGTAATCCACCAAAGTTTCGTTCGTTTTCTGTCACTCCACCACTAGATCACCGATGATGATGTGGTGCTGAGCTCCGGCAATCTGCTTAACGAAGAGATTTTCCAATTATGCAAAAGTCTTGACTGATCCATTCGGTAATTCTTCATACCAGTCGAAGGTGATCCCTGGCAAACTGCTGACGAACTGTCGAGAGAGTAAGGTGTCACTCCCACTGGCATTGCAACAACTAGCACGAAAATGTGCGACATGCTGCCGTGGGTTTCCCGTTTCATCGAAAGTCTTAAACAGAGGTGGTACAAAGCCCTTCGGGTATTGGACTGCATCAAATTCTTCAGGGTAAGGTCTAACCATCTGAATAGATGTTCCACTCTTGGACTGAGCTAAGGCTTCTCGCACCTGGTATTCTACCATGCTCTTAGTATCCTTTTCGGGAATCATGCTCTGTGTAGAATCATTCTTCAACTGATCATCTCCGTTAACAGATGTAATCTCTTTTCCTGCATCTGTAATATGGATGACCTCCGGGGGTATTTCTTTCTGAGGCTGGGCCTGACTCTGGAGAGTGGCTAAGGCGGCAGCCATCTCTTCCATCCTTTTCGCTATCTAGGAAATTGTATCATCTCTTTCCTGAAGCTGTGTGTTGACCTCATTTTTGATGAGGTCTTCTCTTCTTCTTTTTAGTACTTAGGATCTAGCCTTAGGCTTTTCCTTTGACTATCCTAGAGGATTAGAATTGGGACCCACCTTTTAGAAATTCAAACCACTTTCTAACTCCCTGTAAACTCCACAAACTTAATTGTAGACCCCTAATCACCTAGAGGGTGGAAATCAAATGTGTAAGTTTAAAGGATGAGTTCCTATAGGACTCTTTGGCCTTAAGACTACCCCAGGTGGCCCGGTGCAGTGAGGGCTGACTTACACACACACTATATTTATACACTACACTTTCACACACCTATACCCAACTTGACCTCCTGACTCATAAAGGTGATTCACATGGATGGTCCTTAACCCCTAAGCCCTTGGCTAAGAGGGTTAGGAACAACATAGTGAATGCCTCAAATGAGTCCCTTCATGGCTCATGTGGGCTTGATATGGCTTCATGGCTCAACCAAAATGATTTCATTCCACTTACATTCACCCAATCTTCAATTTTCCAAATTTTCAATTTTCCAAATTTTCAATTTTCCAAATTTTCAATTTTTGACCCCCGGGACCCTACACCCGCCTAATCTACCCAAAGCCCTTGAAACTACCCAAAATTTGCAAAATCACCTAAATTACCCAAAATTCCTCAAAATCAATCCCAAGCATTCCCACATTACTCAAATTGATCATCCATACCCAAAAATACCAAAAATTCCAAAAATACCTCCCAATACCCTCCAAATACCCAAAATACCCCTCTTGACCTAAAAATCCAAAAATTCAGAAAATTCCCAGAAAATTCCAGAAAATCCCAAATATTTCCAATTTCATTTTTTTTAACTACACTATGGGCCACGTTTGTCAATTTACCCCACTTTTATCAAAACCCCCAATTTGACCCATTTTAACCCAAAGTAAACCCAAAGTCAAACCAAACCTACCCAATTGACCCAAATTCTGGTCCAATTCAATTCTAAACTTCAATTCAATATTCCCAACACCAATCTAGACCAAATCCAAGTCCAATTTGATTGACATTTGGATCCAATTTCACTTTTGGCCTTAAAGCCCAATTTGGACCTATGACCCAAACCTAGCCCAAACTAACCCAATTCAACTCCAATTAACCCCAAACCTTTTCTAAACCTTCCTTAACATCCCCACAAACAAAACCTTAACATGATTTGCCCAAAATTTAGACCCAAACCCCACTCAAATTCAACCCAAAGCTAAAAGGCCCAATTTTGACCTAAACCCAAACCTAACCCAAATAAGCCCAAAGCCCAAAATCAAAACCCAACCAAAACCAAAACCTCTTTGAAACACTCCCATAAACATTTCCCAACATTTATTTTACATCAATTTCAAACCTAGCCCAACATTGGCCCAAGTTAGCCCAATTTGACCTATATTGGCCCATTCACCAAAGAAGCCCAAATTCAACCCAATTCAAACCCAAATCACTCCCAACTTGCTTCAAAACACTCATGACACATCCATGAACTAAACCCAACATTTATTTGGCCCAATCCTTCACAAAATTCCCATCCATAAATTTATTTTTTAAACCAAAAGCCCATTTTCTTAAACCTTCCTAAAAGCCCAAATTTCATGCTAAAGCCCATATGACAAATTGTTCTCATCATACCCTTAATTAAAATCAATCCCTAAGTTTCAAAAACTCATCATGAAGCCATTCCAAATTAAGCCCCATACAAATTCCCATCAAAATACCAAAATGTTCTTAAATCCATTTCCATGAAATTGACTTAACTTTTCCCAAGCCAAAGATGAGCCATGAAGCCATGCATGAGCCACATGGAAGCCATGAGAGCCTCTTTACATGTCACCATGCCATTTTGGGCAAAAGGAGGAGACTCTTTCCTTAATTCCTAAAGGTGATTAACCACTCCCATGATTCCCCTTAACCATGCTTATGCCTAATTGTGCTTGGATGGTGACTTGACCCTACTGATTATGCTTGAGCCAAATCACTTTCTCTTCGGCCTAAACCAAGCCTTGGGTGGTGCACCTAGCCCAAAGGGATGGGTTGACCAATTTAAGCCAAAATGAGCCCTCTCCCATTCCATTCTAATCCAAGCCTTTTACACATGGCATTTGCCAATTGCCTACACTAAACCCCAGCCACGACCCACTCGAACAAGATGGTGACCGAGTGCTCGGCCGGCCGACCACCGGGTCGCCGGAAAACACCATGGCCGAGACCTTGGGAGGAGCCAAACTTTGGAATTCCACCTTGCTGAGCTGCCCCATGCCCAATGGCCACCATGGTCGTTCTTCCCATGCCCGGAGCAGGTGATCCCAACCCTTGGCCATCCCCGCGAGGCTCTCCGGCCACCTCTATTTAAACCTGACCCCCTCACGGCCATGGAAAAGAGTTGCACAAACCTTGCCGAAACTCTACCAAAATTGTTCCAAACCCTACTCCATACTTAGAGCAGTTGATCCCCAGTGTCAATTTGCCCTAATCCCCACCAACAAATCCAATTTCTCAACTGAAATTTCACCGCAAACCAGGACACTTTGCCACAGTGAGCCAATCCTCAAATTGACTGGTCCTACACCTTCACTGGACCAAGAGGAGAAGTTTCCGCTGAAAGCCCCATCTCCGGGCCACCCGAGTTGTTCCGGCCTCCAAGCTTTGTGATCGAGTCGTGGTCACTTTCATAGCTAGGCAATTCACCGGACCGGGAGACTTCATCCGGAGCTTGCGGGATCCAATCGAAGGTGACACAACCCTCAGATTGAAGCCACACTTCTCTGAGCAAAGGTATGAGCTAATTCTTCATCCCGAGCTTCTGGAGATTCTCCATTTCAAATGCTTTAATTTCAACGCATGATCACCGTATAGATGTGTTCGTCTCTTCAAGACGAATCCATAGAGCACAAGAACACCAAAATCCGTTAAGTATTGAGTGAGATATTAGGGATTTAGTGTGGACGGCTCTCGGGTGAGAACGCTTGGGGACGATGAACGGATGCCGCTCATTAAATACACGCGCGGACGGACGGCCAGGATCGTGCCGGATCAGGAGACGGAACGACACAGCGGGCCCCAGGAGTGCTGAGTTGGATGGCGGCGCCGAATCAGAAGGCGACACGCGGCGTTTCGGAGCTGCCTAGGTTGACGCGGCGCCGCGTGGATAAATAGAAAATTAGGGTATTTTTCTATTTATTTAATTCCCTAAACTTCAAAAATCCATAACTTTGTGTAGAAAAATCGAGAAAAATAAAATAAAAATACCCTCTTGCTCGGTGAACGAGAGGAGAATAATGTGGAAAAGAAATCATTTAATTTCATCAAGTATTTTATTTTTAATGATTTATTTACCCTTTGCATTTTTTTAATTCTCCATGCATATAGGAAATTCACCATGGCATGAGACCATAGGGCTTTTGAAGCCTCTGAATTTGGGAACATTCCCTGAATTTTCCAAAGTCAGAGGCCATCCCTATGAGAAGTTATTGATTTTTCAAATTCATGTTGCTGTTTTGAGTATTTTAAATCCAATAATTAGCATGTTGTGAAATAAATTCTAGGAAAATTTGGTGGTGTTTCTTATGACTGAGAGGACCCTAGGAAAAATAGGTTTTGAATTAATTCATTTAAAATAACCCTAATTGGCTTAAACACCCAAAATAGATCCTTAATTAATTAGAGCTAATCATACATAAAATTGACTTGAAATCAATTCTCCACTGACCTTTAGGATCAGAGGAACCCACAATAAAAGTTTGAAGTCAATTAGACTTGTTTAGCCCTACTAAATGGGTAGTTTAAGCCATTTAGCCAATTTAAACTTTAAAAATTCATAACTTTCAAAATACTTTTAAAAAATTCACTAAATTAGTTTTAGAGCCTCTCTGATATCAGGGGAATTTAAGAAAAATAAAATTGCAATTTTCTAAAAAAGTTAATTTTTTACATTATTTTAATATTTTAATAATTAAAAAATAATAAAAATCATAAAAATAATAAAATTCACCAAAATGTCACATTTTGAATTTTAATCACTTAGGAACAAACCCCTTATTTTTCTTAAGTCACTATAATGAGATATTAAATTTTAAAGCCCTAGGGTAATTTTAAAATTAAAAAAAATGTATTTTTTAGCATTTCCACTAAAATAATTCTAATAAATCAAAGAAAAATCAGAAAATTGTAAAAATTGATTCTCTGATTTCCTTGATATCAGAGAGATTTTTGAAAAATATAAAATTCATTTTTTTAACCTTTATTTTATTTTTAAATTAATTAATACTCCAAAACTTAAAATAATTATAATAAAAATAATATATTTCAAAAAATCACCAAAATTGGTCCAAGTGGTCCTCTGGTCATTAGGAATGTCCCATAATTTTCTTAAGGACAGAAACTTTCCGTTGGTCATATTATTAAATTTTCCTTGGAAATCCCTATTTTCTACCAAAAATAATTACATAAATAAATTAAATACAGAAAAATCACATTTTCTCCTCTCATGTCTTTATTGACATATGAGTGAAGTCACATAAAAATTTCAAGTTTATTTAAGCTCAATTTAATGAGTTATGAAATTATTAAGCTTGAAGGGCAAAGTGGTAATTAAAATTTTAACCCTTAATTAAAACTTTACGTTTAAAAAAAAATTAACAAGTAAAATATTTGATCTTAATCTGATTTGGATGATTGAAATTTAAATAATTAAAGGGTAGAAATCTATTAAACAATTTAAAAATAATTAAAATAAACCTTAATTAAATAATTGATTAAATTTGGAAGAATAATAAAATTGGAATTATTAAAATAGGGATATTATTAGGAAGAGATTTGTTCTTTAATTTAAGAATCCCTAAATTGATCATCTCAATAATATTTAATTCCTAATTAAGATGATAATTCAAATTTAAGTTTTAAAATGTTAAAGGACTTAATCATTAAAATTAAATTAAAAGTTAAATTATTAAACTCTTTTTAAATTTTCAATTAAATTAAAATTAAAAATAAAATTAAATAAATTAAATCAAGCAAATTAAATTAATTTAAATTAAATTAAATTGAATAAATTAAATTAAATTGAATTAAATTGAATTAAGTTTAATTAAAATTAAATTAAATTAAATTAAATTAAATTAAATTAAAGATTAAATCAAATTAAATCAAATCAAATTAAATTAAATTAAATTAAATCAAACTAAAATTAAATTAAATTAAATTAGATAATGGAATCAAGTTAAAATTAAAACAAATTAAATTAAAATTAAACCAGATTAAATTAAATTAAATTAAAGTTAAAATTAAATTGAATTAAAAATAACATCACCTAAGATATGAAGAAATAAATATAAAGCAACTTGAACATTATTCCAAATTTAAATCCGATAACTGAAATTAAACTAAATCACAAACCATTTGAACACCAATTTGCCCTCGAGAACTTTTATTTGTCATAACTCCTAAACGGAACGGCAAATGAGATGTTACTTCACTTATAGGATATTCAAATGCCCTAAGTTCACTGAGCAAGATAACAAAATTGAATTCCTGGACGATTAATTCATTTGTATAATTAAATTCATTTGGACTTAAAACAATTCTAGCAATATTGAAAAGATGTTTAAGATTCCTCTTAAGCACTTCCTCAATATGATAGGATATTTATAAGAACAATTGAACTTAATTGTTCTTTGATGAAGAAAATCGTCCTCAAACCAAAATACAAGAACCTAGACGTCATAGGAAATGACTAGCTATAGGATTAAGAATTTGGTAGAAAACCATAACCCTTCCCTTAGCTTTACCTAGGAACTTGCTTAAATATTCTAAGTTGTGTTTAAGTGCGAGTTTGGGATGACGGGAAGACCCTCCAGGTACGCTTTTATTTTATTGCAATTTACTTTTCTTGCAATTTACTTTATTGCAAATGCATTTTACTTTTCTTGCATGATAAACAACTGTTGCATGAAAACCCACACCTCTATGGTAGCCCCTAAAACTGAAACCAAAACTAAATTAAAAGTCATTGCAAGATAAAATTCACCGCCACAACATTTCAAAATATAAAACAACTCAAAATTTAATCACAAACGGAACACAAAACTACAACTACAACTAAATTAAAACGTCTTGTTGGATGATCGGGAATACCTCGGATGATGTAACCTACGTGTTGCTAACGGGATTTCCACGGTCTAAATGAAAGTGTGGAACTCATTTAGTTGAGTTTAGCAAATTCATCTGGACTAAGTGAATCCGATAAAAATAACGATGCCGAAAGGATGGAACCGTGGGATCTTAACCGGTGTTGTTATAATCAACTTTAAGATTTGTTTTAATTAAAATATTTAAAAACACTTGGACTTTAAGATTTTCTCTAAACCAAAACACTTTTCTCATCTCCTGATTTATGACTTCTATAACTAAACCTCTGCAACAACAAGGAGCTCGGAGCATGGTGGGCAGCACGGCCATCGTCATCAGCAAAACTTGAATCTACATCAGCAAAACAATTCTTAGAATTAAATAACCAAGCCATAGGACTTCGAGGTAGTTTGCCTAGTGCAACATAAATCCTCAACCTCCTCGTTAGGCATTTGCATGATCATGTCATGTAAATTAAGCCCTAACCGGTCTTAGGATTCCGAGGTAGTCGTTTAGTACGACATAAACCCTCACATCTTCGAGGCTATTTGTATGATTTTATCATACAAATATAAGTCCAAATTAATCAAAATTGGCAAGATTGAAATATCAGATAATATTAGGATTTTCTTAAATTCGAGCCAAACAATAGGATAGTTTGGGAAGTTGCCAAGATTCCTCTTGGATCCTCAGCTTCTCCTACTTCTCTTCCTTTGGACTCCCAAAATAAAATCTTCCAAATTTGATCCATTCCCTATTGAAATTCCAAAATTCAATCCCTTGAGAACTTAAACTTTGAAAGTCTTGAGAGCAGAATTATTGATTATTATCGAGAGTTTTCTTAGGTGATTCCCGTCACTTAAGATGTAATTAACTATAGGGGCTTGCCCTTATAGGGAATTTTAAAGAACCCAGGTAATATAAGCCACGTTTAATGCTTTCATATTAAACGAGGGAATTTGTCGGCTTATAAAATTGGTTCACAGACCAAACGGATGTCACAAACCTTTCTAGTTTATTTAATCGAGCCCCATTACCAAGCAGTGTGTCTATTCTTCGGGTTAGATACATGGTTTGTGGTGCGGTGCTCGTTTATGTAAACTATTCGGGATGTGAAATCAGCTTGATTTCATATCTTAAAATTTTCAAACTTAAAATTATTTTCAAAATCGAATGCTACTTTCTAAATTATATATATATATATTTAAATTAAATTTAAAATATAAAAATATGCCGACACTGTGCTCTCATTAATTCTGGCTCATTTCTTTCTAAAGCTGGCGGAACTCCCTGCGAAGCTGACGATGCTCGTGTCTCAACCATGTTGACCTCAGCATACTCTTCATCCATGAATCCTGGTGAATCCACTTCGTCCCTTAATTCTTCTCCTCTTTCTCTTGCTAGCCGTCAGATGTCCATTCTTAGTTGCCCAATGGAATCCTCAAGTGGCCTTTTCTGAATGATCTCATGGTTGTCAGGAGACGACTGTTGAACCTCTCTTTCAGGAGCTTCCTCTACTGCGGCACTTTCTTCAGATCTGGGATCTTCAGTGAGATTTCTCTTTCCAGAACATTGTGTTGGTATTGGTTCAGAAATAATAGGTTGCCACACCATCCTTCTTGTAGCAGAAGGCCTAGGACCGGCTGGTCTGTCGGCGGTGTGTAAGTAGGTGGTGTCCTCCCTAATATGGAGACCCGATACCACAACGGGTGAGCCTCCCTCGCTAGCTCGCACCTTTTTCTTCGGTCTTTCAGGGACAGTAGTAGGCTCTACTCGCAGACCGAGGCGATACTTAACTGGCACTCATCTCATTCTTCTCAGAATCTCTGCTACAGGACATCCTTCTTTTCTGGCTAATTTCTCAACTACCGCACGCAATCGGGTAAGCGGTGTAGCCTTGCTCTTCTTCTTCTTATCGTCACTGTAATATGCAGGCCGGGGTAACGCAGCGGTGATCTTTCTGGCATCTGTTTCATCAGATGCAGTAGAGAGAGGGTGGAATCTATTTCCTTCCAACAGTGGTGAGTATTCTGGCAGTTCTTCCTCTTTCTCTTCGGGGATTTCTTCAAGACAGGCGGATTCAGCTTCCCTGACCTTCTTGATCTTAGTAAACTTCCTGTTTTTATTCCTCCTCTGTGTCCAGGTTAAGGGCTTATACTTCGAACCGGACCCTATCTCGAAAACAGACGGTATCGTAGCGAAGTCTGAACCCTCCATGGTGACAGGCTCATAACTGACTTGTACTTCTTTTCCTTTCAATTTGGTAGGAACCGGGGTAGGTACAGTAATGACCAGATCGGTGGGGGTAGAGACGACAGTTCTGGGGTAGCAGTCAACTTCCTGTGAATAGTAGTGTTCCCTTCAACTGGGGCCTTTTGCAGGAGAGGGAACTCTTGAGTCGACTTCAGTTTAAACTCAATCATAGGCTCTTCAGTCTCAGGCACTTTGTTCATCAGTGCGAAAAGAGTAACATCGGCAAACTTAATGTCCGTATTGTCAAACCCTTGTCCAAAGCGGATGATTGCATCGCTAGGCGGTTCATCCCGGTAGACGGCTAAGTCGAGTCCATTGGTAAAGGAGAAAATCAGCTTTGGGGCAGACATATTCTGCAAGGCAAGTTTCAATTATCAGTCCTGAATTATGCTTCCTTCGTCAGGACAAAAAGAAGAAAATAAATTGAAAAGAGTCTGAACACAATTTTTTTAAGTTTTATTTATGCATTTACGATTTAAAAAGAGTTTGTTTGTTAGGAGGTTAGTTTATTCGTTAGAAACGAGAGGAGATTAGAGAGGGTAAAGGACCCAATCCAGAGCTTGGAAAGGAAGGGAAAATCTCGTAGGCTTTCTCAACTCGAAGGACCGCTCCTAAGCTAACACCTATTGGGTGTCTACCTCACCTCTTCGGAGAGGTAACAAAAGGAGGATTTCAGAACCTCTCTGTTTAGGAGTGTCTAAACAGTGGCTCCAAAATCCAAAAGGAGTTGACTACACTCACTCAAGACAGAAATGAGCAAGGTATGCTAACGGAAAGAATGGAAATTTGATCCACTAGGGGCATGGACTTACTACCGATTTATGAAAGCAAAACCATCCGATCAAAAATGGAGAGAGGAACTAGTCCCCAGCGGAGTCGCCAGAAAGTTGTCGGCATATTTTTAGGTTATGTTGTACTTTGAAAAGGAGACCGCCTACAGAAGTTTTCGGCAAATTTTTAATTTGATTTAAATATATAATTTGAAAAGTAGTATTTGGTTTTTGAAAATAATTTTAAGTTTAAAAATTTTAAGATATGAAATCAAACCGATCTCACAACCCAAATAGTTTATATAAACGAGCATCACATCACAAACCGTGTATCTATCCCGAAGAATAGATGCACAGCTTGACGATGGGGCTCGATTAATTAAACTGGAAGATTTGTGACATCCATTTGGTCTGCGAACCAATTTTATAAGCCGACAAATTCCTCTGCTTAATATAAAGGAATTAAGTAGGGTTTATATTACCTGGGTTCTTAAAGTTCCCTATAAGGGCAAGCCCCTATAGTTAATTACATCTTAAATGTCTGGAGATACTTAAGAAAACTCTTGATAATGATCAGTGGTTTTGCTCTCAAGAATTTCAAAGTTTAAGGTTTTCAAAGGATCGAATTTTGGAGATTTCAATAGGGATTAGCTCAAATTTGGAAAAGTTTATTTTAAGGAGTCCAAAGGAAGAGAAGTAGGAGAAGCTGAGGATCTAAGAAGAATCTTGGCAACTTCCCAAACTATCCTATTGTTTAGCTTCAATTTGAAAGTTTATTTAATGTTGTAATCCTGTCGATTTTAGTTAATTAGGACTTATATTCGTATGACATATCACACAAATAGCCTGGAAGATGTGAGGGTTTATGTCGTACCAAACAACTACCTCGGAGTCCTAAGACCGATTAGGGCTTAATTTGCATAACATGATTATACAAATGCCTAACAAAAAGTTGAGGAATTATGTTGCACTAGGCAAACTACCTCGAAATCCTATGGCTTTGTTATTTAAACTAAACAATGGTTTTGCTGAAGTAGCCACATGTTTTGTTGATGACGATGGTCGTGCTGCCCACTATGCTCCAAGCTCCTTGTTATTGCAGAGGTTTAGTTCTAGAAGTCATAAATCAAAGGATGGGAGAAGTGTTTTGGGTTTAGAGAAATCTTAGAATTTGGATGTCTTTAATGTTTTATTAGGGAAATCTTAAAGTTGATTATAACAACACCGGTTAAGATCCCGCGGTTCCATCCTTCCGGCATCGTTATTTTTATTGGATTCACTTAGTCCAGATGAATTTGCTAAACTCAACTGAATGAGTTCCACACTTTCATTTAGACCATGGGAAATCCCGTTAGCAACATGTAGGTTACATCATCCGAGGTATTCCCGATCATCCAACGAGACGTTTTAATTTAGTTAAAGTTGTAGTTTTGTTGTTTTATTTGTGGTTAAATTTTGAGTTGTTTTTATATTTTGAATGTTTTAGTGGTGGATTTTATCTTATAGTGACTTTTAATTTAGTTTTGGTTTCAGTTCAGGGACTATCCTAAATGTTTTAGTTTTCATGCAACAGTCTTGTTTATCATGCAAGAAAAGTAAAGTACAGTGTAGGTGAAGAAAATGCAATAAAGTAAATTACAATAACATAAAAGCGTACCTGGAGGGTCTTCCCGTCATTCCAAGCTACACTTTAAAGCACATATTAAAACATTTAAATGTTTCAACAAGTACCTAGGTAAAGATTAGAGGAAGGGTTTTGGTTGTCTACCAGAATCCTAATCCTATAGCTAGTCATTTCCTATGATGTCTAGGTTCTTGATTTTGGTTAAGGATGATTTTCTTCACCAAAGAACAATTACGTTCAGTTGTTCTTTAAAACTACCCATCGTATTGAGGAAGTGCTTAGAACAAATTCTAAATATCTTTTCAATACCTGCAGGACGATTTTGAGTCCAAGTGAATTTAATTACACAGGTGAATTAATCATCCAAGGGTTTAGTTAAATTTTATTCCCTTGCTCAGTGAACTAGGATATTTGATTATCCTATGAGTGAAGTGACATTTCACTTAACGCTTCATTTAATAATAATAATAATTTAAAGCTTTCAGGGGCAAGTTAATTTGTTAAAGATTTTAATGATTTGAAGTTAAAGTTGATGATTTTGTTTTAATGTGATTTAATTATGAAATTCTAATCAATGATTTTAAGTTTGGAATGATGTTTAAGTTGAACTTTTTTATAAATGTATAAATGATATCAATATTTCATGTTAATTTAAATTCTTAGATTAATTTAGGTCAAAAGAGGTGTTCAAATTATTTATTAAATTTTGATGATTTAATTTGGATTAATTTAATTGATTTAATTTTTACATTATGTTTTAAGGTAAGTTGTCTTACAATTATTTAAAATTTGTAATTTTGATTTAAGTTTGTTTTAAAATGATTTTAAATTAGTTTCAAATATTTTAATTCACTTTTTAATTATTTAACATTTTAGGCTTTAATCAATTGTTAAATTATTTAATGATGTAGGTTTTAATCAAATTAAGAATTATTTAATTTTAATCATTTAATTATTAGTTCCATTTGTCCTCTTAAGTTTAAGAGTTAAGTATTATTAAGTGATTTATTTAGGGATTTTTAAATTAAATAATTAATATCCGCTTAAGTTATATGCCCATTTCAATAATCCAATTTCAATTAATCCTCCACAATTTAAATTATTTAATTAATTAAAGTTTAATTTTAGATTTATTAAAGTGATTAATGGATTCATACCCTTTGATTTCCCAAAGTTTCAATCATCTGAGAGAAAATTAAAATCAGATATTTTACCCCATTTTGATTAAACCTAAAGTTTTAATTAGGGGTTAAAATCTTTTAATTACCTTTATGCCCCTTTAAGCTTATTTATTTTATAACTCATTAAATTAAGCTTAAATGAATATAAAATTTTTATGCCACTTCACTCACATGTCAATTAAGACATTAGAGGAGAAAATGTGATTTTTCTGAATTTAATTTATTTATATAATTATTTTTAATGCAAAATAGGGGTTTTCAAAGAAAATTCACCAACATGACCAAGGTAAAGTTTCTATCCTTAAGAAAATTATGGGATGTTCCTAATGACCAGAGGACCACTTGGACTAATTTTGGTGATTTTTTGCATTATATTTTATTTATTATAATTATTTTAAGTTTTAGAGTGTTAATTAATTATAAAATAAAATAAAAGTTCAAAAATGAATTTTATATTTTTCAAAAATCTCTCTAACCTCAAAAAAGTTAGAGAAATAAATTTAACATTTTTATGATTTTTCTTTGATTTATTATAATTAATTTAGTGGGAAGCCTAAAAAAATACAATTTTTTAATTCAAAAAATTGTTTTAAGGCTTTGAAATTAAATATCTTAACCTAAAGACTTAGGAAAAATATTTGATTGGTTCTTATGTGATTAGGGGACTAAACATGACATTTTTATGATTTTTATTATTTTTGTGATTTTTATTATTTTTTAATTATTAAAAATATTAAAATATGCTTAAAAATGAAAATTTTTAGAAAATTTCAATTTTATTTTTCCTAGACTCCTCTGATATCAGAGAAGTCCCAAAATCAATTTGGTGAATTTTTTAAATGTATTTTTGGAGTTATGAATTTTTAAAGTTTAATTTTGATTATGTGGCTTAATTAATCTATTTAGTGGGGTTAAATTGACCTTAATTTTTTATGTGAGGTTCCCCTGATCCTAAAAATCTATGAAGAATTATTTTCAAGTTATTTTAATGTGTGATTAATTCTAATTAATTAAAATTCAATTTTGAGTATTTAGGCCAATTAGGGTTATCCTTAATGAATTAACTCAAGCCATAATTATCCTAGGGTCCTCTGGTCCTAAGAAACTTTACCAAATTTTCTTGGAATTTTCTAAGCAACATGCTAATTTTTGGAATTAAAATGTCAAAAATAGTGACATAAACTTGAAAAATACATAACTTTCCATAGAGATGGCTTCTGACCTTGAAAAATTCAGGGAATGTTCCCAAGATCAGAGGCTTCAAAGGCGCTATGGTCTCATGCCATGGTGAAATGTATACATGCCTAGAGAATTAAAATACTCAAAATAGTATTAAATTAATTAAAAATAAAATACTTAACAAAATAGATCAATTCCTTTTCCACATTATTCTGCTCTGTTCACTGAGCAAGAGGGTATTTTTTTTATTTTTAAGATTTTTCTACACAAAGATATCAATTTTTGAAGTTTCTGGTATTTAAATAAATAAGAAAAATCAGATTTTCCTACTTATCCACGTCGGCGCCAACTCAACCTACGGTGGATCGAACCCCACGCGTCGCTCCCTGATTCGGCGCCGCCATCTGACTCAGCAGCCACGCGGCCCACGATTCATTTCCCGTTGATTCATCCGGCGTGATCCTAGCCGTTCACCCAATACACAAACCATCCGACGGTCCTTGGTCATCGTCTATGACTGGTGCATCCCGTGAGCCGTACACCTTCTAACCCTAGGATCTCGCTCGATACTTAACCAAATTAAACGTTCTTATGCTCTATGAACTCGTCTTGAAGAGACGAACACATCCATACGGCTAACATGCATTGAAATTGACCTGAATGAAATGAAGAATCGCTGGAAGCTCGGGGGGAAGAAGAGGGAAATACCTTGGCTCTGAGAAGTGAAGCTTCTATCAGAGAGACTCGGCATGTTCGTTGGAGTCCAAGGAAGTTAGGGATGAAGCCTGGAGTTGTGGTGAAATGCCTAGGTATGAAAGTGACCAAGGCCGATTTCAAAGCTTGGAGGCTGGAACAACTGGGTGGCCTGGAGAGGGGGCTTTCACTGGGGAATTCCTTCTCTACCTCTGGTGAAGGTGTGGGAAGAGTTAATTTGGATTTGGTGAAGTTTCAAAGAGTGTCATGTTTTTTGGCCTGAGATTGAACTCAAAAATTGAGTTCAACCAGCGGGGGAGGAGGCAGGAAAGCAGTAGTGCTGAGCTTCTCTTGGCTAGGAGGAGCTCTGGGAACAATTTGGAGGGCTTCTGTTGAGAAAAATTTCAACACCTCTCTCATGGCCGAGAGGTGGTGTTTAAATGGCTAGGGCCATTGGGCTGAGCTAGGGCTTAATTGAAGGGTGGATTCAGTTTCTTAGGTGGAGGGCAGAGAGGCCCCAATGTTTAATTTGGTTGAGGTGGTCATTTGGTTGAGTTTGGGTGTGTTTGGGTAGATGGTGGCTCTTGGTTTTGACCCCCCTCTGGCAGCTAGGCATGCCGGCAAGGACAGGGGAGCTGGCCCCTGAGGTTAGGTGAGTCTTGGAGAGGTTTAATGGTGATTAGCAGTTGTGGGGATGTTTTGGGGTAAGGTAAAAGAGGATTTATCCACTTAAGGGAAGAGATCCCTTAAAATGGGGAACCCTTGGTCCATGGCTCACTTATCTTGGGCTAGGTGGATCTAGGGTGGTTCCTAGGGTTCACTTGGTGGCTATGGAAAGGTTGGTTTAGCCACACTAGGTTCAATTTGGTTTGATTAGGCCATAGGTTCAAATTGGCTCACTTGGGTTTGGGTTAGGCTCACTTGGGTTAGGTTTTGATTTAGGTTGATAGTAATGATGTTGATTTGAAGTTTAGAATTGAAATTGGGCAAAATTGAGTTCAAATGGGTTGGTTTGGTGTGACATTGGGTCCATTTAGGTTAAAAATGGGTCAATTTGGGGATTTTGATAAAAGTGGGTTATTTTAGCAAAATTGGGCTATGGTGTAGTTGAACAAAATGAAATTGGGAATATTTGGGATTTTTTGGAATTTTCTGGGAATTTTTGGATTTTTGGAATTTTGTGCCAAAAGGGTATTTTAGGGTATCAAGTTATTTGGAGGGTATTGGGGTATTTTGGTGAATTTAAAAGGTGGGGGTTGTTTCAAAATGATCTTTAGGATTTTTTTTTAGTTTTGGGTAATTTTTGGAAGTTTTAGAAAATTTGGAGCAATTAGGTAATTTTAGGTAGGTTTGAAGGACCCAATGTCAAAACTAGGCATTTTGGCAAAAGTTGAATTTTGATAATGATGAAGCTTAAAGTGAGCCATGGACAAAGAAATGTCCACCTTGAACATCTCATGGGTTGTTTCCAACCCTCTTAGCCAAAGAGCTAGGGGGTTGGACTTAGCCACATGAGTGCTCCAATGAACCAGAGGGAAGAATTGGGTAAGGATGGTGTGTGTGAGAGTTCAGTGTGTGTAAGCCAGACCTCACCAGGATCAGGCCACCCAGGGTAGTCCTAAGGCTTGAACAAACTTATAGGAGCTCACTATTGGTTATGGTGGTCTTAACCTTCTAAGGTGATTTAGAGGTTTGCAACCATCCAAGTGGGATCCCAAGAGGAGTCAAGAAGTAGCTGAATTGTTAAAGGGTGGGTCCCAATTCAAGTCCTCTAGGATAGTCAAGGAGAAACCTTATGGCTAGATCCTAAGAACTAAGGAGAGAAGAAAAGACCTCGGCAAAAATGAGGTCAACAGAAGCCCGCCGACGGCTCCAACGAGCCCGTCGATGGTAAGAAAGTCGGTTCAAGCCAAATACATTGAATCTGGATGCTTTTTGAAGAGACGCTTAAGCAACCTTTGGATATATTCCTTCTTCTTTAAATAGAGAAAAATTTAGGACCGAATGTGTGAAAATCAGTAGTCTATTAAGAGTTAGAGGAACTTCAAGGAGTTTGCTTGGGGAGAAGATTTGAGATAAGTTTTTGTTTATTGTTTTATAGCTTTAAATGAATTCCAAATTTTGTGTTATTCTTCCTATGCATTCTGAGTAGTTTTCTTTATCTTTCTCCATGTTGTTGAGATTTCGTGAAATGGAAATTTGAATTAGTTGTGCCTTAAAATATCAAATAAAAATTGTGATAATCTTTTACTTAAAACTTAATTTACTTTTAATATGGCCAATTGAACTGTTAAAATATGTTGAATTATCAACTGTAGTAAAGATTACATCCAAAATTTAGGGAATTCAAAAGCCTTGAAAGAAGGGTACAAATAAATAGGGAAATATTAATTATCGGGCGTAGAATTGAATATTTTAGTGTGACAGACTAAAATCTTCAATTCGGTCATATTGTTTGGGAGCTGAAGTGTAGATGTTAGCCCTTAGGCGAGGGGAACGTGGGAGCTTCGATGTGGCAGCTGGTATCCTCCCAGCCTAACCGCAGATTCAGTAACCAAGCATAGGATTAGTCAATGTTCTTTATGCCTGGACCAAAGGGTAAAGAATAGGAATGCTCCTATTTGGCACAATATAATTCTAACTAATTTATTTATCCACTCACTTAATTCTCTTAACAAGGAGAAAGATACTTTTTCTAAATTGCAATCTTCCATTCAAAAATTATGTAATAGAAGTTAGTATAAGTGTTCTTTATTTCCGTATACTTGATAAAAATTGCATCTGCTTAAATTAGTTCTTAATATATAACTTCCATGTAAGATCGATATCTAGGACTCCATTAGAGCCCTTTATTACTTTAACGATACGTATACTTGCGTAGATACAAGGGGGTACATTTGTTATTTTACCTATTTAAACATTTATATAATTATAAAGCTCCGCAACATATTTACATTGTGCCCCTCAACTGCTGTGCAGGCGGTCAGTCACATAAATTGATTCCTGAGAGAGTGTTCAGTAAGCTAGGAGAAGTAATTGAAGATATGATTGCTAGGAGGAACTGGGAGAACTAATGTTGCTTCTCCAATGTTGCTGTTGTTTCTGTTGTTAGAGAATTCTATGTGAATTTGCCTGCATCAGAAGAGAATTTGGTGATGGTTAGGGGGCAAGATGTGGACTTTTCTTCTGGGGTAATTAACACTTTCTATCAACTGCCTCCTTCTATGTTTTGTTTTTATTCTAATTTTCATCCTACGGAGGGAGAGTTAGATGAGATAATGGAATTTTTTACTGATGGAAGAGGAGTATGGAAAATAACAAATGATAGAAGAGTAAATTTTCCTGCTTCCAAATTAAATGCCACTTCTAAGGCATGGCATTATTTTATCTCTTCTAAACTGTTTCCTTCAAGTCATACTAGTGAAGTGACGAGGGAAAGATCTGTTTTGAACCATTGCATTTAGAAAGGGAAGCCTATAGTTATTGGAGCGATCATTTTTTATTATATTGTGAATTGTGTCAGATCTACCGCTACTGTAGGTATGGGATTTCCTTCTCTGATTCATTCATTATGTGAACGGTCTGAAGTGAAATTTGAAATCTGGAAAGAGGTACTTCAGCCTTTGAGACCTATCACCAGTGTAAACGTTGGAGCTTACACTGTACATTCAGAATTTAGCTGGAGAGGAGGATTTGGTAGGGCTTCTAC
The DNA here is from genome assembly GCA_022702705.1 of Papilionanthe hookeriana x Papilionanthe teres. NCBI lineage: Eukaryota > Viridiplantae > Streptophyta > Magnoliopsida > Asparagales > Orchidaceae > Papilionanthe > Papilionanthe hookeriana x Papilionanthe teres. The sequence goes on from CM040428.1 coordinate 143,514,576, forward strand.
TGTTTCTGCTTCTGCTTCTGCTGCATCTACTTCTTATGCTACTACTTCACGTGCTTCATCATCTACTGATTCACAGACTGGTTTATTAAGAAAAATTTTGAAGAAAGTGAGTCTTACTCTAGAGCATATAAAAGATATGGATGGTAAGATGGATAATGTGGAGAGATATATTGTAAAACATGATGAGTAAGAGGAGAATTATCAGCATTATTTGGATAGACTGATTAGAGATGATCAGAGTCTTGAGATGTCCCCTCATCCATTCTACATACCTTATGTGTCATCCAGGGATTGGAACAAGCAAGATGATGATGATGATGAGGATGAAGAGTAGATGTATGTTGTTTGTTTTAGTTGTTGTGTTGTTGTGCTGTGTTATTATGTATTTTATCTAGTATTTTGTTTGATGATTGTGTTCTGATATGAACTTTGATTGTATGCAAATTGTAGTTGTACTATTTACCTGTTATGCATATTCAGATGTATTGTTGTTGGATTGATGTTTTAAATGTTGCTTTGAGTGTAATGTGTGTGGAAGTAAATGTTTTAATGTGTATGTTATACTAAAGCTTTTTTAGGGTGTACTTTAATTCTAAAACTGTTAGGAGATTAGAGAACTCTATAGAAACTACTATTTAGGAAACTGCATGCTTAAAAACTTAAAAAAAAATCTACCACTACCATTTGCTATCTAGTATCAATGTGATTTCATTTGGTGTGTATTTGCTTTGAAAACCTCTACTACTGTAGAAATCTTTTGAAATTTTTACTTTTCTTGTTATAAAAAGAAAATGTTTTGAAAAATTGAATTTGATTTCATTTTACTCATATTGTTTAAATTGTTATACTTGCATATTTAGGATATTTAAATTCCTGCAAGCATGTTATGTTAGTCTTTAATTCTCACCCATGTATTATTTCTTATGCTTAAATGTTTTATCCTAACTAAAAATTAAAGTTTGGGGGGCAATTTTAAAAACAAAAAAAATTTTCAAAAACCTAAAATTTTATTTGTTCTCAAGAATACTTAAAATAAATCTTATTTCTTGATTGAGAACAATTATGTATATGAAGTTATATTAGGGGAACAAAAATTTTGAATATTGAAATGAATATAAGAATTTAGTTGAAAATTTATAGTAATCATGAAAAACTTAAAGTTAAAATTTTTTTAGTGAAGAGATGTGAAATATAGCTATCTATCTTTAGTAAGAAATTTTATATTTTTTGATAAATAGAAGATTTGACTTTTATTCTTCAAAGCTTAAATTTCTTTTATTGATGAATAATTTTCAAATACTATTATTATAATTTTTAAGTGAAAGATATATATTTGACCTTTATTTTAAATAGAAGGGTGGAATTCAAAATCATTAAAGGCCTATCTAGATACAGTAATCCTTGCCTTAGAAAAAGAAAAAAACAAAAAAAAAGAAAAAGAAAAATAAAAAGTGAAAATAGTATGTAAAAAGGGAGGAGAAGCTTGAGGATTTAAGGGCCTAATAAAAAATTGGTTCCATACCTAAAAGTTTAACATATAAGTTCAGAGAAAATCTAAAGCTTAAGGTTATAATATAGTAAGTAAAATTATTTTCAAATAAAGATTTTTAAGTGAGAAAAATAAGATGTTTGAATCCTATATTTTGAAGAATCTACAAATATTTATGAATTAGATAGAGACTTATATTAGTCATTTTTCTTTCCTTAAGAACTTTCTAAACTTTAACTTGGTCTTAATTACTGAAATTTTTTCTAAATTGGACTAAATCTTCCTAAGAAACTCATTACATAATTTGCATGTTAAAATTTTTCTATGAGATTAACTGTCACTTGAGGACAAGTAACATTTTAAGTTTGGGGGATTTTGATACACATAAAATATATAGTATTTTTTATGCACATTTTTATACCTATTTTTGATGATATTGCACTTTAATGAAATGTATTTTGTGTTTTTCTTACAGGTATAATGAAAATGAGTGATTATGATACAAGGAGCAAAATTAGATCAAATTTGGAGTAAAAAAATGAAAAATGAAAATTTGGGCACTGGCGGCTAAGCGCCGTTGAGCCGGCGCTTAGCCACCACAGTTAAAAATTGAGATTAACTTGAATTTGGTGCCATTTTCAAAAGGGATGGGATTCAACTCTTGGTGGTAACTTCCATAACTTCCTTTGAGTGGTAAGTTTGAATGAAGGGGTGCATTCTTTGGTGGATACATCGAATCTGGACACATTTTGAAGAGACGCCAAGGCACCTTTTGGTCTAATTTTTAAAGAGAGTCTTAGGAAAGATTAGGGGCTCTTCCATTGCATTTTGAAGAGAGTTTTTACAGAGTTTTTATTGTATTTTATAAGAGTTTTGATTAGGAGTAAGAGTAGAGTAGAAAAGAGAAAAGGGTAGGATTTAAGCCTTCTTCTTCCCACTTCTTTTCTTTCCTTTAGTTTAGTTTTTATTGAAGTCTAAAGTTTGTTTCTGAGTCATCGGAGTTGGGAGACCCTCCCTGAGGAGTAGTTTAGTGAAGAGTCAAAGTTTCAGAGGAACTTCCTGAGTATTGTGGAGAGGATTTTCATATAAGTGTTTACTTTTGTTCTTACATTTAGTTTTTAATTAATACTTGTTGTGTTTATTGTTTTCTTATGGTTTTTAATTTCAAATCAATGTATTTTTTATTTTCTCAATGCATTCTGAGTAGTTTACTTTATCTTTTTCTTTCTTAAATAAAGAAGTAAGTAATTCATGAAGAATTGTTGTGGAATGTATATGTGTTTAAAGTTGGAAGAAGTTGTGAAGATTGATTCTATAAACTTAATTTACTTCTTAATTTGGTCTGTTAAGATATAAAATTTGTGTTGAGATTATGTAAAATCCAATGTGATATTGTCTAATAAAAGTTAGTAAGAATCACATGCAATTATATAGGTAAAAATTGTAGTTCATATAATTGAATGCAATATATTAGAAGATGTTTTAAAGGTGAGTAAAATTAGAGGATTTTTAGTGTGACAGGCTAAAAACCCCTAATTTGGTTTGAAGGTTTGAATTTTGTTATGAGAAGTTAGCCCCAGGTGGAGGGAAATGAGAGAACTCTAGAGTGAGAGCTGGTATCTTCCCTGCCTAACCATGTTCAAAATGATAAAATTTTAAATTAACCAATGTTCTTTATAGAACCAAGTAAGGGTATAGAAATACATTTGCTTCTATTTATCACAACAAATTTAAATACTTTCACAACAATACTTTCTTAATTATTACTACTTTATAAATGAAAGAAAAAGAAATTCTAGTTAATAGTGTTTTTCATACCGTGTTTACAGTTATTATCATTTTAATTTCTTGTTTGACTTTTATAAGAAAATTTAAACAGTAAAATCAACTATCAAACTTTTCAAAATCAAACATACTTTCAAAAGCCAATTAAAAAAGTAAAAAGATAATTTTCTTATTTCTTTAAAGATTTTTCACTTTCCCTGTGGGTTCGATATCTCGGGGCTTAATCAGAAAGTCCTATATTACTTGATAAACGATACGTATACTTGCGCATTATCCACATTATAAATCATAATTTTCATATCAAAATCATAAGCATATATATCTGGTGGAGAAAATTTTTTGTCGTCGTTGCCAATTTTCATATCATAATTGTAAGTATAAATATCGTGTAGATCATGGGTTTAGGGCCCCGAGGGTCAAAAATAAAAATTTTGGAGAAATGAAGATTGGTTCAAGGTGAGTAACATGGAATCATTCTAGTTGAGCCATGAAGCCATCTTAAGCTCACAAGGGCCATGAGAGGACTCATTTTAGGCACTTAATATGTTGTTCTTAACCCTCTTAGCCAAGGACTAGGGGTTGAGGTCCATCCATATGAATCTCCTAAAAAAGACATGAGGCTAGGTTAAGTGTGAATGATTTTAGGGTTCGGGCATGTGCAACAATGTGGTGTGTGCAAGCTGGACCTCACCAAGACCAGACCACCCAGGGTTATCCTAAGGCTTGACCATCCTATAGGAACTCATCCTTATCTTTCTACACATTGGTCCTAACCTTCCAAGTAATTTGGAGGTTGATGACCATCCATGTAGGATTCTAAAGAGAGTTTAGATTTGGTTGAATTTCTAAATGGTGGGTTCCATTTCTAGTCTTCTAGGATAGTCAAAGGGAAAAACCTATGGCTAGATCCTAAGCACTAAAAGGAAGGAAGGACCTCACCAAAAATGAGGTCAATAGTAGAGAGGAAAAAGTTAGGGTGAAATTTCTTTCTTGCTCTCAAGTTATGAAGAGTTAGAGATGAAGAAGAACATGAAGGAATGAGCTCACTTGCTCTCTTAAATTTTATTCTCTCAAGGAATCTCTCACAACATCCAGGAGCTCTATAGTTTGCTGATCTCTCCAAAATGATGTCTCGAAATCAGATCTCCCTTAGTTGCTCTAGGTTAGCTCCCTTATTGGTTAAGCTACAACCAACATGGCATAAAAAATGGTTAATCCACATAGGACTAAGGCAATGGTACTCATGGAAGTGTAAAGTCAATAAGAGATACTATTGGACCATTATTAGGCATGCCATACTTAATCCCAACCTTAAGTGCATGGGGTGGCCAAAAGTCAACATCTTTTACTATGCATGTTATAAGTGAGGGTGAAGGCACCAAGAATTGGCGCCTGGGTGCCACCCACTTTGTTCCAGGGTGTAGGGTTTCCTATTCCTAGAGCAGGAGTCGCAAGAAGCTGCCAGATTAGCATAGGTACTATCATATGTAAGAATTCTTTGAACTTCTTTTTTGTTACAACGTGCACCTCAACCCAGCTAAATGCACTTTCAGAGTCACATTAGGAATTCTTTGGCATTTGTTTCCTATCATCATGGGATTGAGGCAAATCTTAAAAAGACCAAGGTGTGAGAAATGGTTCCCTCAAGGAACATCAAGGAAGTGTAATAATTGAACAGTAGCATAATTGCCCTGTCTCACTAGTTGGATTGTTTCAGGGATAAGTACTTGTCATTCTTTATGATACTAAGAGGTATGCTTGGAATGTTAGTTTTGAGTAGACACATGAATGTTAGGTCTCTTTTGAGCAACAAAAGTCTCATTTGGCCGAACCACCCCTCATTAGAAAGTCTAAGGAGAGATATTGTCTATCTACATTGTTGTTTACCTTTCGCAATAAGCTCTATCCTGGACTTGATAAAGGAGGTAAATCTAATTTAGCATCCCGTCTACTACATCATCATGATTCTCTTTTATTTAGAGAGTCGATACCAATTGGTTGACAAGGTTTTGCTAGCCTTGGTATTCTTTGCAAAAAGGCTACTTCTATACTTCCAAGCGCACATCATTAGCTTCTACACATAGCTCACTCTAAGGGCCATTCTGTAAAGGTCATAAGCATCTGGAAGGTTATTTAAATGGTCGACATAAATTGGAGAGTTTGATATTCGTGCTTGCCCCAACCAGACATCAAGTCTCAAGTATCGGCTGACTTTATGGTCAAGTGCACTGTAGGTGCTCTAATGAGCAACCTCATTCTTCCTCGATATCACCTTAATGGACTCTATATGTCAATGGAGCATCTGAAAACTCCACGTAATTTTCCATGCGCAGGCATATGCCATCCATTCGCTGTCGAAGAAGCACAGAGTTTTTACTCTTTAAAAGGCCCATGCTTTGCCATATTTGTCCGATCCACATCCAATAAATTTAGATATGCGGCCCTATGCTATGACCTGATCTGCTCCACCATTTAATCTAGTTGTTGCCCATTTTTTGATCTTGCACTGTAGATCACTGATGTGGTAACTCATGTGACTCCATGTAATCTTAATTTTCATCTTAGATCTGCACCAGACTACTTCAACCGCCGACTGACTTGTGACAAGATTGATCCATTAGATCCGTGACACGACCAAGGACAGGCGAGTCCGCATGACCCGTGAACTAGCAAACCCGCACTAACCCACTGATGATCTATCAAGACAAGACACTCGAAACACTAGTCTGCCCAACATGCCAACCCATTCTAGGCTAGCTCCAACTAGCTCCATTGGAGTAACTCGGCGACTCGCTAGCCCTTGCGACCTGGTAACATGATGACAAGATCCAACCCACCAATCCATTTTAATTTGCTATCTTGAACCATTGGTCTGAGTGACATCCGTTGTCATCCACCATCTCCTGCCTCTGTCTACCATCTGTCGCTGGCCACAGTCCGTTGCCGTCCTGGTGGCTATTTACCATAGTCTTAAGCTACCGTCTACTGGGCGCACCAGCGAGTGATGTTGCTCCCACCAAGCCTTTTTGTCTCATCAGACCACGACTCGAACTCGACCTGCCAACAAAATTTAAATATATATATGGAAATAGGATTTCAAGCACGGGGCACATTAGAGGAGATAAAAGACCCAAGTAATCGAGCGATCAACTCTTTTCTTATGTATTAATATACTAAAATGAGCACACACACACACACACACACACACACACACACACACACATATGAAAAGAGGAAGGAGAGAATTCAAATTTTTGATACGAACAATGAAATTAGCCTCGCCCAAAAATAATGTAAGCAACCTATATTTCCTTAACAAATTTTCATCATCCGCCATGATCTAAAGGAGTGACTTGAATCAAGTATAATTTTTTGAGCGAGGAACATTCAAACTTCAATTAAAAACATTCAAAACTCTAATTTTAGCAAACTTATAGTAAAATTGACTAGCTCAATGAGAAATGCAATGACACTAAAATTGGACCAATCCGAGTCAAATCATACCTAATTGAGTCATTAAGCTATTTTTGGAAGCATCTCTTGCCTAGTTGAAAGGACAAATAGAATTAAAATCTTATAACCTTACAGTCAAATTGAGCAACCTGACAAGATGAATCCAGAGCCTAAGATCACTCAATTTTAATTTCATTGAGGCATTAAATGTCCACAAAATGTCTTCTAATCGTGGGAATCACTCTGGGTCATTTGATGGAGTGGTTTAAATTCCTTCCTAATTTGACGGGAGTCTTCTGGGAGATTCTATAAATAAAGCCATATTCCCTTCATTAAAAGGGAACTTGACATTGAACCAATGAAAGATCAAAACTTAGAGAAAAAATTAACGATAAAGTGTAGCATGCCACACTAAAGGTCCAGTGAATGCCACCTGCTCCTGAAACTGACGACCACCGTCAACCATTGCTCGCTAGCTGCTTTCAACCACCACCGACCACCACTTACTTTGCAGTATCACAACGTGCATTGCGAAATCCAGACGTAAGTTGCTTAACATGAAGAATGGCGGAACAACGAAGCATGACATGACAATACATCGTCCTGAACATGGTACAACAACTCATCTCGAAGACAATGTATTGAAGTTCCAGCAACAGCTCCTGGCTCAAATCACTCACGGCTATTGTGCAACACATTTTATTTCGTGGAACTCTGTAGTCCTGTCCAGTGCTTATGGGAGATGGATCTGCGTGCACTCGCTGATTCATAGTGGATTGTTAGGGCTAGACCCCGTGGTTTTTTCTCTTTATGGGTTTTCCATGTAAAAACTTATGGAATTTCTACCTGTAACTTTTATTATCTGAGTGTGCTGGGTTTAGTACAATGCTAAGACGATAATTCATTAATATACCATCGTGAATTCTCTAACACATATCAAATATATAAATTATAAATATAAAACTATATAAGTTTAATTTTAACGATTAAGATAGAGTGCATTAAATTCAAATGATTCTAAAAAATAATAAATCTACTCTCAATTTCTTTAAACAGATGAAATTGTTTTTTACCTAGTTATTCCAAAAACTTGATATATAGTATATGTAGGGAAGCTACTACTCAGTGAAAAGGAAGGTGCTCTTAAAAAAACTAAGGTGACTATTACATATTTTTCTTTTTCTTTGAAAATGTCAGGCCACATTTTTCTAGCAGCCATCATAGATAGTTGGGTCTCTTGAGAAAACATTTAGCTGCAATTTTTTAAGAATGTAGATAAAAAATAAATTTGCTAAATTCAAAAAAATAATGGTGCGTCATTGCACAATTGCCATAAACACCCAAAATCTACGATACTGTATCCGCTCACATATGCATTTTAGATTTAATAGTTTATTTTTTAAAATAATAATTACTTTATTAAAAATGAGTAAAAACCCGGAAATCTCTCGGGTCGATTATTTGAAATTCATAAACACTTTTGCCCGACTGGTCGTTATATACCACAAAAACCTACTCAACCCAACGGTCGTCTTCCAGTCTACTCTCTTCGAGAACTCCAACGGTCCTCTCTTGCACTTTCCGTTCAGATCTCCGTTCACCTTGATTCTTTCAAGCTCTAACATTCTTCAGGTATAATCCAAACGACTCAGTTTTTCATCTTAAACTTTTTCCGAGAAGCCCTAACATTATCCCCTTCAAATCATAACGTCGATTTTTTTCTTAGATTTCGACTAGGCCTTAAGTGGATGGGACAGCAGTGGAGTCCTCATCTTTGTTCTGATAAACTCATATGGGGCCAGATGTACAGAACATTGAAGGAGATGCTGAAGTTCCAGCAGTGTCAGATGGAAACCCTAATTAACGATCGCGAGTTTTTTGAGAACAGCTTGTACGTTCAGCACAAGCATTGGAGCAGCAAGGCACGGTTTCTTGAGTCCCAAATCGCTCAGGTAGACTTCTAATGGTAACTTTTTGCTTGGTCGTAACCTCCGGTGTCTCGTCTGGCGAGTAAAAATTGAAGCTTTATTTGGGGTATTTTTCTAGGGTTTTCTTCAGACCATTTTCGTTTTCCTTTTCTTTACAGATGAAGAAAGAGCAAACTAATAGTCGCCTGGTTGAGGTTGCGAAGATGGGTGTTTTGGTCGGGTTCAAAGAGTCAGAAACGCTGTGCTACAAGACGCAGTTAGGTGCGATTTCTCTTCATTTTACCGAATCTTTTCTTTTCTGCCCCGCTTTTGTATTCATCAGTTCTCTTTATTTCCCTACTTTTTGAAAGTTCGCACATTAAATCTGCTGCTATTTGGGTAATTAAGTAATTCTTATTTCTGAACTATTGTCCGAGTTTACATTACTTTCTCAGATTATCTACAATATGAAATATGAATGACAAAAATATATCATAGGAATAAAATTTTTGCCCATTTCTTCTTGGATTTTTTATTGGTTGTTAGTATTAATTTTTTTTCTTAGAATCATTTTCTGTGTTCTTATATTAATCATGAGAGGTGCCTCTTCCTTGCACAAACGGGTATATGGAGAACTTCAATGGCCTTCGATTTTTTTTAGTTAAGTCGGGGAGCTGGAGAGGGTTTTTTCTGGACAAAGAGGAAAAGATAATCATATTTTGTTTCGAAATGATTAATCTACGTCAGAGTTTTTCTTATTGTTTATGTTCTTAAATGCACCATGCTTACCACTTTTTTTTCAGAATTCTGCCCCAACTTAATATACAATGAAAGATAGAAATGTCAACTTTTTACCTACAAGCAATGATGCCTATGCCATAAAGTTGAAGTAGAGTTTCAGCACTTGCTTTATTTTTTTGAATATCCATTGATTTATGTACCCTACTTTTTCCTCAATATTCCCATGGTTGGATAATCATTAATGCTATAAATTATAATTCTTTAAGTGATTTTGTGAATAACCATTCATAGTTAAAAATAAAGTAACTACAAGACAAACTAATTGACGTCATATCCAGAGAATTTATACACATCACTTTCATTTATGAAATCATAGAAAGAAGAACAACATTGGTTGATTTAAAGTAAGCTAGGAGTTTTCCATCTTTTTTTATTATCATTGTTATAGATCACCTCAGCTAAATATCTCTTGGTTGGCGAATCATTATATTACTTAGTGTTACGAATAATTTAATGAATAAATTGACCTTTGTCTTGACATCCTTTGAATGTACTATGAAAGATAGAAATGTCTACTTTTTACCTGCAAGCAATGATGCTTATGCCATAAAGTTGGAGTAGAGGCATTTGCCTTTTTTTAAAATCCATTGATTTATGTACCCTGCTTTTTCTTCAATATTCCCATGGTTGGAGAATCATTGATTCTATAAGTTATCATTTGTTAAGGGATCATGTGAATAATCATTTCTAGTTAAAAATAAAGTATCAACAAGACAAACTAATTGACATCATATTCATAAAATTTATACGCATCCCTTTCGTTTATGAAATCAAACAAAGAAGAAAAACTTTGGTTGTTTTAAAGTAAGCTAAGAGTTTTTCCATCTTGTTTTATTATTATTTTTATTTACCACCTCAGCTAAATCTCTCTTGGTTGGCATCATATTCAAAAAATTTATACGTCCCTTTCGTTTATGAAATCAAACAAAGAAAGAATGACTTTGGTTGATTTAAAGTAAGCTAAGAGTTTTTCCATCTTGTTTTATTATCATTATTATAGATCACCTCAGCTAATTCTCTCTTGATTGGCGAACCATTATCACTTAGTGCTGCGAATAATTTAGCTAATAAATTGACCCTTGTCTTGACATCCTATGAATGTACTATGAACGATAAAAATGTCTACTTATTACCTTGCAAGTAATGATGCCTATGCCATAAACTTGAAGTAGAGTTTCAGTGCCTGCATTTTTTGAAATATCCATTGATTTATGCACCATGATTGGAGAATCATTAATGCTATAAATTATCATTCGTTTATCTACAAGACAAACTAATTGACATCATATTCAGAAAATTTATACACATCCCTTTTGTTTATGAAATCAGAGAAAGAAGAACAACTTTGGTTGATTTAAAGTAAGCTAAGAATTTTTCCATCTTGTTTTATTATTATTATTATTATAGACCACCTCGGCTAAATCTCTCTTCGTTGGCGAATCATTATCACTTAGTGCTGCGAATTGTGTTGACATCTTGTGAATGTACTATGAAAGATAGAATTTCTACTTTTTACCTGCAAGCAATGATGCTTATGCCATAAACTTGAAGTAGAGTTTCGGTGCTTGCATTTTTTGAAATATCCATTGATTTATGTACCCTGTTTTTTCCTCAGTAGTTCTATTGGTAGTGAATCCTTAACGCGCTTAAGTGATGAGAAAACTTAACATTATAAATTATTCATCGTTAAAGTACCATGTGGATAACCATTTATAGTTAAAATTAAAGTATCTATAAAGACAAACTAATTGGCATCATATTCAAAAAATTTATACCCATCGCTTTTGTATAAGAAATCAAACAAAGAATAACAACTCTGGTTGATTTAAAATAAGCTGAGTTTCTTTAACTTTTTTTAATTATCATCATCATAGACCACCTCAACTAAATCTCCCATGGTTGGCGAATCATTAGTACTTATTGCTGTGAATAATTTTGTTAATAAATTGACGTTTGTCTTGACATCCTGAAAATTTACTATGGAAGACAGAAATGTCTGCTACTTTACAAGCAATGATACCTATGCCATAAAGTTGAAGTAGAATCTCAGTGTTTGCTTTTTTTGAAAAATCCTTTGATTTATGTACCTATGCCATAAAGTTGAAGTAGAATCTCAGTGTTTGCTTTTTTTGAAAAATCCTTTGATTTATGTACCCTTCTTTTTTCTCAATAGTTCTTGTTAGGTATGGCTCATATCTACGGAGGGAGTTTCTTGGTGAAGAGGTGTGACTCCTAGTGAAAAGGAGAGTCTCTTGGAAGTTAGTGGGTTGGGGGGAGCGAGGGCGTTTTTGTAATTTACATGTGGGTTAATATATGTCTATATATACGTGTAACCTATGGGATGTAAATGACTCCTCTGACATAGTGAAATTTGCTGGCTCGCTCCCGAGGACGTAGGCTAACAATTGGTATCAGAGCCTCGTTCGAGGGCACAGGAGGAGATCGACGCGGGAGATCGTAGAAGAAAGAAGATTTGGCTTCGAGGTTAGAAGAATTGTGGTGTTGCTCTGTTAGCGGCAGGCGAGTCCAGGAGTTCGCGAGGAGTTGCAGGAGCGGCGTGGTGAGGCGAGGCGAGCCGGTATTTCTTCCGGGATTCGTTGCGGCCACCGAGGCGAAACGGTTGTCGCGAAGGGATTTGTGGCCGAGGCGGGGAACTTCGACTGTTTGTTTGCGACCGAGGAGACATTTCGCGTCGCGGAAGATCCGCGCGACGGACGGAGGCTTGCGACGCGGAGCGGGCGGAGGGTCGGAGTCCGGCTCGCCGGAGCGGGGTCGGTGCTGGTGAAGGGCGGCGGGCCGGGCGGTTCGCGAGCGGGAGAGTTCCGGCGGTTCGGTCGAGAACCGTCGCTGCGGTTGGCGGAGGCGGGAGTTCACACGAACAGAGGCTGCGCGACAGGTTGCGTCGGCTGCGAGCGGTTCCGGGGAAGTTACGCACGGCGGAGCGGTTCTCGCGGTTGGGAATCGGCGGCGGGAGCGGTTGGTGCTTGCGAAAAGCGGCGCGGCGGGGCGAGCGGCGGGCGATGCGAGAAAGGAGGAGGAAAAGGAATATGGGAATCTTCTATTTCTAGAGGAATATTCCATCCATTTCCTTCGGATTTCATGCGTTCGAGCTTGGCGAATGACCGCTGCTCGTGGAAAGGGAATTCGAGGTTAAGGAATTCTTAATTGCTGCGAATTCTTGTGGAATTAAGGAATTGTTGTGCGGAGGGATTAAGGAAGGAGCTTAAATAAATTCCTTTATTCCTGAAAGGAATTATTAATCCCTTGAAGGTGCGGTGTGAATTTTTAATTCCAAGCGGAGAGGATTTCTACAAACAGAAGATTTGCGCAGGAAATAAAGTTTCAGAAACAGAGGAGTTCGGCCGGTTCAAAAATCCGCGGGAAACAGAGACAGTCCACCGCGAACAGGAGCCTCGTTTTGCGGGAAATTGAGGTATTCAACCAGTTAAATTCATCGGTTTGTTGCAGGAGATTTTTGCGACAGGTGGAGTTCGGCAAGGTGCAGGTGGCGAGCAGGCACGATTATTTCGTGAGCTGGAGTTTCGTGGAGGTTTTCCTCAAACAGGTGCGAAGGAATTCGTGGCTCGCGGAAACTGCAATTGGCGCCGAGGTTACTGGTACGAACAGAAATTGTGCTTCGTGTGGAAAATTTGATTCACGAATCACAGGAGAATCGCGGGAAAGTTGCTGCATTGGCAGGGAAAATTTTCAGGTTTCTTTGAATTTATTTGCGGAGTATTTTCTTTTGTTTTTCGAAGCAAGGTAGGAAAATACAGTGCAGGATTAAGTTCGGATGGCAATGTCTGGAGCAAAATTCGAGATAGTGAAGTTCGATGGAACCGGGAACTTCGGATTGTGGCAAACAAGGGTAAAAGATTTGTTGGCACAACAGGGAATTTTGAAGGCTTTGCGGGCTACGAAACTCGATAATATGGAAGATGAAGATTGGGAAGAGTTACAACTTCGAGCGGCGGTACCATACGTTTATGTACGGCGGATGAGATTATGTATCATGTTATGAATCCGAAATCTCCGGGAGAAGTATGAAAGAAATTGGAATCTCGGTTTATGTCCAAATCTCGACGAATAAATTGTATTCGAGCGAAAGTGTTGTATGGGGTGAAGATGCGAGACGGAATCTCGATTTGTCACGAGCACTTGAATGTCTTCGATCAAATAATCACGGATCGACACGTCTTGATGTGAATATTGAGGATGAAGACCGAGCAATGATTCTTTTGTGTTCGTTGCCTACTTCTTATGAACATCCGGTGACTACTCTTACATATGGGAAAGAAACAATTAAAATTGATGAGATTACTGCAGCATTGTTGGCTCACAACCAGCGGATGCAGAATGCAGAGGAAAGCTCAAATGGTAATTGTTTATATGTTAAGGGTAATCAAGATCGTGAAAATAAGGAGGAGAAGGAGAATTACGGAAGGTCAGCTTCAAAGGCAAGAAGATTCGTTGCTTTAAGTGTAAGGAGCCGGGACATATAAGGAGAGATTGTCCGATGCTCAAGAAGGAGACTCGTAATGTATATTCCGAGGCTGCGAATATGGTGCGGAGTGATACGGATTACGGTGATAGTGATGCGCTTTCGATTACTAACAACTCGGTTAAAGGATGGATGGATTCTTGATTCGGGATGTTCACATCACATAACACCAAACAGGAAGTGGTTTTCTTCATACAGGTTATCTGATTCTGGTTCAGTCTATCTAGGTGATAATAGACGTTATAATATTGCTGGTATAGGTAAAGTCAGAATTCAGATGTATGATGGCACTGTCAGAACATTATGTGATGTCAGACATGTTCCAGAGTTGAAAAAGAATTTGATTTCCTTGGGCACTCTACACAGAAGTGGTTTCATTCCTAAGGCTGATGAGGATAGGGAAACCATCGGAGTGATGAGGTGCACCGGCGCGATGAAAGGGAAGATCACCTGCGGGTAACATCTATAAACTGTTGGGGAGTACAGTTGCAGGTGGAGATCGCTCTGTTGGAACATATGATGGAATTGCAGCAGGAACTTTAATCAAGCCAGGTTAGATGGTTTGGTGGCCCAACCCACTGGTGTAAGAAACTCCATGATCTATTTCTCCTAAATGGCTGGATATTCGCAAGGTGGAGATTTTCTCCTAAGGGACTGGATATTCACAAAGGTGGAGATGGTTAGATGTATTTTCTCTCGAGAATTTGAATATTTGCTAAGGTGGAGATTTGTTTGGTAGACACGTGTACCGGGTGAAGCATTTCTCCTAAGGTGCTTGATATTCGCCAAGGTGGAGAATTGTTAGGTATGGCTCATATCTACGGAGGGAGTTTCTTGGTGAAGAGGTGTGACTCCTAGTGAAAAGGAGAGTCTCTTGGAAGTTAGTGGGTTGGGGGGAGCGAGGGCGTTTTTGTAATTTACATGTGGGTTAATATATGTCTATATATACGTGTAACCTATGGGATGTAAATGACTCCTCTGACATAGTGAAATTTGCTGGCTCGCTCCCGAGGACGTAGGCAATTCTTTGTCGAACCTCGTTAAATCTTTGTGTTCTTCTGATTTGCGTTGTGTTCTTCATATTTTCATAACAGTTCTTTGGTTGGAGAATCATTAGTGCGATTAGTGATGAGAATAGTTCACCTTATAAATTATAATTTGTTAAGAGATCATGTGAATAACCATATATAGTTTAAAAAATACAGTATCTCCCAGACAAACTAATTGGTATCATATTTAGAAAATTTATACGCATATCACTCATTTAAGAAATCAAAAAAAGAATAACAACATTGTTTGATTTAAAGTAAGCTAAATCTTTTTTATTATCATTATTGTATACCATCTCCGCCAAATCTCAAAACTGTATTTTTAGAACTCGGAGAATAAATAAATAACTCTAGTTGAGTTACATCAAGATAGGAGTTTTCCATTTTTTTTAATGATCACTATTGTAAACCAACTTAGCTTCGTATCTCATATATGAAGTTTAAATGGCTCATATTAAATAGTCCAGATAGGTAGTTTGTTGTTCGTAGAGCATTAAGGAATTTTAGTCCATGGGTTGAAACATTGATTGGATAGAGAAAAAGGTTGTTGGCATGCCTAAATGTGTAAATGACTTGAGTCGAGCTCGAGCTACTGTCGGTTTGAGCACGATATTGATTAATTAATCGAGTTTTGAGCTCGAGGCCGGGCTAAAGTCTTTGAGTTTGAACCAGCTCACGAGACAACTTGTTTATCATAAAAGAGAGAAAATAATATTGATTTCAATTAGTGTTATAATAAAATGACAAATAAAATGAGCAATTAGGAGATAAATAATAAGAAATCTCTTAATATTGATATAAAATATTATTTTTTAAATCATTTTTGGTTGGAGAATCATTAGTGCGATTAGTGATGAGAATAGTTCACCTTATAAATTATAATTTGTTAAGAGATCATGTGAATAACCATATATAGTTTAAAAAATACGGTATCTCCCGGACAAGCTAATTGGTATCATATTTAGAAAATTTATACGCATATCACTCATTTAAGAAATCAAAAAAGAATAACAACATTGTTTGATTTAAAGTAAGCTAAATCTTTTTTATTATCATTATTGTATACCATCTCCGCCAAATCTCAAAACTGTATTTTTAGAACTCGGAGAATAAATAAATAACTCTAGTTGAGTTACATCAAGATAGGAGTTTTCCATTTTTTTAATGATCACTATTGTAAACCAACTTAGCTTCTTATCTCATATATGAAGTTTAAATGGCTCATATTAAATAGTCCAGATAGGTAGTTTGTTGTTCGTAGAGCATTAAGGAATTTTAGTCCATGGGTTGAAACATTGATTGGATAGAGAAAAAGGTTGTTGGCATGCCTAAATGTGTAAATGACTTGAGTCGAGCTCGAGCTACTGTCGGTTTGAGCACGATATTGATTAATTAATCGAGTTTTGAGCTCGAGGCCGGGCTAAAGTCTTTGAGTTTGAACCAGCTCACGAGACAACTTGTTTATCATAAAAGAGAGAAAATAATATTTATTTCAATTAGTGTTATAATAAAATGACAAATAAAATGAGCAATTAGGAGATAAATAATAAGAAATCTCTTAATATTGATATAAAATATTATTTTTTAAATCATTTTTAATAATTTAAAGATAAAATATTATATATTAAATTTTTTAAACGAATTGGCTCATGAGCTGACGAGTCGAGTCGGGGCGACTTGAGCGTGGCTTGTTACTTCATCGAGAGTTCACGAGCCACTCATCGAGTCAAGCTCGAGCGCAGCTCACAAGTCGGCTCATCTCATTTACACTCCCCTGATAGCTCACATCAAATTTTACTCAGTCACCTTTTGAGCATATTACCAACAGGCCTAATTTTATGCATAGGGATTTTCTTTTCTTTTTTTAATTAAGGGAAATTTACATATGTAGCACATAATTCTCATGTATTTACATATCTCACACCTAAATTTAATATTTACATACCTAGTACTTCAGTGCTTTAAACCTATGCATGAAAATGTGTATTTAACTTTAAAAAGGTGGTAGTAGTGCTATTTTTGATCGAGTTTAACTTTGAAAATGTGTAATTAATCGAGTTTCGAGCTCGAGCCCGGGCTAAAGTCTTTGAGTTTGAACCAGCTCACGAGACAACTTGTTTATCATAAAAGAGAGAAAATAATATTGATTTCAATTAGTGTTATAATAAAATGACAAATAAAATGAGCAATTAGGAGATAAATAATACGAAATCTCTTAATATCGATATAAAATATTATTTTTTAAAACATTTTTAATAATTTAAAGATAAAATATTATATATTAAATTTTTTAAACGAACTGGCTCATGAGCTGACGAGTCGAGTCAGGGCTGACTTGAGCGTGGCTTGTTACTTCATCAAGAGTTCACGAGCCACTTATCGAGTCAAGCTCGAGCTGGCTCACAAGTCGGCTCGTCTCATTTACACTCCCCTGATAGCTCACATCAAATTTTACTCAGTCACCTTTTGAGCATATTACCAACAGGTCTAATTTTATGCATAGGGATTTTCTTTTCTTTTTTTTTATTAAGGGAAATTTACATATGTAGCACATAATTCTCATGTATTTACATATCTCACACCTAAATTTAATATTTACATACCTAGTACTTCAGTGCTTTAAACCTATGCATGAAAATGTGTATTTAACTTTAAAAAGGTGGTAGTAGTGCTATTTTTGATGTGATACTTGCATACCTAGACGTTGGGCGTATTACCGACAGGCATAGTTAATGCATAGGGATTTTTTTTTTATATTTTATTTTCATTAAGGGAAATTTGCCTGTGTAGCACCAAATTTTTATGTATTTACATATCTCACACCTAAACTTTCACATTTACATGCATAGCACTTTGGTACTTTAAAAGTGCACAGAATGATGTATTTCACTTTAATTCATAGGGTTTTTTGTTTTCTTTTCATTTTTTCCATTAAGGGAATTTTAGATACATAGCACACAATTCTTATGTATTTACATATCTCATGCCCAAACTTTCATATTTACATTCATAGCACTTTGGTTCTTTAAAAATATGCATGAAAAGGTGTGTTTAATATTTAAACAGCGATAATAGTTCTATTAAAGATTTGAGTGTTATGTGTGTAAGTATGAAATTTTTTGTGAGAGATATGTATATATATAAGAATTTTGTGCTGTATATAAATCTCTCTGTCATTAAATGTTACCTCTGCAAAGTTGCCATGCTGGGAGCCTGGGAGAGCAAGAGAGACTACAAAGAGAGGTTTGAGTAGAGAGTTCTCTACTCAAGTTGGGTAATCATTTTAAAGCCCAATTGGATTGATTACTTGATTGAGTTATAAAAACCAAGATTTCCTTGCAGATCTACGTCTACTTTTTATTTATTTATTTATTCTTTTTCTTTATGGGATCCAACTCTCATTTATAAGTAGATATGCAATTCCCCTCTCTTCATTACCGACCAATTTTCTAAGTAGACATTACCTATTCGATCCAATTGTGTGCAAAAATATATAGTCTTAGTGAAGTGGCCACAAAGGGAGGTTTTGAGTAGAGAATTCTCTACTCAAATTCTCAACTCATGTTCGGGAATCATTTTAAGGCCAAATTGGATTGATTACTTGACTGAGTTACAACAACCTAGTTTTTTTTGCAGAACTACGTCTAGGTTTGTTACTTAAAATTTTTATTCATTTTTTTTACTGGGTTCCAACTCTCATTTTCATATAAGTAGATATGCAATTCCCTTCTCTTCATTGTTCGACTAATTTTCCAAGTAGGCATCACCTATTCGATTCAATTGTATGTAAAAATATATAGGCAAGTGATCACAAAGAGCGCTTTGACTAGAGAATTCTCTTCTAAAGTTGGTTAATCATTTTAAGGCCAAATTGGATTGATTACTTGATTGAGTTACAACGTATATTTCCTTGATGATCTACATCTATGTTTGTATTTATTTATTTATTCATTTTCTTTGTTTTGGTCCAAGTCTTATTTTCATATAAGTAGATATGCAATTCCCCTCTCTTCATTAATCGACCAATTTTTCAATTAGACGTCGCCTATTCGATCCAATGGTGTGTAAAAATGTGTAGTCTTAGGCAAGTGATATGTTGCCTAGATAGGAGCTAGTTTGTCTCCCACAACTTAAACCTGAGTCTGCTTTGTATTTCATTACTAACTTATTGGAGATGAACAATCTGCTTATTTCCTTGAGTAATCCTAACTCATCCATGATATATAGGCAACTTCAGCATCTCCAACCAATTTCAGAACTCTATAGATGTTTATTTTGGGTTGCAAAGGCACCTTCTATAAGTGCACGAGACATTGATTCAACTACATTAGCAAATTCATGTCCAATATATCTATGTGGCAACATTATGGTATTTTCTTCATCATTATATGGTTAATTTCTCTTGAATTGTGGCCTTTATGGTTTGCGTAGTTGTGGCTTATTTTTCTATGTTTTGAAGGGGAAGATATTGTCATACGCATGTTCTTGTAAGGCATATTACGAATCATGGCTGGCGAGCATCAGCTTTTTTAAATGCCTAACAAGTTTGCAAGGTTACTTATAAAGTTATTTGCATAACATTATTATTCTTTTGATCTTTTTACGTGCTCATTTTCTTAAACAATTCCTTTCGTGGTTTTTTATGCACCAATAGTTGGCATATTTTTTCCAAAATTTTCTGATCTGACTAGTCCTTGGGAAACTTCAAGGTTTGCTGAATGCTTTTTCTCTTTTTAATTATCAGAGCTTGCTGAAAATGATTTGGAGGAATTTCACTCCTATGTGGAGGCGTTAAGTGTTGAGATGGAGCAGATGAAGGTATAGTTGTACTTCATGGATTATCAAAGAGAACTCATCTTTCTTTTTTTTTTATTTTATTATTATTTGGTAGAAACATTATTCTAACACAACCTTATTTTATGAAGGAAAAGCTAAAAGGTTTTGGAGCTATTGAAGTCAAGAATGTTGATTATACAATTGACCCTCGTGGGTCATCAGAAAATTCTAAGGGGAGGAATCAACTCACATTGTCCTTGAAACAGGAGATAAAAAAACTGAAACAAGCTTACAGAGAGCTCAGTTCAAGAAGGGATACTGAAGTTTCCGCTTTGTTAGCTGAAAAGGATTTTGTTTGGAACCAATTTCGCAAGATAGAGAGTGACTACATTGCTCTTTTTAAGACCAAGCATACAGAAGCTGATCATCAAGCCATGGAAACTATTGTGAAGCTCCAAGATAATATTAATAAATTGCAGCAGACAATAGAGAAGAAGGATGAGATTATTGTGAAGTTAGAAGCAGAACGATCCATACTTGAGTTAGGTGTTAGGAAACATGCTGAGGAAGCAGAACAAGCTCATAATAAAATGAAGAGGCTTTATGCTGATATTGATGAGCATCGATTGGCAGCCATGGAGAATGAAAAAATAATTGATAAGTTAAGAAAAGAGCTTCAAATAAACAAGTTTAACAAGTCCATTTCTTCGGAAAAAATTAAATGTGAAGGGAAGTTCAAAATTGGATCAGCTGGCGTTAGACAAATTCACCTGCAGAGATGTTCGAAGAAACATAACCTGGAAAGTCATGACACCTACACAAGTCAAAAACATGCAAATTCCACTGGGATTAGTTGTGAAACACCAGCATCTAAGAATGTTCATGTGAGTTGCTTATCCAACCTGATTCTTATCTAATCTTTAAGTTTTTTCCTCTCTTTACTCGTTTCCATATCCATACAAAATTTTTTTTTTCTCATTAGAAAATCTT
Source organism: Papilionanthe hookeriana x Papilionanthe teres (assembly GCA_022702705.1). Lineage (NCBI taxonomy): Eukaryota > Viridiplantae > Streptophyta > Magnoliopsida > Asparagales > Orchidaceae > Papilionanthe > Papilionanthe hookeriana x Papilionanthe teres. The sequence continues at coordinate 143,535,327 of CM040428.1, forward strand.
CATTTTTATACCCACTTTTGACTCTTTATTATTTGATATTACTTCAATATTTTTTTTTTCTAATGTTAATCATATTAGTTTCCATTACAATCTCTGCATTTATCTGGTTGAAAGATTTTCATGATTTGCTATCTAATTATGCGCCAAATGTTTCACAAGCACATTGTTCATGTGGTTGCTTGTTGTCGACATCGTTTTTTTATACTTCTATGTAAATTTGTTAATTTGTCTAAAATGGTCATTTGATCCCATATTTCGAAAATCTAATAATAATAAAAAATTATGGAAATTGCCGCACACCTTCACAAGTCAAAAACAAAAAACAAATTCCTGAAGGGTACTTTTGAAACACCAATTTCTATAAATTTTTTCATATCGACTGGCGGACATTGTCAGATCTGAACTTTTAGATTTTTTTTTTTTCTATTTCTTTCTTTTCTTGTTCTCATATCCATCCTAGAAATTGTTTTTCATGAAAAATCTTAACTTTTTAATTTGATTTTAACTTATAATTTTTATTAGTATTAAACTATCATTTTCTTTCCAAAGTTAGGCATGTTAATTTCCATTACTATCTTTATGTCCATGTGGTTACTTAGTGCGGACCTTCAATCATATGTTTATATTTTTTGAGCAGTAATTAGTTAAAATGCTTAAAATGATAGTTGCTCCTTGTGTATTTTGGAAAACTAATAATAATATTGCCTATTAAAATTTGGATTGTGTCAACATTGACACATACAATCCAACTAACTTTCTCGTTTTAATAAAATTCGAATGTGGTTGAAGTGGCTGGGTCATATTTTGAGTCGTACCAATGTTCTTTTTTTTTAACTTCTTTATTAAGTAAAAATTGTATATGCTATTGAAGTGGCCATAAAAGTGTAGTAAGAATTTAAGATTTTAATGATGTTGGTGATAGTGACCCATTTATGATTAATAAATATGATGATTTTATCAAAAAATATCATGAAATGATAATTAATTCACATATATCATAAAAAATTTTAGCTGTTCGTAATATTTTCTTTACTTTTATAACAAGTTGAAAGTGAATATGTTATTAAAGTTGGCCATAATTAATTCACTCTTAAAAAGTTTTAGTTCATAATATTTTCTTTACTTTTATTTCAAGTTGATAGTCAATATGTTATTAAAGTAGGTCATAAAAATTTAGAAAGAATTTGAGATTTTAATGATGTTGGTGACAATGATCTATTTAGTAGGGTTAATAAATTATCTTAATCTTATAAAAATCTTATAAAAAAGTTTCATGAAATGATAATTCATGTGGTTACTTAGTACGGACTTCAATCATATGCTTATATTTTTTGAGCAGTAATTAGTTAAAATGCTTAAAATAATAGTTGCTCCTTGTGTATTTTGGAAAACTAATAATAATATTGCCTATTAAAATTTAGATAGTGTCAACATTGACACATACAATCCAACTAACTTTCTCGTTTTAATAAAATCTGAATGTGGTTGAAGTGGCTGGGTCATATTTTGAGTCGTACCAATGTTCTTTTTTTTTTAACTTCTTTATCAAGTAAAAATTGTATATGTTATTGAAGTGGCCATAAAAGTTTAGTAAGAATTTAAGGTTTTAATGATGTTGGTAATAGTGACTCATTTATGATTAATAAATATGATGATTTTATCAAAAAATATCATTAAATGATAATTAATTCACATATATCATAATAAATTTTTGTTGTTCGTAATATTTTCTTTACTTTTATATCAAGTTGAATTTGAATATGTTGTTAAAGTAGGTCATAGTTAATTCACATATATCATAAAAAGTTTAGTTGTTCATAATATTTTCTTTACTTTTATATCAAGTTGAAAGTGAATATGTTATTAAAGTAGGTCATAAAAATTTAGAAAGAATTTGAGATTTTAATGATGTTGGTGACAATGATCTATTTAGGGTTAATAAATTATCTTAATCTTATAAAAATCTTATAAAAAAGTTTCATGAAATGATAATTCATGTGGTTACTTGGTACGGACTTCAATCATATGTTTATATTTTATGAGCAGTAATTAATTAAAATGCTTAAAATGATAGTTGCTCCTTGTGTATTTTGGAAAACTAATAATAATATTGCCTATTAAAATTTAGATAGTGTCAACATTGACACATACAATCCAACTAACTTTCTCGTTTTAATAAAATCCGAATGTGGTTGAAGTGGCTAGGTTTTGAGTTGTACCAATGTTCTTTTTTTTTTTAACTTCTTTATCAAGCAAAAATTGTATATGTTATTGAAGTGGCCATAAAAGTTTAGTAAGAATTTAAGGTTTTAATGATGTTGGTAATAGTGACTCATTTATGATTAATAAATATGATGATTTTATCAAAAAATATCATGAAATGATAATTAATTCTACATATATCATAATAAATTTTAGCTGTTCGTAATATTTTCTTTACTTTTATATCAAGTTGAATTTGAATATGTTGTTAAAGTAGGTCATTGTTAATTCACATATATCATAAAAAGTTTAGTTGTTCCTAATTTTTTCTTTACTTTTATATCAAGTTGAAAGTGAATATGTTATTAAAGTAGGTCATAAAAATTTAGAAAGAATTTGAGATTTTAATGATGTTGGTGACCATGATCTATTTAGGGTTAATAAATTACCTTTATCTTATAAAAATCTTATCAAAAAGTTTCATGAAATGATAATTCCTTCACATAAAAGTACAATATAACCACAATATCTTTGTAAATGCATGAAAAACTAGATCAAGCTAGTCCTCAAGAAAATTTTGCATCATATAACTTCTAAATTCTTCACTACCAAAAAAAAGATAACATTATAAGATTCATAACATGTTGCTATAAAAATCCATAAACAAGAGCATAAAATGAGTTTTGGAATAATAGCAAATGGTTAAGCAACTAATGTTGAAATTCTTTATACTTAGTTTTGGAATAATAGCAAATGGTTAAGCAACTAATGTTGAAATTCTTTATACTTAGTTCATATAACTTGTAATGGAACATTGTCCTATATGAGATGTGTAAAAGGTTGGTGGACATGTTACGGTTAGCTATTTATTGTATTATGTAACAGTCCACACATTAGATAAATTATAATAAAGAAATTCTAAAAAAATATGATGAAATGATAATTAATTCACATATATCATAAAAAGTTTTAGCTGTTCGTAATAATTTATTAACTTTTGTATCAATTTGAAAGTGAATATGTTGTTGAAGTATGTCATAAAACATTAGAAAGAATTTGAGATTTTAATGATGTTGTTGACAATGATCTATTTAGGGTTAATAAATTATCTTGATCTTATAAAATACTTAACCAAAAAGTTTCATGAAATGATAATTCACTCAAATAAAAGTACAATTTAATCACAATATCTCTGTACACGCATGAAAAACTAGATCAAGCTAGTCCTCAAGAAATTATTACATCATATAACTTGTCAAAATTCTCCACCACCAAGAAAAGATAACATAAAAGAATTCACAACATACTACTATAAAAATCCATAAGCAAGTGCACAAAATGAGTTTTGGAATAATGGCATATGGTTAAGCAACTAATGTTGAAATTCTTTATACATACTTTATATAACTTATATTGAAGATGTGTCCTATATGAGATGTGTAAAAGGTTGGACATGTTAAGGTTAGCTATTTATTGTATTATGTGTACTAGTGTACAAATATATTATAATAAATAAATTCCCAAGAAATTTCAGCATCAAATAATTTGTAATATTATTGAATGGCTTAATAATTTACCTAGTTGTACGACTTTAAGCCATAAAATAAAAAATAAATTTAAAAAAATAATAGAAACCGAGTTTTTCGAAGCAACATAACTGACAAGAGCATAATTTTAAGCGATGAATGTTGAAGTTCCTTACAATTAGGCATATGACTTATGATAATATGGCTTATATATGTGATGCATAAAAGCTTGATGGGAGGAGACGTAGCTATTTATTCTATTATTAATTTAATTTAAGCTAACAAGGTTGTATTAAATGATAGTAATAGTAGTATATATGTATGGGTCAGGTTAATCTTAACCTAGATTGGCACCATCTTTTTATAAACAGATCAAATTTAGAATTGGGTCAGAAGTTTCAATATGTTAATTAGTCTATTTATCATGTCAATTAGATAGATACTTAGATCAAATTACATAATGACTTGACTAATGGGTAGGCTTTTAATGTAAGAACAAAATTGGTTAAATCATTGAAGTCTAATAACAGTTGGTTTCCTTGTTCACCTTCATTGATGTTTTCAGTTGGTGGTCAAGACCATCAACGTATTTTTCAGTTTCCGTGCAGCCGACAAATATCTTATTAAAGCTTTTTTTACAAGTTAATATAGGTGAGGGATAATAGTCAAATAGGGAAAGCCTAAATTAAATACAATGCTAGATCAAGGCCATAAATTTTTTTCTTGGGTCTAAGTTAGAGTTCAGAGAGTAAATTAAGCTCCAATTTTAACACTAGAGGGACAACAATGTCAGGCTCTGATTGGCAGCTTTTCTTTAATCCTTAAACTATTATGTTGATTCTAGATTTGTCCGTCTATTCGTGAGTTGTCTAAATCTTGCTGATTCATGAGAAAAGAGAATAGCTAGAAAATAGATGCGTGAGAAGAACCAAACTACCTAAAATTAGGCTCAAAATACTACAATGATAGAGTAGAGGGGGAGAGAGAGAGTAAAAAAGACCCTTGGCTCTGCCAACCCTTATTTATAGGTATTGATCTGGATTTCTAAGTGCCTTTGCAAAAGCTATAAATTAGCTATACAAATGTAATAAAAATACAATGAGATGCAAAATGCTTGGAGCCTTATTATAGACTCGAATTGGGTAGCCAACTTGTTGTAGAGGTTGTCAAGTTCTTTGGCAGATCAGGTTAGGTCTCTAGTTGTAGACAATTGATTTAGCTTGGTTGGTCTATTGACTGGTATGAGCCCAATGAAAGAAGTTGGATTGGAAACTTTTTTGTGATGCTGGCACGAGTCTGCCACGCTGCTAGTGAATAGATGCTTTGAAAATTTTGGCAAGTCTACACTAGGTATGATCTGACAAGTTGATATTGAGCATGATTTGTTGAGCTCATCACTTTTTTCACTTTTTCAAATGCCTCTAGAGCCATTCCACTTTGAATCTCTATGCTCGAAACTTCTTGTGTGCCACTTGTAGCTTTGAGTAAGGTTTTAAAAATTGCACCATGCATCGAACCAAAAAAAGAAAATGTTTAAAGTTTCAAAGTTGAACCAGATTTGAACAGGGATTGAACCGGTTAATATATAACAGCAGCAACAACAACAAAGCCTTAACCACTAAGTGGGGTCGGCTACATGAATCATTTTTCTCCATTGTGTCCTATTTAGTGTCAAATTTTCGTTTAATTCTAATAAATTAAGATCATTTTTTATGCAATAAGCCCAAATTTTCCTAGGTCTACCTCTGTCTTTCTTAACATAAGTTGTATTTAAAACATCTGCTCTCCTAATTGGATCATCAGGTGGTCGACGTTTCAAGCTGCGCTCTAGGGTCGTCTTGCGAGCAAGCCAACCTTTCAAGCTGTGCTCCGGAACAAAATTCCCCTTGCGTATGCCTAGAGGTACAGCTATGTCACAGTGGCAATGGACGGAGACCCTCCAACTCTGATTCTGGCTCGTAAGAGTACGGCGATTTGTCCATATCCATTCTTCGGAAGGTAACTGAAACTCTACGGCGTCTGACTCTTGGGATGCAATGCTTAGCTAGATCTGCTCCATTTCCTTTCAGCACTAAAACAGAACCAACTGGCAGTGGAATCTTCACAGAACCTCTGAATTCCCCTGGTCCAACAATTTGTATTTCTCTCCCAAAGAGAATGTCGTTCTCGCTCAGAAACGAGACTGTACAGAAGGGTCTGACGAAATCATGGTGGTCGATATGAGGCGGGATGCAGTCCTCTTCCTCATAGATATTTATGATGCAGCTGTTAGGGATACAGTCTGCGGGCAACACGTGCCACTCCACCATCCTCTTGATCATTTTCTTGATTTCTGGCGGCATGTCATCTACTTCATCGTGTTGAAGAATCCTTGGTGCATTGCCTTGTCGATCCTTTGCAAAATTGTAGCAGCATCCACACTGAATGGTGATCCTGCTTTTCCCTCTTTTCCACTTTGTAGGCTCTGAGTATGTTTTCTCTTTCAGGCAGCCTCCTCTGCCTAGCTTTCGTAAGTTGAACACGCAACGAAGAATTTCTTCTTCATCATTCCAAGAGAAGACATTCATGTACAGCTCGAGTCCTTCCAAAATGTTAACAGCTTTGCCTTGGATTTCTTCGTAGTACCTGAATTCTTCTTTTCTGACTCTTCTCCATCTGGCCATGACATGATCTGGAATTATTTGCTGGCGTCTGGGCTGCACAAACCATGGCACGTAGGGTTCTACACCGGGGTGCTCCCCATTTCTTCTCCTTAGTGAGGCAGCTGCGTAAGCCTCATATGTCCCGTATTCTTCCAAGCGAAGCACATGGCACTGCGAGCACTCTAAGAATGCTCCTACAGGCGTTAACTGCCTCAAAAAATCTAAACTGCACGCCGGACATCCTGTAAAAATCTCCTCGAGTGGGTCAACTGGCGGCACTAGCTCGGAGGTGTACTCAGGTTCTGTCTCTGTGGCGGATGAACTGGAGGATGTTTCTTTCATCTTGGAATCGTAATCTTCTTCAGAAATTGGTGGAAGCTCCGTGGCTATCCTCCTAGCTTGTCTCCGCTCGAGCATTCCTAACTTTACGGCGTTTTCGATGTTTAGCATTCCTTTTTTAAGTACGTCTCAGCGGCAGGTTTGGAGCTCGCTCTGCAGCGGCAGTGACCAGGTCGCCCTCTGGTGTGGCGACCATCGAAGGAACTCCTCTGTCTCTCGCTGTAAGGAGGTGTGAGTCGACAAAACCTCCAGTAGCACCTTGCCTTGATGTTTCCCCGACTTCCCGGTGACTGACACGGACCATAGATTTCAAATTTGCAACCTCCTTGTGACAGACTACGTCCATGAGTGTTCCTTCGTAGTCTACATTGACTTGAGAAAAATCCAAGTCAAAGTTTATTGCAACGCCTTCTGGTGCCTTTTTTTCATTCAGCGCTAGAATTAAGCCGTCTTTAAAAGCGAGAACTAGCTTCTGACCCGTCATCCTCTGGCAGAAAACAGGGGAATGGTTAGCATGCTGCAATTCCAAAATGAACAAGAATAAAACAAATTATTATTGTTTAGTGGATTTTAATTTTATGTGATGTCATTATCTTATTTAATATTATTTTACAAATTTTAGAATTAAAGATTTCAATGTGAGCATTTATTTCGTGAAAAAAACTTATTTTATTCGATTTCTTTTTATTACAAAATTTCTCTCAAGTTAGGACCCAGTTAAAGACATCGACCATAAGACTTTTTAGGAACTCTTTAAGACGTCACGTCCCGTAGTACTTCTTCATGTATCGTCCGTTGATTGACAACATGAGTCTTTCGCCCTTGGCATCCACTAGCTGGCATGCTCCACCGGAGTAGACTTTCTCCACCACAAATGGTCCTTCCCAGGTCGGTTCAAACTTTCTGCCTATCTTGAGGTGTGCAAGAATATGTCTTCTGAGAACAAGGATGAGGTGTGCAAGAATAGGTCTTCTGAGAACAAGGACGAGGTCACCAATTTTGAACGACCTCGGGCGGACCAATTTGTCGTGGGCTTGAATCATCTTTGCTTGATAGAGTTCCAGGTTATGCTGCGCGAGCAATCTTCTTCGTTCGAGACTCTCTAATTCTTCAAGTCAAAGCTTGGCGGTCTTTTGCTGTAATTTTGTTAGCGATGGCTATTCTGAGTGAAGGTAGCTGGACTTCTAACGGAAGAACGACCTCAGACCCATACATGAGCGCATACGGCGTAGACTATGTCGGAGTTCTGACGGTTGTCCTATATGTCCACAACGCCTCTAGTAACTTCTCATGCCACCCCCTTTTGTTCTCGTCGAGTATCTTCTTCAAAATCTGGACCAATGTCTTATTGAATGCTTCCGCTAAGCCATTTGCCCTAGGGTAATAGATCGTAGAGTATCTCCAATTTATCCCGTGTCGTCTGACGAAATTGTTAATCTTTGTGCTCCTGAAGGCGGACTCAAGTCGTCTCAGCAGTATGTGCAGCAGCCACAACAGTATCTTCAACAGCCACAACAGCAGCCACCGCAGTACTTACAGCAGCCACCGCAGTACCTACAGCAGCCACCGCAATACCTACAGTGACCGTCACAATATGTTCAGTATGTCCAGCAATACAGCCAATAATACGATTAACAGTACAGCCAACCTGGTCAGCAGTCATTTTGGCGGAGACCTTACAGACCAGATAGAGGACAGAGTTCAACAATGGCAGCTCGGTCGAACAAAGTATATTCCTTCAAGGACGACGCAGTGGCAAAAATGTTCATAAATATAATTAAAAAGCCATAGCTCAGATTGCCTGAGCCGAAGAAACCAGAGGAGGTCGATAAAAAAAATCAACCTAATTACTGTCCGTGCCATAGATTGCTCGGCCACACCATAGAACGCTACTTTAGCTTCAAGGATTGGCTCGAGAGAAACTATAAAGAGGGCAATATAGTCTTTCCAAAAGAATATTTGAAAGAGCATAAAAAGGGGTTTGTCAATGTGATTTCGGCTGAGCTAATCTCTCCAATTGACCCATATACCAGCAAAGGTGGATTAAGTACGATCTGGAACGAGCTCAAGAGGGTCCTGGATCAAATCCAGTCTGCTTCAAGGCAAGCCGCTGCTCAGAGCCTGCCGCCAGTTCAATTTAAGAGGGAGATTCCACCAAGGAGACCACCGAGGCGGAAGATGAAGAAGAAGGAGATTGCGAGTGAAATTAAGAACGATGGCGCCAGGGGTAGGATAAGTGCTGCTTCTGTTAGATTGGTTGTCTCGGATTCGAGGGTGAAATCCTTCAAACCCCTGACTTTGTACGACTATCTTTATGTCCCTCCAGGGGTTCTGAATTTAATGTTCCTTCACAAGAGCAAGGTCAGTCGACTCCAATTTAACAATCACCCACCACTCCTTTGCAACAAGATGGTGGAGGTTCTTTTAGTCCGCGCATCCGAGATCGAGGCCGGGGACGAGGGCGAGAAAGAATAACAAGATCGTTTAACGAAAGAAACCGACTATCAGCATAGATGTGGAAGAAAACTCCGAGGAAGAAAAGTTCGTCAAAGATGTAATGACAGTAAACCAAAAGAAGTTTCAGTTCGAAATCTCCTTGGAAGATAAAGAGGAGAGTGACTACAAGTCGATGTATGATCGGATCAACCACTATGTTCAAGCTGTGACCCTAACCCCGATCTATCCTCATAAGGTCGGAAGCATAGAGGTCATAGAAGTCCATAGTGCGCGCATGAAACCGATCAAATTCCACCGTGTTTCTCCTTCTGCTTTTGAAACTCATGTAAATCTTGAAGAAAATGACCCTAATGAATTAATGGAATTACCTTTTGGTTATTTCTCGCTGTGTGTACAGAAATTAATTCAGCAGGGTTATGTGCTGAAACAAATATCGAAGGATAAGTTGCAATCATTTGAAAAATTATGAAATGTAAAATGAAAGAAGCTCAACTCAAAAGGTCTCGGGTTTGATACGATAGGACCAGTCGATGATTCAAAATTTTGCATGGTTGTTACTACTGGAGTGGAAGAGGGGTGCCATAATACCGAGGATAATTTTGAAGATCCTCCTATAGATGATGCTCCGCCAGAATTTGAAGAAGAGATCAAGTCAACGGTCGATGAATTAAAGGAAATCAACATGGGGACTGAAGAACAGCCTCGACCTAGTTTTATAAGCTCTCTGCTCAGTGAAAATGAGTCTAAAGATTTGGTTAAACTTCTGTCAGAATTCAAGGATTGTTTTGCTTAGAGCTACGAGAAAATGCCAGGTTTGTCTCCAGAAGTCGCAGTCTACAGGCTTGGATTAGATCGGAGTATAACTCCTGTGAAACAAGCTCCTAGAAGAATGCGCCTTCAAAAATCAGGTCGCCTACCTTTTGGTGTTCCGCGTAGAATTATCTTCGACAATGGGTCCGCCTTCAAGAGCACAAAGATTAATAATTTCTTCAGACGACACAGGATAAATTGGAGATACTCTTAGGGCAAATGGCTTAGCGGAAGCATTCAATAAGACATTGGTCCAGATTTGAAGAACATACTCGACGAGAACAAAAGGGGGTGGCATGAGAAGTTACTACAGGTGTTGTGGGCATACATGACAATCGTCGAACTCCGACGCAGACTACGCCGTATGCGCTCGTGTATGGGTCCGAGGACGTTCTTCCCTTAGAAGTCCAGCTACCTTCGCTCAGAATCGCCGTCGCTAACAAAATTACAACGGAAGACAACGCCAAGATTCGACTTGAAGTACTAGAGAGTCTCGAAGGAAGAAGATTGCTCACGCAGCAGAAGCTGGAACTCTATCAAGCAAATATGATTCAAGCCCACGACAAATTGGTCCGCCCGAGGTCGTTCAAAATTGGTGACCTAGCCCTTGTTCTCAAAAGACGTATTCTTGCACACCGCAAGATAAGCGGAAAGTTTGAACCGACCTGGGAAGGACCATTTGTGGCGGAGAAAGTCTACTCCGGTGGAGCATACCAGCTAGTGGATGCTCAGGGCGAATATTAGAAATGTCTCCTTAAGCCCTAAAACAATTACTTTTCTTTCAAGGCAAATTGGCATACCTAAGACGTTTTATATCTAATCTGTCAGGAAGGTGTTTACCCTTCTCGAATTTACTTCGAAAGGATGTCAGATTCGTTTAGGGAGAGCCGTGCCAACTGGCTTTCGAAGATATTAAGCGGTATCTGACAACACCTCCTGTTTTAGCAACCCATCCCAAGTAAATCGTTGATATTTTATATCGCGGCTTTAGGACGAATCCCTCGGAGCCTTACTCGCTCAAGTCAATGATGATGGTAAGGAAAACGTACTCTACTACCTGAGTCGGCGTCTAATACCTGCAAATGTAAAGTATCCTTCTATTGAGAAGCATTGTCTAGCTTTAGTTTTTGCCGCTCAAAAGCTTAGACATTATATGTTGTCTCATAAGGTCAACCTGATTTCGAAAGTTAATCCATTGCAATATTTGATGACCCGACCAACACTTTCCGGACGTTTAGCAAGGTGGTCGATGATTTTATTGCAATTTGATATAACATTCGTGTCTCTTCGCGCTATCAAACGGCAGATTCTTGCAGACTTTCTCGCAACACACCCACTACCAGATGGGTCCCCTCTCAGTGATGATCTACCAGGCGAACAGATAATGCAAGTGGAAGATCCCAACGCTCAACGTTGGGAAATGTACCTTAATGGAGCGTCATCAGCCAAAAGAGAAAAGATCAGGAACAGTGATACCCGACAAAGCATGAATTGGTTTGATCTTCGTCACACCGGATCGGGGAATGCTGAGGTTCTCCTATCACCTGCAGAGCCGTGCACCAACAATGAAGCAGAATACGAAGCGCTAATCACGGAATTAGAATTGGCAATTTTAATGGACATAGCGGATATTGCCATCTATGGTGACTCGCAGCTCGTCGTTCAGCAGGTGGTCGGACAGTATAAGATTCTAAAGTCAAGACTAGCAAAATATCACCGGTATACAATGAAGTTGTTGGAACAGATTCTCAGTGTGGTGTTATACAGAGTTCCCCGAGCGGACAATGCCCATGCAGACGCTTTAGCTAAACTCGCTAAGGAATTGACATGTCCACCGGAGGATTCCATCGACATCACCGTACAAGGACGTCAGGTTTTGTCTCAGATTGATCTTGATAATTTGCATAAATTGGGAAAGGAGGAAACAGTGGCCGCAACTGCTGAATATACCGAGGATTGGCGTCAGCCTTTCGTCAAGTACATACAGACAGGAGCATTGCCAGAAGATAAGTCAGTAGCGCTTCAGATCCAAAAAAGGTCAATGTCATATGCTTTAATCGACAACGTTTTGTACAGAAGGTCCTTCGATCAGATGTGGTTAAGATGTCTGAGCAGAGAGCGAAGCGCAAGATATTGTCAGAGAAGTACACGACAGATTGTGTGGTGCTCACCAGTCAGGGCCGAAAATGAAGATGAAAATCAAGAAACTCAGATATTATTGGCCAGCAATGACGTCTGACTGCATGGAAATAACAAATTGTCACCAGTGTCAAGTGTACGGAGTGGTCTTGCACCAACATCCGAATGTGCTACATCCAACAGTCGCGTCGTGGTCATTCGAATGTTGGGACACGCACATAGTGGGTCCGATAGACCCTCCGTCTTCTAAAGGACACCGGTTCATTCTCGCAGCTATGGATTACTTCTCCAAGTGGGCAGAGGCAGTGCCGTTATGAGAGGTTACAGCGCAGCACGTTCTTCAGTTTTTCAAAAATCAGGTCGCCTACCTTTTGGTGTTCCGCGTAAAATTATCTTCGACAATGGGTCCGCCTTCAAGAGCACAAAGATTAATAATTTCTTCAGACGACATAGGATAAATTGGAGATACTCTTAGGGCAAATGGCTTAGCGGAAGCATTCAATAAGACATTGGTCCAGATTTGAAGAACATACTCGACGAGAACAAAAGGGGGTGGCATGAGAAGTTACTACAGGTGTTGTGGGCATACATGACAACTGTCAGAACTCCGACGCAGACTACGCCGTATGCGCTCGTGTATGGGTCCGAGGACGTTCTTCCCTTAGAAGTCCAGCTACCTTCGCTCAGAATCGTCGTCGCTAACAAAATTACAACGGAAGACAACGCCAAGATTCGACTTGAAGTACTAGAGAGTCTCGAAGGAAGAAGATTGCTCACGCAGCAGAAGCTGGGAACTCTATCAAGCAAAGATGATTCAAGCCCACGACAAATTGGTCCGCCCGAGGTCGTTCAAAATTGGTGACCTAGCCCTTGTTCTCAAAAGACGTATTCTTGCACACCGCAAGATAAGCGGAAAGTTTGAACCGACCTGGGAAGGACCATTTGTGGCAGAGAAAGTCTACTCCGGTGGAGCATACCAACTAGTGGATGCTCAGGGCGAAAGAACCATGTTGCAAATCGACGGACGATATTTGAAAAAGTACTACGAGACGTGACGTCTCAAAGAGTTCCTAGAAATAGTCTTGGGGCCGATGTTTTTGTAATAAAACAAATCGAATAAAATAAGTTTGTTTCATGAAACAAAATGCTCACATTGAAATGTTTAATTTTAAAATTTGTAAAATAATATTAAATAAGATAATGACATCACATAAAATTAAAATCCACTAAACAATAATAATTTATTTTGTTCTTGTTCGTTTTGGAATAACAACATGCTGACCATTCCCCTGTTTTCTGCAGGAGGATGATGGGTTAGAAGCTGGTTCTCGCTTTTAAAGACTGCTTAAGTCTAGTGCTGAATGAAGAAAATGCAACAGAAGGCGGTGTAATAAACTTTGACTTGGATTTTTCTCAAGTCAATGTAGACTACGAAGGAACCCTCATGAACGTAGTCAGTCACAAGGAGGTTGCAAATTTGAAATTCATGGTCCGTGTCAGTTACGGGGAGGTCGGAGAAACATCAATGCAAGGTGCTACTGGAGGTTTTGTCGACTCACACCTCATTACAGCGAGAGACAGAGGAGTTCCTTCGATGGTCGCCACACCAGAGAGCAACCTGGTCACTGCCGCTGCAGAGCGAGCTTTAGACCCGCCGCTGAGACGTACTCAAAGAAGAATGCTAACCTTCGGAAACGCCGTATGTTGGAAATGCTCGAGCGGAGACAAGTTAGGAGGATAGCCACGGAGCTTCCACTAATTTCTGAAGAAGAAGATTATGATCCCAAGATGAAAGAAACATTCGCCAGTTCACTCACCACAGAGACAGAGCCGGAGTACACCTCCGAGCCAGCATCGCCAGTTGACCCACTCGAGGAGATTTTCACGAGATGTCTGACGTGCAGTACAGATTTTTCGAGGCAGTTAACGCCTGTAGGAGCGTTCTCAGAGTGCCCGCAGTGACATATACTTCGCCTGGAAGAATACGAGACATATGAGGCTTATGTAGCTGCCTCACTAAGGAGAAGAAATGGGGAGCACCCCGGTGTAGAACCCTACGTGCCACAGTTTGTGCAGCCCAGATGACAGCAGATAATTCCAGATCATGTCATGGCCAGATGGAGAAGAGTCAGAAAAGAAGAGTTCAGGTACTACGAAGAAATCCAAGGTAAAGCTGTTAATATTTTGGAAGGACTCGAGCTGTACACGAATGTCTTCTCTTGGAATGATGAAGAAGAAATTCTTCATTGCGTGTTCAACTTACGAAAGCTAGGTAGGGCAGGCCGCCCGAAAGAGAAAACGTACTCAAAGCCTACAAAGTGGAAAAGAGGGAAAGGCATGATCTCCATTCAGTGTGGATGCTGCTACAATTTTGCAAAGGGATCGACAAGGCAATCCACCAGGGATTTTTTAACACGTTGAAGTAGATGACATGCCGCCAGAAATCAAGAAAATGATCAAGTGGATGATGGAGTGGCACGTGCTGCCCGCAGACTGTATCCCTAACAGCTGCATCATAAATATCTATAAGGAAGGGGGCTGCATCCCACCTCATATCGACCACTATGATTTCATCAGACCCTTCTGTACAGTCTCATTTCTGATCGTTTCTGAGCGAGACCGACATTCTCTTTGGGAGAGAAATACAAATTATTGGACCTGGGGAATTCAGAGGTTCTGTGAAGATTCCACTGCCAAATGGTTCCGTTTTAGTGTTGAAAGGAAATGGAGCAGATCTAGGTAAGCATTGCATTCCGAAAGTCAGACGCCAGAGAGTTTCAGTTACCTTCGGAAGAATGGATATGGACAAAACGCCGTACACTTACGAGGCAGACCCAGAGTTGGATGGTCTCCGTCCACTGCCACTGTGACATAGTTGTACCTCTAGGCTTACGCAAGGGGACTTTTGTTCCGGAGCACAGCTTGGAAAGTTGGCTTGTTCTCAAGGCGACCTCAGAGGGCAGGTGTCTACTATTTTTGCGTCAGCTTTACCGCTCAACATATGATGTCTCAGTTTACGTTCAGATGTACTACAAATATTTTGGATGTTTTTCAGCACGAAATCGATTATACTACATTTTCAGTCGGAATCAATGAAGATGTTCCTTTTTCTGCACGTCAGATACTCTTGTTGGAATGTGTTTCCAGCTGCGTTATGAATGAAAAGCCGCAGGACCATGCTTTGGTCCCAAATTACAACGAGCAAAGAACGAAACAAAAATATACTTCACAAAAAAAAATGAATGAAAGAACGAAATAAAATCCGCAATGTCAAGAAAATTTAAAACCAAGAATAGAAAAGAAGAAGAAAGATGATAAAATTTACAACAAAATTTAAATTCCTCGCCATCCTTAATCAGTTCCCTCGAATTCTTCGTTCTCTTCGGAAGCTTGGTGAAATCCTTTACTCCCTACATTGATTTTCCTTCTGTCTTTTTCTTTTCCGTCACATTTTGTGATAGATGTGAGTCTTTGCGCTTTCCTTCCTAATGTGACACCCGTTCTACCTCTTGGGTTGGATGTGAGTCATTGTGCTTTCCTTTCCAATGTAGTAAGGTTTTCCTGGAATCGGTGCAGGGTCGTCCGATTCCTTCTGTCTTTTTCTTTTCCGTCACCTTTTAGGTTGGATGTGAGTCCTTGCGCTTTTCTTCCTAAATGTGACACCCTTTCTACCTCTTGGGTTGAATGTGAGTCCTTGCGTTTTCCTTCCCGATGTAGTAAGGTTTTCTTGGAGTCGGTGCAGGGTCATCCGATTCCTTCTGTCTTTTCCTTTGCCGTCACATTTTAGGTTGGATGTGAGTCCTTGTGCTTTCCTTTCTAATGTGAGGCCCCTTCTACCTCTTGGGCTGGATGTGAGTCCTTGTGCTTTTCTTCCCAATGTAGCAAGTTTACGTTCAGATGTACTACAAATATTTTAGATATTTTTCAGCACGACATCAGTTATACTACATTTTCAGTCGGAATCAATGAAGATGTTCCTTTTCTCGCACGTCAGATACTCTTGTTGGAATGTGTTTCCAGCTGCGTTATGAATGAAAAGCCGCAGGACCATGCGTTGGTCCAAAATTACGAGCAAAGAACAAAACAGAAATATACTTCACAAAAAAAATGAATGAAAGAATGAAAAAAAATTCGCAATGTCAAGAAAATTTAAAACCAAGAACAGAAAAAAAGAAGAAAAATGACACCCTTTCTATCTCTTGGGTTGGATGTGAGTCCTTGCGTTTTCCTTCCCAATGTAGTAAGGTTTTCTTGGAGTCGGTGCAGGGTCGTCTGATTCCTTCTGTCTTTTCCTTTGCCGTCATATTTTAGGTTGGATGTGAGTCCTTGTGCTTTCCTTCCTAATGTGAGACCCCTTCCACCTCTTGGGCTGGATGTGAGTCCTTGTGCTTTCCTTCCCAATGTAGCAAGTTTACGTTCAGATGTACTACAAATATTTTGGATATTTTTCAGCACGACATCAGTTATACTACATTTTCAGTCGGAATCAATGAAGATGTTCCTTTTTCTGCACGTCAGATACTCTTGTTGGAATGTGTTTCCAGCTGCGTTATGAATGAAAAGCCGCAGGACCATGCGTTGGTCCAAAATTACGAGCAAAAAACAAAACAGAAATATACTTCACAAAAAAAAAAATGAATGAAAGAATGAAAATAAATTCGCAATGTCAAGAAAATTTAAAACCAAGAACAGAAAAAAAGAAGAAAGATGATAAAATTTACAACGAAATTTAAATTCCTCACCCTCCTTAATCAGTTACCTCGAATTCTTCATTCTCTTCGCAAGCTTGGTGAAATCCTTTACTCCCTGCATTGATTTCCTTCTGTCTTTCCTTTTCTGTCACATTTTGGGTGTCACATTTTGGGCTGGATGTGAGTCTTTGCGTTTTTCTTCCTGATGTGACACCCCTTCTACCTCTTGGGTTGGATGTGAGTCTTTGTGCTTTCCTTCCCAATGTAGTAAGGTTTTCCTGGAATCGGTGCAGAGTCGCCCGATTTCTTCTGTCTTTTTCTTTTCTGTCATCTTTTAGGTTGGATGTGAGTCCTTGCGCTTTCCTTCCTAAATGTGACAATCTTTCTACCTCTTGGGTTGGATGTGAGTCATTGCGCTTTCCTTCCCAATGTAGTAAGGTTTTCTTGGAGTCGGTGCAGGGTCGTCTGATTCCTTCTGTCTTTTCCTTTGTCGTCACATTTTAGGTTGGATGTAAGTACTTGCGCTTTCCTTCCTAATGTGACACCCCTTCTACCTCTTGGGCTGGATGTGAGTCCTTGCACTTTTCTTCCCAATATAGCAAGCTTTTCTTGGAATCGGTGCAGGGTTGTCCGATTCATTCTGTCGTTTTCTTTTCCGTCACATGTTAGGTTGGATGTGTTAGGTATGGCTCATATCTACGGAGGGCTTTTCTTGGTGAAGAGGCGTGACTCCTGGTAAAAAGGAGTGTCTCGTGGAAGTTAGTGGGTTGGGGGGAGCGAGGGCGTGTTTGTAATTTATCCATGGGTTTTTTCTATAAATAGATGTGTAATCCTATGGATATGTAACTCCTCTGAAATAGTGAAATTCGCCGGCTTGCTCCCGAGGACGTAGGCAATTCTTTGCCGAACCTCGTTAAATCTCTGTGTTCTTCTGGTTTTGTGTCGATTCTTGTTTTTCGTTCAATTATTTTCATAACAATTGGTATCAGAGCCTCGTTCGAGGGAATATGAAGAGATCGACGCGGGAGATCGAAGAAGTTAAGAAGATTTGGTTTCGAGATTCGAAGAATTGCGGTGTTCTAGGCGTGAAGGAGCGGCAGTTCCCGAGGAGGCGTAGTTTTCTGGTCCGCAGGCGGAGTTCCGGGAGGTTCACGGAACAGGCGGAGTTCTGCTCGCCGGAAGAAGGCCGGGGCCGGAGTTTGCGCGCTCGAAACGGTGCGCGGAGTCGTGGCTCGTATGCGGTTCGCGGTAGCGGGAGGATTTCGGGAGCCGCGGAGTCTTGGATCGCGACGGAGCGGGTCCGAGAGGCGGCGGGCGTGCGAAGCGGTTGAGTGTCGCGACGGGGATCCTGCGACTTGGGTTCGGGCGGTGCTCGGCGGTTCGGGTTCGGGCGGTTCGCGTCGACGGGGAAGTGCGCGAGCGGCTGGCGAGGTGGGTCCGGGGCAGCGAGGAGCAGTTCGGCGACACAGACGGTTGCGGGAGCAGTCCTCGGCGGGAACGGTTCTGATCGCGGACAGGGAAGGAAGGAGAGGAAGGGAATCTTCCATTTCTACTAGAGGAATATTCCCTTCCCTCCCACTTTGATAATCCGCAGGAGGTAAACCTTGATATCCCAGGTTTGGCTGAGAGGGAAGGAAGGGAGAGGAATCTTTGATCTGCACTAGGAGAATATTCTCCTTTTCAGGGAAGTTATTCCTTCTTAACAGGCGGAGGAATTAATTTCCAAGTAATTAATCCCTGGTTAGATCTTCCTTAATCGCAGCATACCAAGGAAAGGGAATAAAAAGGGTAATTCCTGGAATTTCTTAAGGCGGAGTAGGGAATTTTTTTTTAAAAAATTCCTGCAGAGGAGTTCGGCCGGTTTAAAAATCCGCGGGAAACAGAGGTTGTCCACCGCGAACAGGAGCCTCTTTTTGCGGGAAATTGAGGTGTTCAACCAGTTAAATTCACCGGTTCGTCGCAGGAGATTTTGCGACAGGTGGAGTTCGGTAAGGTGCAGGTGACGAGCAGGCACGATTATTTCTTGAACAGGAGTTTCGTGGAGGTTTTCCTCGAACAGGTGCGAAGGGATTCGTGGCTTGCGGAAACAGCAATTGACCGAGGTTACTGGTACGAACAGGAATTGTGCTTCGTGTGAAAATTTAATTCACGAATCACAGGAGAATCACGAGAAAGTTGCTGCATTTGACAGAGAAAATTTCAGGTTTCTTTGAATTTATTTGCGGAGTATTTTCTTTTGTTTTTCGAAGCAAGGCAGGAAAATACGGTGCAGGATTAAATTCGGATGACAATGTCTGGTGCAAAATTCGAGATAGTGAAGTTCGGTGGAACCGGGAACTTCGGATTGTGGCAAACAAAGGTGAAAGATTTGTTGGCACGACAAGGAATTTTGAAGGCATTGCGGGCTTCGAAATCTGATGGTACTATCTATCAACTGTTGGGGAGTACAGTTGTAGGTGGAGTACACTCTGTCGGATCATATGATGGAAATGCAGCAGGAACTTTGACCAAGCCAGGTTAGATGGTTTGGTTGCCCAACCCACTGGTGTAAGAAACTCCATGATCTATTTCTCCTAAAGGGCTGGATATTCGCAAGGTGGAGATTTTCTCCTAAGGGGCTGGATATTCACAAAGGTGGAGATTGTTAGATGTATTTCTCCTAAGGGTTCGGATATTTGCTAAGGTGGAGATTTGTTTGGTAGGCACATATACCGGGTGAAGCATTTCTCCTAAGGTGCTTGATATTCGCCAAGGTGGAGAATTGTTAGGTATGACTCATATCTACGGAGGGAGTTTCTTGGTGAAGAGACGTGACTCCTGTTGAAAAGGAGTGTCTCTCTTGGAAGTTAGTGAGTTGGGGGGAGCGAGGGCTTGTTTGTAATTTATCCATGGGTTTTTTCTATAAATAGCCGACTCTATCCCGAGGACGTAGGCAATTCTTTGTCGAACCTCGTTAAATCTTTGTGTTCTTCTGGTTTTGTGTCGATTCTTGTTTTTCGTTCAATTATTTTCATAACAGGATGTGAGTCCTTGAGCTTTCCTTCCTAATGTGACATCTCATCGCTACCTCTTGGGCTGGATGTGAGTTTTTGTGCTTTCCTTCCCAATGTAGTAAGGTTTTCTTGGAGTCAGTGCATGGTAGTCCAATTTCTTCTGCCTTTTTCTTTTCCGTCACCTTTTAGGTTGAATGTGAGTCCTTGCGCTTTCCTTCCTAACGTGACACACCTTCTACCTCTTGGGTTAAATGTGAGTCCTTGTGCTTTCCTTCTCAATGTAGTAAGGTTTCCCTGGAGTCGGTGCAGGGTTGTCCGATTCCTTCTGTCTTTTCCTTTGCCATCACATTTTAGGTTGGATGTGAGTCCTTGCGCTTTCCTTCCTAAATGTGACACCCCTTCTACCTCTTGGGCTGGATGTGAGTCCTTGCGCTTTCCTTCCCAATGTAGTAAGGTTTTCCTGGAATCGGTGCAGGGTTGTTCGATTCCTTTTGTCTTTTCCTTTGTCGTCACATTTTAGGTTGGATGTGAGTCCTTGCGCTTTCCTTCCTAATGTGACACCCCTTCTACCTCTTGGGCTGGATGTGAGTCCTTGTGCTTTCCTTCCCAATGTATCAAGGTTTTTTTGGAATCGGTGCAGGGTCATCTGATTCCTTATATCTTTTTCTTTTCCGTCACATGTTAGGTTGGATGTGAGTCTTTGTGCTTTCCTTCCCAATGTAGTAATGTTTTATCGATGCAGGGTCGTCTGATTCCTTCTATCGTTTTCTTTTCCGTCACATGTTAGGTTGGATGTGAGTCATTGCGCTTTCCTTCCTAATGTGACACGCCTTCTATCTCTTAGGCTTGATATGAGTCTTTGTGCTTTCCTTCCCAATGTAGTAAGGTTTTATTGGGGTCGGTGCAGGGTCGTCCGATTCCTTTTGTCTTTCATTTTCCGTCGCTTCTTGGGTTGGATGTGAGTCCTTGAGCTTTCCTTCCCAGTGTCTTAAATTTTCAAGATCAATCTTTGAGTTGAATGTGAGTCATTGCGGTTTTCATCTCGACCCGGTTTTCTCATTTTTCCAAATTTGAAAATTTAAAAATCTAATTTGCAGCTCCCAAATTGAAGACTCATCTTTTGTCTCCCCAGCGGAGTCGCCAGAAATTGTCTGTCGCTGAAAGTCTGTGGGGGTGAGACTTTTGAAAATTATGAAATGTAGTTTTATAAAACAAGGATTTTGATTTAATTTAATATGTATATAGATTTATGAAAATAAAATTTTAAATTTGAAAAATGAGAATGGACGAATCTCATTCATTTAGTAGTTTGAATGAACGAGCACAATATCGCAAGCGATGCATCTATCCCGAGGAATAGACACACTGCTTGATGATACAGCTCGATCAAATAAACTACAAAATTTATGACATCCGTTCTGGTCTGCGAACCTTTATGTGGACCGACAAGTTTCCCTATTTAATACAAAAAGAATTAAATAGAGTTTATATTACCTGGGTTCTTAAAGCTCCCTATAGAGGCAAACCCCTATAGTCAATTACGCCTCAAATGACCGAATTCACCTGAGAGAACTCTCGTTATAGATCAGGGGTATTGATCTTCATGAATTCAAAGGATAGGATTTTCAAAGTAGTGGGGTGATAGGAAATCCAATAGGTGAATGGCTCAAAATTGGAACAGTTTTGATAGGAATCCAAAGGAAAGAAAGATAGGGGAGGTCACAGACCTCGAGGAGGACCTCAATGACTTCCCAGACTATCATACTGTTGGGCTTTAAGTTTTGGAAATGAAGTTATTTAAATTTCAATACTGTTAATTAATTATAGGGATTACATTTACATAATCACCTGATTATGCAAATAACCTGGAAGGTAAGAGGATTTACGTCGTATTGGAGGACGATTTCAGAATCCTAAAGCGAATCAGAGCTTTTATTGCACAATATAGTTGTGCAAAGGTCTGAAAAGAACAAGTGAGGATTTATGTCGCACTAGGCGAACTATCTCGAAGTCCTATGGATTGTTATTTAGACTAAAAGATGGTTTTGCTGGTGTAGACAAGAGTTTTGTTGTTGAAAATGGTCGTGCTGCCCTCGAAGTCGTGCTCTGTACTCTGGTTTTGCTGGTGTAGACAAGAGTTTTGTTGTTGAAAATGGTCGTGCTGCCCTCGAAGTCGTGCTTTGTACTCCATGTCGTAGCAGTGTTGCAGTTTAGATTTAAAGTGTAAAGTGGACATGTAATTGTTAAGTCAGTAATTTGTTTCATTTTTTAGGTGTGTACTCTATAATAAACAGGGGTGACATGCTATAGTAAAAAGAAGCAGTAATAGCAGGAAAGCAAGAGTATACTACACTAAATCAGTAAACCAACATCACAAGCATGTTGTACTAACAGGAGTATGTATTGAAGAAAATAAAACATGGTACATTAGCAGGTTTATGTACTAAAGAAAATAAAGCATGCTAGCAAATGTATGTACTGAAGAAAGTAGAGCATGTAGTGCGGTAAAGAAAAGAAGTAATGATGCTACAAGTATACCGTATGCGCTGCTTACTCGCAATGCATTGCTACCTATTTTTACTATCATTTTATTGTTTCCTGCAGAAAAGACGTCAGCACCAAAAGAAAAAAGGAATAAGCGTAGTAGGGAAAGAGCTTAATCAACCAGGGGGGTACTACTGTATGCGTAAAGAAACTAAAGGGGGCAGGGCACTGCACAGAAAGCTAAAAGAAAAAAACTGAAAAAAAGAAGGAAAAGGAAAACAAATCCGTAGGGAAACCGTAGAAAATCCGTATAAAATCCGTGTAAAACCACGAGGAGCGGATTATAAGTCCAGGAAGACCATAAGCATGATGGCGGGGAGGATTCAGAACTGGGCTGTGTGCGTCTCAATCTTGGATAAGTGCTACCAGATCAACACCCTACAGAAGGTAGTCCTAACCTCGACTTGAGTAAGTCACCGCAGACATTTATAAATTTTCATTCATTTTAGTTTGCATGCATATAAAAATTATGGGTGAAAGACAAATTTTTTTGTTATGGAGGAAATTTTATTTCAAAATACATTTTTTATAAAGTAGTACAGTCCACAGGCTAACCACCCTAATCGAACTAGGACTACTAACAACCTAAGAGTATTGGTAGCAACAGTCCCACCAAGAATTGGCGAATAGTATCGTCGGTCCCTAGCCTCACCTTCAGTGAAGGTCTCTACTCAGAGGCAGGAGATACTATTTTAATAATCCCTCGTTTTAAGCACACATAAGCACCGTCATCAACGTCCTAACCCCTAACCACTCTACTTATAGCCCAGCAGGGGGGGGAACCGAAAGCCACAAATGGGGCCTTGAGCTCCTTCACACATGCAATAACATAACCAGGAGAGTGTGGCCAACACATATATCACAATGCCCGATTTTTTTCAATGAGTTAACTAATGTCAAATGTTTTTTTTTCCTTTTTTAAATGCCTCGTTAAACCTCAAACTTCCAACTCAAATGAATACACTTGAAAACAAGCCACCACATTCAATGCTTGCACGGGGATAAACAAACATAAAGCTTTAAAACATGTTTTCCAATCTTTTAAATATAACCAACTAATAACAAACTAATAGCATGAGTAAGAGAGGAAGCACACCCCTCCGAGCATCACAAAGAACCACCCTCACCTACATATTCTTAGAAAAAAAAAAGAAATACTTCTTTTCACCTCATGCTTTTAAAATAAGGCTCAAGGCACTTCCCATTTTGTAAAACAAAAGCTCAACCTCATACACATACACCTCACGTTTTGCAATAATGGAGGTTACCATAGTTCAAACATTAAGCATCGAACGAAAAAGAAGAGCAGCACATTCATATTCATAAGGCCTAAACATAAAGTTTGAACCTACAAACAAATAATCATAACATCTCAAACCATAGACCAACATGCAATCCAAGAACAAAGCATATGTGTGATGTTATTTTCAAGTTGCGATAAAAGAAAACTAGAAAGCTTAATAAGCATTCACATATAGCTCCCTCAAGCAGAAAGTAGAAAAGGGCTTAATAGGCCTTCAGCTTAAAGTAAGTCAAACCATGCATGAAGTATCACCTATCAAGGGCTCTAAATCGCGAGAACGAAGTGGAGGGGAAGAAGGTTACACCTCAGTGGTACCACAAACAACCAAGCACTCAGGACCGAGTGACCAACAGGGAAACCGCGAGGAGAAAACCTCAAAACCGGGCAGCTAAAGGCTCGGGTAAGCCTGAGAACACAGGCATCACTCTTCCAAACCGCACACACACACACTTAAACAGTGAACAAGAGAGGAGAAGGGAAGAGTACACACCACCTTCCAACCTCTCACACACACAGAAACCCGAACAAAGCACATGGGAGAGGCTGAGAGAGAGGAAGAATTCAATTTCAGGGTATCCAACCTCAAGCCTTCCCCAAAATTGGGTTTAAATAGTAAAAGAGAGGAGAAGAAGCAAACCGAAAGCCACAAATGGGGCCTTGAGCTCCTTCACACATGCAATAACATAACCAGGAGAGTGTGGCCAACACATATATCGCAATGCCCGATTTTTTTGAATGAGTTAACTAATGTCAAATGTTTTTTTTTTCTTTTTTAAATGCCTCGTTAAACCTCAGACTTCCAACTCAAATGAATACACTTGAAAACAAGCCACCACATTCAATGCTTGCACGGGGATAAACAAACATAAAACTTTAAAACAATTTTTCCAATCTTTTAAATATAAGCAACTAATAACAAACTAATAGCATGAGTAAGAGAGGAAGCACACCCCTCCGAGCATCACAAAGAACCACCCTCACCTACATATTCTTAGAAAAAAAAAAAGAAATACTTCTTTTCACCTCATGCTTTTAAAATAAGGCTCAAGGCACTTCCCGTTTTGTAAAACAAAAGCTCAAACACCTCATACACCTCACGTTTTGTAATAATGGAGGTTACCATATTTCAAACATTAAGCATCGAACAAAAAAGAAGAGAAGCACATTCATATTCATAAGGCCTAAACATAAAGTTTGAACCTACAAGCAAATAATCATACCATCTCAAACCATAGACCAACATGCAATCCAAGAACAAAGCATATGTGTGATGTTATTTTCAAGTTGCGATAAAAGAAAACTAGAAAGCTTAATAAACATTCATATAGAGCTCCCTCAAGCAGAAAGTAGAAAAGGGCTTAATAGGCCTTCAGCTTAAAGTAAGTCAAACCATGCATGAAGTATCACCGATCAAGGGCTCTAAACCGTGAGAACGAAGTGGAGGGGAAGAAGGTTATACCTCAGTGGTACCACAAACAACCAAGCACTCAAGACCGAGTGACCAACAGGGAAACCGCGAGGAGAAAACCTCAAAACCGGGCAGCTAAAGGCTCGGGTAAGCCTGAGAACACAGGCAGCACTCTTCCAAACCGCGCACACACACACTTAAACAGTGAACAAGAGAGGAGAAGGGATGAGCACACACCACCTTCCAACCTCTCACACACACAGAAACCCGAACAAAGCACAGGGGAGAGGCTGAGAGAGAGGAAGAATTCAATTTTAGGGTATCCAACCTCAAGCCTTCCCCAAAATGGGGTTTAAGTATTAAAAGAGAGGAGAAGAAGCAAACCGAAAGCCACAAATGGGGCCTTGAGCTCCTTCACACATGCAATAACATAACAAGGAGAGTGTGGCCAACACATATATCGCAATGCCCGATTTTTTTCAACGAGTTAACTAATGTCAAATGTTTTTTTTTTTCTTTTTTAAATGCCTCGTTAAACCTCAGACTTCCAACTCAAATGAATACACTTGAAAACAAGCCACCACATTCAATGCTTGCACGGGGATAAACAAACATAAAGCTTTAAAACATGTTTTCCAATCTTTTAAATATAACCAACTAATAACAAACTAATAGCATGAGTAAGAGAGGAAGCACACCCCTCCGAGCATCACAAAGAACCACCCTCACCTACATATTCTTAGGAAAAAAAAAGAAATACTTCTTTTCACCTCATGCTTTTAAAATAAGGCTCAAGGCACTTCCCGTTTTGTAAAACAAAAGCTCAAAACACCTCATACACCTCACATTTTGCAATAATGGAGGTTACCATATTTCAAACATTAAGCATCGAACGATAAAGAAGAGAAGCACATTCATATTCATAAGGCCTAAACATAAAGTTTGAACCTACAAGCAAATAATCATACCATCTCAAACCATAGACCAACATGCAATCCAAGAACAAAGCATATGTGTGATGTTATTTTCAAGTTGCGATAAAAGAAAACTAGAAAGCTTAATAAACATTCACATAGAGCTCCCTCAAGCAGAAAGTAGAAAAGGGCTTAATAGGCCTTCAGCTTAAAGTAAGTCAAACCATGCATGAAGTATCACCGATCAAGGGCTCTAAACCGCGAGAACGAAGTGGAGGGGAAGAAGGTTATACCTCAGTGGTACCACAAACAACCAAGCACTCAAGACCGAGTGACCAACAGGGAAACCGCGAGGAGAAAACCTCAAAACCGGGCAGCTAAAGGCTCGGGTAAGCTTGAGAACACAGGCAGCACTCTTCCAAACCGCGCACACACACACTTAAACAGTGAACAAGAGAGGAGAAGGGAAGAGCACACACCACCTTCCAACCTCTCACACACACAGAAACCCGAACAGAGCACAGGGGAGAGGGTGAGAGAGGAAGAATTCAATTTCAGGGTATCCAACCTCAAGCCTTCCCCAAAATGGGGTTTAAATAGTAAAAGAGAGGAGAAGAAGCCAGCTGAACTCACCCAGGAACATCCAAGCTCATTCACACTTACACCCAACGTCAACGACACGGTGGTCGAGCCACATTGTCCCAGGGAAGACACAACCTGGAGAGAATAGAGAAGAGAAGAAGAAAGGAGGCCTGGGAAAGGGAAGAAGCTTCCCCCATTTGTGTCAAGCAATAGGTGCTGCAATCTCTCAAGCACCGAAGAGGAAGGTTCAACACGTCGAGAAGGAGGAGCTAGGGCAGAGCTCGTGCAACGTCACCTCCTCTTGCGCGAGGAGGGTGAATCACAGTACGCATGGGACGGGACGACATGAGGGGAAGAGGCCGCTGGAGCCAAACTAGGGCGCAGACACACGAATCCGCGGGAAGGAGAAGAAAGGCGATAGACGGGCTCGAGTGGGTGCCGGGAAGGGTGAAACAGGTGAGAGTTTAATAGGAAAAAAAAGTCTTAATTTATTATATTTGTTTTATTTAAAGGCATCGAATCCGGGGTGATTTTCTCGTGCACAGAACCCTGGTAAAATATGTTTTTCCCTAGCAAATTTGACGTTCCGGAAGCATCGGCGTAGTCAATTTTGCGATCCGGAGTCGTTCGGGCAACTTCGTCGTCGGTCGGGTCGAAAGTGCCTCAAATTTGATCCCTCCCGAAATTTTGACTTTGATGTCGATCATTCTGGCCTTCTGACGTCAGTTTCGATCCGTTGTTGAGTAATTAAAGGCGTCAAGGCAGTAAACCGAGAATTTGTATGTCCAGTGGTGCAAAAATGTGCACGAGGCCATCTTAATGTCCAGTGGTCCTATGGGGACTCCATTTGAACCTGACGTCAATTCCAACCTTCTATGGGCTAGAGGTACAGAATCTTGTGCGGGACTCCAAAAGAGTAACGAAGCGGCTTCGAACATTCTAAAACGAGGTGGGCCCCATTGCTAGGAGTATAAGAACGTCGAGAAAGCTCCTAAGGCTAGAATCCTAAATTCTAGGAGGAAAACTAACCCTCGGCAAAAGCGAGGTCAACAATACATTCCCCCAAACTTGTTTCTCTTTCCAACATATGAATAACGAAACGAAAATACAAGTGCATGAATAACTTATGAATAACAAGGGTTAGTAATACGATAAAATGTAAGTGCATGAAAGAAAGTACATGCAGAAGCAGCCACAAGATCTCAGTTAAAGACAATAGGTTAGTCATAACGAAACATTAGTCATTATCATCAAGACACAGTGCCACGAAGCACAGTCATGTAGAAAAATCACACTGTATATGCAAAAAATAAAACAAATATAGGTTATGCCATAGGCACTCAGCAGGGACAACAACACATTCATAGCAATCAAAACTTACTACTGCGACCAAACAACAATGCAATAGCCTCTTTGGAGAAACTGGCCATTTAGGATCAGTAGGGACAACAACGCAGACACTCAATATAGGACAATCAACAACGCAATAGTTGCCCCATCCATTAACACGATGACCTAGACTTTATTCCACTGGCTTGAAGGGAGCAAGCATTCAGCTGTGTATAAACCCCTCACTGATGCAAGCATGCAACATCACCAGAGCTGCCAGACTGTGGTCTGCCTTCTTCATGTCCCCCTCTCCAGGAGCGTAAGGGAGGCAAATGGGGAACTTGACAGCTAGCATTGACTCCTGTATAATGTTGCATCAATATGCGTAGATCGTAACTCTACTTCACCCTCTCCGTGGCAAGGGCAGAAATGGTGCAAGGCCGTCCTAGTCCACCTATGATTTGGCCATTGGCCATGTGCATTATGGATTGGTGGGGGACTCTCCTAAATTCAATGCCATGCCAATCTGAATACAAAAGTTCTGAATAGCTTGATCCTTTAGTCATATCAGTGAGGCTGGTGATAGATTTATGACCAAAAGGTGCCATATCCCTAGAAATTTTTTATCATGCAAGCTGGTTGACTGCTTTTGCAATTATTGGCCATGACTCATGGATTCGAAGCAAGAAGAATCCTGGTGCTGACAAAAAAATGTGCGAAAGTGAGCGAAAAGATGCACAGATCCATGAAACTGGGAGAAGGCTAAGAGTTTTTGCAAAGCACTTACCCACATCCTAAGGATCCCAACCCACTTTCTATACAAATGAGACAAGATGTAGTGAATGGACACCGAGCACACCAAGGAATGCAGGAGCCTGGGTCTAAACTTCTTTTAGAGCTTCTTGGAGCTAGAGTGGTTTAGATGGAAAAAAAGGCTCACTCCTGCCATGGTTCGTGCAGCAGATGAGCGGTGGGAGGAGAATAAAAAATGATGATTTTTGTCCCTGATCCCACTTGAAAAGGGACCGATGCAGTTGCTCCGCGATACCAGCGTTGGTGCGCCTTTGTATCGGGATCGGGTGCGAGGTGTTGCAATACAAGCACGAGTGCGCTGGCGTGTCTAGGGCACGCAGATGCGCTGATAGGTGCGGACACGTCATAGGTTCAACGTGGGTTTGTAAGTGCGAGTTTTGGGCAAAAAATATCTCTGAGATCCGACGCAGGGGCACTGAATTGGGCTCGCGGGGGTGCTCAAAAGCTGGCGTGAGTGTGCCAGCGCATTCTTATGCACATTTTCATGTTCAACTGATTGGATCTTAACTACCCTTGTCACAGTTTATATTTTCTAAGTTTCATCGTTCCTAAGGTTTTGGGAAAGGTCTGAAAATTTTAAACATCAAATGTAATTGCTTGATCATTCTCTCTCAGAGTTACCGTCCCCTCCTCAACATCAACGATGACCCTACCAGTGACTAACAAGGGTCTCTCCAAAATTACATGCATCTCTTTATCATCTTTTAAATCCATGATCATAAAATCAGATAGAAATGTGAATATGTCCATAGTAATATGTAGGCTTTCGACTATTCCTAGAAGATCGCCAAAGTCTGATATGCTAATTAGAGTGTTAAATTGTCAGACTTAATTAATTTCTCTTCTTCCATGTTGTTTGAAGATATTCAGAGGCTTGAGACTGACACTAGCTTCTTTGTCACAAATTTCTTGTCCCTGAAAGTCAGTTCCAATGGCATAGGGATCTGTGAAATTACCAGGGTCCTTACTGGGCTTTAGCATTCTTTGAGGGAACTGGGGTAGAAGTTTCTCAGTTGGTTTAGTTGGTATGATAGAGAAAACTTTTCGTAAGTCATGCTTCTAAGGTACGCTATCATTATATAGCCAGCTTCCTTTTCTACTCTAGTCATGACTCTTACTACCTTGCACTGCTCCAAATTTTTGTCTGTTGGATTTACCTCGGTATTACTGAGCAATGCACTTGTGGGTCTATTGTTCATTGAGTTCACCGGTTGTCCTAATTGACATTCCAGACTTTTAATGGCTACAACTTGGCGCTCTGTATGGTATCCCTCGTTTGAATAACTTTGCTACAACTTTCTAGATTTTTAACTAGCTCCTTGGTATGTGGTATCTTTTTGGGCATGTTGGGAGTTAGCTTGGAAACCAGGTGGTTATGACTGCTCATGAGGATGATTGCTTTGAGCTGGTCACTACCACCAGGATTGTTCTGAGTGTTCGCCCATTGCTGGTTGTTATTATTCCAAGAGAAATTTGGGTGGTTCCTCTAACCTTGGTTGTAGGTATTGGAGTAGGAGTTATGGCCATGATTTCCTATGATATTAAAAGATTTTAAGCTTGACATGCTAGGATCTACCATCGGTATGTACATCATCTTTGGGTGGAAATCCTGGTGTGTGATTTATCCTCAGGTTATCTAACTTCTTAGAGATAGCAACTACTTGGGTCGCTAGGATAGCTAACACTTCAAATTCGTGCATGCTGCTACTTTCTAGGGTGTACACTTTCGGCTATCCATTATAAATTATTTTTGGTCATCTCTTTTATCAATTAGTATGCCTCTTCAATACAAGCATGGGTGCGTTGGCGTGCCTAGGGCTTGCAGATGCACTGATAGGTACAGGCGCGTTGTAGGTTCATTGTTGGCTTTTTAGCGCGAGTTTTGGGCACAAATATATCTCCGAGATCTGACACGTGGGCACTTAACTGGGCACGGAGGTCTCAAATGCTGGCGCGGGTGCGCTAGTGCATTCCTATATGCATTTTCAGGTTCAACTATTGGATCTTAACTACCCTAGACAGTTTCAATTTTCTAAGATTCATCGTTCCTGTGATTTTGGGAAAGGTCTGAAAATTTTAAAACATCAAACTTGATCATTCTCTCTTAGAATTACCTTCCCCTCAACATTAACGATGACCCTACCCGTGGCTAAAAAGGGTATCTCCAAAATCACATGCATCTCTTTATCATCTTTTAAATCCAAGCTCATAAAATCAGCCAGAAAGGTGAATTTGTCGTCCTTAGTAATATGTTGGCTTTCGACTATTCCTAGAGGATAACCAAAGACCGATCTACTAATTGGAGTGTTAAATTGGCTGACTTAATTTATCCTCTTCCAAGTTGTTTGAAGATATTCAGAGGCATGAGATTGACACTAGCTCAAAGTTTTTGTTCCTGAAAGTCAGTTCTCATGGCATAGGGAACTGTGAAATTACCAGGGTCTTTACTGGGATTTTGCAGTCTTTGAGGGAACGGGGGTAAAGCTGCCGTTTGTTTACTTTTTGTGTTGGGCCTTTTTTTGAAAAGCCGCTGTTTGTTTACTTTCACCCGTGTCAATGTATTTTAACGCTGTTTTATTTATTTTTTTTCACTGTTTTAGTGCCTGTATGTTAATTAACATTATTAGCTGGAAGCTTTTTTGTAACTGTAATAAATTTTGCAGTAATTAATTCCTTTTTTCTGATTTACACCTGTTTTTTACTTCATTCCAGTATCTCTCTCTATCATATATTGATGATTGTGGGGAAAGCAGCTGTGGGTACGTGATTAAAACTAAAATTTAGACCCCTTCTTAGATGACTTAACAGGGTAAATTTTTTAATATCTTAACACCTAATCATCCTCTCTATCATTAATATGACATTTAAATCAAACAGTAATGATCTCCCCAATACGATAGAAGCTACATCACTCTTTATATTGAGCAATGAGTATATGATCAACCTCAATCTGGGACTCTAGCAAAGGGGATTTCTATCACAGGGTAAATTTTGATAATCTTGTCATAATATCTTAACACCTAATCATCATCTGTATCATTATATGACATTTAAATCAACCTGTTATGAAATCCAAAAATATAAAAAGTTATGAAATTCCTAATATAAGCTATATTCATAGAAAGCACATGCTCTTTTTATTGCCTTAATAATAATTCTTAAAATTAAATGGCATCAAATGCTTACTATTGATTGTGAGAGAAGTGTGGTTCAGGGCAAATTTTGATAATCTTGTCATGATATCTTAACTCCTAATCATCTCCTCTATCATTATATGATTTAAGTCCCTAATACAATATAGGTTATATTCATAGAGATATATCGCCTTAATAATAATAACTCTTAATTTTGAATGGCCTCAAATGCTTACTAGAAGTGTGATTGGGAGAGAAATGTGGACCCTTAAATGGCAGCAAATGCTTACTAGAAGTGTGATTCACTCTTCTTATATGTTATTTATGTATTTATATATTTGTTGTCTACAGTTCAATTTCTACCGTTGTAAATTTTAGTTTCATAAACCTATGCAGGAAAATTTGTATTTCACTTTTATAAAGTTTGCAATAGTGGTATTTTATTTGTAATAATAAAGATTTTAGTGTTATGCATGTAAATATGAAAGTTTGTGTGTTTGACATGTAATAGATGAGAAATGTGTGGTGTTTATGTAAATGCTCTTCAAAGTTATATCGGGGCTAATTAATAGTTTTTCTATTATCTTTTGCAATGTTCTAAGTGCTTGCAGCCTGTTACTGCAACATTAGTTGTGGCTTCTTTCTAACAAATTTGAAATTTGATGTCATGTTTTTTATCAGAAACCCCATCAAAAACTGACTGAGAAAAAGAGGATATTATTTTCACCAGCAGATATGAAACCATCATTATTCCATTCTGATTTCAAGGTTCCCAAGTTGAAGAAACTTCGGCCACTCCTCCCTTAATATTTTTTCTTAATCATAATTTCTTCGACAATATATGCATGACTTAGTCTTATTTTTAGTGTTTTCATCTATGTAATTTATGTATATAAATTGCAATACTTGCTGTTTCAAAATATTTACACTTCAAATTGTTAGGAGTTATGTTGGTTCTTCCAATTTAAATGGCTGTACAACTAAATTAATTTGCACTTTTTTTTTGCCCTTTTGTGAAGTAAAGTTGCTGGGAGCTTTTTTGTTTGGTGAATTATCCGTTATATATGCAGTTTATTGTTGAGATCAATTTTAATTTTTAATAATGTTAATCCCGTTAATATAGCTGCTGCTGCTGCTGCTGCTTTTTTATGCTGGCGGAACGGTTTAAAAAATTCAGCTTTACTGAGGCAGATTTCTGATCTGAAAAATGTCTTTATGAAAGAGTTTTAATGCTAAAAAATAATTTAAAATGCAGGAATCGTTTGGGTCAATGTTGTGAAGATCATTGGCATTGAACCAAAGAATGAGAGCTTCAAAATTCAATACTACAAATGAGATTGTAATGAGGGTTGAACCGAAAGTTGTCATGATCTAATAAATATTTAAATTATTTTAGTATGATTTAAATAATGCAGAAATGTATGATAAATGTGGTAAAAATAAATAATTGTTGGACAAATTACATCTTTAATAATTATAAAATTAAAATTTGATATAATGGTCATTAAGATATAATTAAATATATAAAATATATTGAAAAATAAAATTTAAAAAATATAATATAAATGTATCTATTAAATGGTCATTAAGATATAATTAAATATATAAAATATATTGAAAAATAAAATTTAAAAAATATAATATAAATGTATCTATTAATTATTAATTGTAAGTATATAAATTATATTAATAATATTTATGATAATTATGCATGATAAAAAATAATCTCTAATGCCAGGGTTGTTTTGACTTAACGTTATGAAAATTAGATCGATATTGAATCGAATGAATGAGATTGTCCAAGATTTAATGGTTTAAATAGGGTTGGATTGAGAGTTGAAGTGGTGATGTAATAAATAATAATATAATAAATATTAATATTATTTTGATAATTTAAATGCTGCAATAGCATAGATATAAAAATGTGTTAAAAATAAATAAATCGAACTCAAATAATATCTTTAATAATTATAAATTTAAAATTTGATTAATGGTCATTAAGATATAGTTATATATGTGTTCAGAGTAGAAAAATATAAATATAATATATTTGAAAAATTAAAAATAATAATGTATATTTATAATCATTACAATAATTTATTGTAAAAATATAAATTATAATAATAATATAATTTATAATAATAAATCAGAATAAAAATTTTACGACATAAAAAAATTAAAAGTTAAATTTTTATTACACTAATATTATATCATGCAACTTAATTTTAATATTTTGAAAGTTCAGCCTAATTTTCTTTTTTGTAGCCAACTCACTCATAATTTTTTAGTACATAAAATTAAAAGAAATAGGATTTTACTATTTATATAGAAAAAAATAGTTCTATATCATAGATTCTAAGTCACCGCTCATATCAATCATTATATCTGAGAGTAATGTCACATTATCGCATCGCAATCAACATGTTTATGTTTGTGCTAAGACTCTAAGAGGTCGAACATGTGGCTTAGGCTTTACCTTCCTTTGGATGTTTTTTTAAATATAAAAATATTTACTTTTATTATAATATGCATCATATTTTAAAACTTATTTAGGAAGTAATGCATCTATAGCTTAGAAAATATGTAAGGTAAACTCTTTAAAGCTTTTATTAGCATAAAATCATCATTTAGTGACACATATTAGACTTTTCGGGTCCTTGGGGTGGGGCCGGGAATAGCGATCCCGTCAAGAACATATGTCCTTAGACACACTTAAATGCATGTCAGGATAATCTTATTTTACATGCTTGATAGAATAAGGTAGGGTGTATTTGGGTTTTTCACATGTTTGGCTATCGTTCTTGGTTTACACCCTTTAGACATTTTGTGTGGTGCCTTTGTGTTTATTGGGTTTGAGATATATGCACTAGCATGTTAGGGGTAGTTCTCTTTCAAGGATTCATGTCTAACAAGTAGGAGCTATAGTGATTTGAGCTAACCCATCTTCTACAGATGTTGCCTAGTTCTCATTAAATTTGTAATAACCCTCTTTCATTGTAGGTCATGAAATTTAATACTTTCATGTGTATATTTTTGTTTAGAGTCCTTAGGATCAATTTTGTATAAGAAATAAGGTATATGCATGGGTTTTGAGATGTTTGATGAGGATCAGGAGTATTGCTCCATGTTTCGTACCATAATTATGAACACATATTCTCTTATAAAAATAGTATTAGGCATATATGTGTAACCTGACAGCCATTTTTCTTTCTAAGATGTACTGTCAGTCTAGCGGCACCCGACCTCTTTATTATTTATTCATTTGGCGTGATTGTTTGATTTCACATTGAGTGTTGATTTTTTTTTCTTTTTTTGCTGTGGTTTGTTTAGGATGCTCTTCAAATACAACTTAGGCTCATTAGGGTTAAAATACATTTTTCTACAAAATCCTAATAATAAATAATTAAGATTAATCACAATTTAGGATTAAAATATTAAAATTTTTAATATTTGTATTTACTTTCTTGCATGGATTTTAGGCCAATTTTAAAACAGGTTTGCATGCATGGCTATCACCCAAGTCTAATTTATAGAGCCTCCACATTAGGGTTTCATTAGATAATTACATCATTCCACATGTTCCACATGTTATGAGGAGAAGTACCTGTGCTTCTTCAACTTTACTGACCAAGAAAACCTTTCACCTAAGTGGTGTGTTAGAGACTCCCTGACCCAAATGAGGTATGAGTCCTTTGAGAGAGTGTTTTGATTTTATAGCTGGACCTCCCTTTTCCTCCTATTCCAGAGGCATCCTTGCTACTTCCATAGCAGGTAAAAGTTCCACCTTTGTGATTTCTACACGTATAGAACTTAGATGTCTCTTTCCTTTAAATTTAAGGCTATAGGGATTCCTTGTATGATGCAACACATGGGAAGCTGATAAGGGATCAAGTTAGGCTGGAACAACTAACTTCACGGTCAAGTAGATCTAAGGTCTTAATAGCTTGGGAGATAGATCCATGGAGTCCTCACCCCACTATCTCTACCCGATCAGGACTTCTTTAACCTTTTATTGATAAATCCTTTAAGTTTAGTAGTTCCTTTGATACTTTGTTTATTTCATTTCATAGGCCCCGATTGCTAGAAGGCCATTGCCCATTTAGGATACAGTGATTTACCATATACCTTTATGGCTCGTTATATGTGTTGAAACATAGGGATGACCCAATTATTTCCTATATCTCATTTTCCATCCATAGGCACCTTTGCCCTTTGGGATGTGAAGGATTTAAACTCTCACTTGGTGGTTGAACATAGGCTCTGGAAGTATCGAGATGTTTGTAGTTGAGACTATCATTCTCTTGATATATATATTTCACTAGTTATAAAAAAATTGTAGGTAGGGTTCTCATTATCGAGAGTTTTCTTTGGTATCATTCAAGATGTAATTAATCAAAGGGACCCGTTCCTTTCAGAGTTGCACTTGACCTGAGACTAAAATATATAATTTTGGTTCTCTAGTTATATGGGTTGCTTATATAGCAAAATTCTTCTTGGATATCTGTTTCATGATGTCTTGATTATATCTCTTTTGGATGTACAACCTTGACCTATCGCATGAGGATACACATTACAAAAGTTCTCCATGGTCTTTATAACTTAATTTGTTTATCTGGTTTTGTCTTATTTTCGTTCTTTTGATTCCTCCACTTCTCTTAGTCATTCTGATTTTCTAAGAAATAGAGCTATTTAAAAAGGGAATTATAGGCAATAATTAGACAAGATGGTGACTCTTAGTTCAAAAAAAAAACAAAAATAAAAATCACAGAGCCCCTTTACGGACACTAGCTTCTAATACGACACCTACACAATTCCCCAGTAGATGCAATGTTGAATGGGTGGAGTGATCTACATTAAAATTAACTATTTTTATGGGTAATTTATGCTTAATTTATTTTATGATATTATGCTTTAATGAAAGGTATTTTTATGTTTTTGGCTGCAGGTATAAGAAAAAGAGTTTAAAGATGAAAAGAAGCTAAATAACAACAACAAGGAGCAAAAATGGGGCTTAATGAGGAAATTATGATAAACTAGACTAACTTTGGGTGTGTTGCCGCTAATGTAAATATTCAAAAGAAGGTTTCAATTCAGTTTCACAATAAGATCAATTTAATTATTAGGTATTCCCACGTATACGCAAGTATATGTATCGTTCAAGTAATACAGGACTCTAGTGAAGTCCTGGTTATCGATCACACGATGAAGGTTGGAACTTTTCAAAGTATAGTATAAAATTGAAATCCAATACTCAATTCACAATGCAAGTTCAGGTAATATTTAAGTTGCTAGTGTAAAGATGACTAGAGATAAATTAACTAAAATTACTTTCTAAACTTCTAAACAAGATTAACTAACACAGACTATGTTTTGTATTGAAAGGTTCAAGTATGGAAAAGCATCTTTCCACTTGCAATGATTCTATGATGAGTGAGTGATATAGATTGATAATAAACTTGTATTGTGTCAAATAGGAGTATTTATATTCTTTACCCTCTTCAGAATACCCCCTCTTTAGAGTTGGGTAAAAAACATTGGAAAATCTTAGGCTTAGTCTCTAAATCCATGGTTAGACTGAGAGGATACTGGCTCTCACTTCAGAGCTCCCACTTCCCTTCACCTGAAGGCTAACCCTAGCTTTAGTTATCAAACTTTAAGACCAAAATGGGGATTTCAGCTTGTCACTCTAAAAGCTCCAATTCGATACTCATCAAACCACATTTCCCTATTTATTCGCACTCAATTCCGATGAACTACGCAACTCATTCATGGACAATGAATTAATTCTCCACTATTGTTCTTGAACACTTAGTCCTTTCGGATTGAAGGTTTCACGATAAGTTTTAACAATTTAATTGGTCAGATCGAAAAGTAAATGAAGTTCAATGTGAAAAATCATCACAATTTCTTAGCATTTCAAATGGCACATAAAATCTACATCACCGCTTCACCACATCTCATTGTAAGAAGAAAGACAATAAAATTGACTTAGAATTCATGAGGAAGATATAAATAAAAATAAAGTCATACAAACCACAAGAAGTAAATACAACTTATTTAAATTTCTTCCCCAAGCAAATCCCTTGAAGTTCTTTTCAATCATTTTCTCTCTTCACTATAATACTCAATTCTCTCTTTAGAATAGTAAGGAAGAAGCAATCTCTCACTTTCCTTCTTCTCCTACACTCTTTAGAGAAGAATCCCTCACAAAACAAGACTTCTACACACTTTAACACACTTTAACACACTTACCAACACACTCTCCAAAAACCTTAACACACTTTCCTCACTCCAAAAGACTCTTCTCCCCCTCTTCCCTCTCTTTCTTGGCGTCCAAATCTATTTGAAATAGTTTGAAACGAATTCCCCAAGTGTTTCCTCAAGCAACCCTTCAAAAATCGTTCAAATACATTGAATTTGGCTTCCACCGACATATGGCCACGATGGCACTGGATAGGGCGTCGGCGGGTCTGCCCTTATGATTTAATTCAAATGCTCTCTAGAATTAGGTGTCAGAGGAGTCCATTCTGGCGCCGGCGGCACCAGTGTGGTGATTTCTTCATTTTGTCTCTTTTTGCTCCAAATTCATTCATATTCGCTTCCTTTTGCTTCAATCACCTAAAATCATCATCCTGTAGCAAAACATGAAGATTACCATCCTTTAAAAGGCAACATCACTAAAATAAGTACAAGTTATATTACAAAAATCTAACATATTTTTGGTGCATCAAAATCCCTCAAACTTAACTATTACTTGTCCTCAAGTAATCCTTTTAATACCTAAAAATATAACTCATAGTAGTGAACTTTTCACTTATAGAATACTATGATTTTTTATTTAAATAAATAAAATAGTATAATTCTTAGAAAGAAGTTCGGTAACTCGGGTTAAAAGTACAGGTATAAGAACATCAGTAGTCAAGTCTAAGAGTTCTAGTTTCTTATTTATTTCAAGATTAACCATAATTTGTCACATTAAGGGTGCCTTAAAAGAATATATAAAAATGAAGCTAATGCAAACTCTATTAGAAAATAGGCTAATATTTTAAATATAAATTCAAAAATGTAAAAAAGTTCTTCTTTTAAGTTGAAGCCAATTTCTAATTACTTCAAGTGAAGCCAACTTTTTATTAGGCATCTTCTCAAGCTTGTCCTCACATATATTTTCTTTTTTTTTTCTTTCCTCTTTTTTTCTTAGGATTGTTTTTCAATCTCTTTTTTTCTGTGTTTCTTGTAAGGATTAATATATCTGGATAGCCTTTAATAGTTTTTAACTTTACTCTCCTTTTTTTAAAGTTGAAACTTGAAACACCTCCTTACTTTATAGATTTATATTAGCTTAATAATTCATCATAAAGTCATAATTCTTCTCACATAATTCTTTAAGTCTCTTAACATTTAAAAAAAATAATTTTTTTTACTTTAAATAGTCAACTATAGTCCACTCCTCTTGTACTAAATCTCTTAACCCCATAAAGTTAACCTTTATTATTAAAAACTTTTATTCAAATCTAACATAATATTTAAATGAAATAAAAAATTTAGTTATCTAAAGTTAGATTCATCTACTAAAAGTTATAATAATTATTGAAAATATATTATATGAGAACAAATAAGAGTTAATATTCCACTCTCCCCCAAACTGATGTTTTTCATTACATATAATTTTTTAAAGGTAGAGAGTAAAAGAAAACTAACCTTTTTGTGCTGGGATTTGAAATCTTCTGAAGTTATGCTGATATTAATCAATAATTTAAGCTAGCAAGCTTGAAACAGTTAGAAGCAGTGCTATATATAATATTAAAAATTTACAGGGTGAAGAAAAATTAAAGACTTAAACTTTAAACATCTAACATAAACATCATAATCTCAATCCAAATCACTATACAAACTAAAAAATAGTTCATTACATTTTCATTTTTAACACCAATACATTTGCAAGTTACACACATCATAGAAAAACAAATAAGTAACACATAAAATTACTACATAACACAATAAAAAAAAAATCACATAACTACTGGTCATCATCAGGAGCTTCCTCAGCTTCATCTGCATGATCAGGTTGGTAAGGATTATAACTGGGGCGGGTAGGAAATATCACTTCAGTGTTTCCCCTCATGAATCTGACCTGAGCATCATGGTAAGCATTGTCAAATTCAACTCTCTTCCTCATATAATCATCATTAACAGTGCTTCGAGCCTCTAATTCATCCATCCTGCTATGAAGTCTATCAATACTGGCACTCTGAATCCTCAACTGCTCCATAACATCGGACAAAGTAGGTGCCTCAGAAGTAGATGGTATGTACTAGCTAGTAGTAGGAATATCAATACTCCTACTTTCTCCCCTCCATCCTACATGAGACTCATAAGTATGAATATTGACCTTGGTAATAGGCCTCAGTGGATGGACTAGCTCCTCAGTACTATCAAACTCAACTCCAGACTATACACATAATGAATGAATCAGGGCAGGATGTCCTAATTCACCAGTGGTTTCTCCTTTAGCAATAGTCTGAATACTCTTAAAAATAATTGATCCAATATCAATCTGTTTCATATTTTTAATGCAATAATTAAGAATAGCTCTATCTCTAGTAACTTCACTGTGATGATAAGAAGGTAGTAATCTAGCAGAGAAGAAATGGTGTCAGGCTTTAGATTCTACATTCAACTTGGAAGCAGGAAATTGATCATTTGTCTTTGCTTTATTTTCCATTCCCCTTTTCAATGAGTAAGAAAAGCAATAACTTCATTCAGTCTAGCTTCTATAGTACCACAATTTTCATATTCACAAAATAAAGTTCTACTTAACTGGTAAAAAGCATTAATACGTTTCGGGGTATACTCTACCATTTTTTCATGAACAAACACATATTTAATTTCAGTCCAAGGCAGATTTGCATAAAATTCTCTAACAGTACACATAATTACATCAGCAATAAAATAATAAAAGATTTCCCAATTCTGATCAGAAATTAACTGATCTACAGATCCATCTGGATTTTCAAAAGCTCGATCTTGAATACACTTTTTGTTGTAAAGGGATGAGTTGAAAAAAAATTGTGCTTTTACATTTACAAATTATCTTAATCAAAATCTATTTTTCTCTTCCCTATACTTGTCTTTGGAGCCACATGAAATTGTCTAAAAATATGCAAGAAAATCCAATAAATTCCAAAATCACAATGTAGAAGACTCCAAAAGCAAATCTAAGTAAGTAAGAGCTTAAATCACCATGGATAATCTCAAAGCATCATCAAAAATTTCAAATTTCGGATCTACATAATGTGGGAAATTTCCATGGTGAAAATAAAAAATATTTAGTTTAGAGTAGAGCTCTTACCAAGAGAAGACAAGATCTACACTTTTTAATCCTCGAAATCACCTGAAATACATGATCTAGCAAGCACTAGATCTCAATTTAGCTTTGGCTAGAGGTTAAAGATAATAGAAATGGCAAAAATGGTGGGTCCCAGGGCAATAATCATGAATTTAAGAGGTTTTGGGTCTTTTATGTACTTGGGTACCGTCGGCGCTGGATAGGGCATAGTCGGCATTCTATTTAATAAAAAGGCCCAACTCTTTGTATTGACGCTGGCGGCGCCCATTATGGCCCCAGCGACGCCAGTTCAATTTCCGGTATGTAAAATTTTTGCGATTTCGATCGTTTCAAAGTTATGCCATCACATAATTAGCCTTTTTAAGCATCTATTTCATAAATTGAGCAACTAACTAACATCAAATTTACAGTAACTAACATCAAATTTACACAAACAACACAAAACATCATTTTAATATATAAAATCTACATTACAAACATACACATTTAAGAACTCACCATATGAGTTCATCAAACCATAGAATTTCAGCGTCGCAAACACACTGCAATACTCTAACGCTGAAAACTAAACACAAAAACAAATTCCAAGCATAATAAGTCTAAACACATACTACATAGTCAATCAAGCCAGCACTAACCACACAAAAGCATAGTAAAATACCAAATACTAAATATAAAGCAGAGTCACTACTCATCATCAGTCTCAGTACTATCTTCTCCTATGATATCTCCCGTGTATTGACGATGCACAAACAAACTATAAAAGGGACGATACGGGAATTCATAAGTTGAATCCTCTCTAATCACAGCATTCCTTTTCATCACATTTATCAAACTTTCTTTAATTCGCCCGGTGTGATCAAATTGTTCTTTCATCCTCCAATCTAAGTGATCAAATAAGTCAGATATATTATTAATAGCATTCATAAGATTTTGTACCTCTTTCTCCAACTTCTTGATCTTTTTCAAAATCACTTGTGAAATTTCAGGAAAGTAAGGTTAAATAGGCCGTGAACTCTGAGATGGTTGATCTGTAATGAGGTTCATATCATTCTCATCTCCAATTGCCTAACATTCAAGATCAGTTGGGTCTATGGGCTTCCAGAGAAGCAACACATTTTCTCGGCCTTCATATGGCACTTGTGACTGGCTGCAAAGAAGAAATATGGTGGAAGGATGTCCAAGGCCATATTTAGATCCATGAACGATCAATCCCAATACAGATTTCACAATTATAGTACCAATATCGATAGGCCTTCCCATTTGAATACAATACTTTAAAATTGCACTTTCCTTTGTCACTTTAATTATTTTCATTGTTGGGAGTAACTTTGCATATATGAAATAATGTCATTGCTTTGACACTGGATTTTAAAATGTAGTAGAAAAACTTACAAATCCGTTGTTTCTTATCTCGCAATCTTCACTTTCATCTGTAAAATATCGATAAATCTCATTCATGTTGTCTCTCATCGCATCAAAATTCATTTAATGGAAGATAGACACGTTTTTAATCACAAACAAGTCATTAATCTTTGAAGGAGTGAATAGTACAAACTTGCCTCGCACATAGACAAATCCTTGATTGATTTCATGAAGATTTGCATAAAACTCTTTCATAATAGGAACAACTACAGCAGTAGTAGTGCAGCATAACACTTCCCAACACCTCTGTATAATAATCTCTTATACTTGAGTACTTGGAGTATCCATACCTCGATTCACAAAGCCTC
Organism: Papilionanthe hookeriana x Papilionanthe teres; assembly: GCA_022702705.1. Classification (NCBI taxonomy): domain Eukaryota; kingdom Viridiplantae; phylum Streptophyta; class Magnoliopsida; order Asparagales; family Orchidaceae; genus Papilionanthe; species Papilionanthe hookeriana x Papilionanthe teres. Next base: position 143,578,232 of record CM040428.1, read on the forward strand.
TTTCTTTGATAATCCTTCTCTTCATCGTCACTTTGTTGAATAATCGTTGCACCTCAAAACTGATGAACTTTCGTCGGTTGAAAACTCTAAATCTCGGGGTTTTTACTAAGTTGGAATCCATTGGATGAGAATTTAGAATTAACCCTTTCGTTTTTCTGGTGTTTAGGGGTTAAAAAAAGTTTTGGGAAGTTACAAGGACGAAATCTCACCTAAAACTGCCAAAAATTGAAATTTAAAACTCTAAAAACTGTCTCTAGTTAGTCAGCATCGTCGGCGCTGGATTGGGCATCGTCGGCGCCCAAACTCTGAATTAATGGTGCATTCTCTAGAAATGGGTGCCGGCGGTGCCCGTTCTGGTGCCGTCATCGCCAGTATTCAAAAGTGCACCTAAATTCATTTCGGTCTGAAATATTCTAATTCTTAGATACGATCCAATAATTTTCACTCTTTATGATATTTATGAGTGAGTAGGACTCGAATATGACTAATTAAAGATACAACTACTAAAATTAACACAAGTAAGCTAACATAATAAATATAAATATGGGTTCCCTCCCATAAAGCGCTTGGTTTAACCTCGTCAGCCTGACAAACATTTAGTTATTCAGAATGACTTAACATTAAAACCTCTTTAAAATTTAGTTTAAACCCTTCAAAATATGGTTTTAATCTATGCTCATTAACTTTAAATATCCTTCCAGTTTTAGGATCCTCAATTTCAACAGCTCCAAATGAAGAAACTTTTATAACAGTTAGAGGTCCTATCCAACTAGACTTTAGTTTTTTAGGAAACAATTTCAATCTTCTATTATATAGTAAAACCTTCTGTCCAGGTTCAAATTTCTTTCTTAATATTTTCATATCATGCCATAATTCATTTTCTCCTTATAAATTTTTTCATTATCATAATATTCATTTTTAATTTCTTCCAATTCATTCAATTGCACAAATCTCTTCTTAGCAGCATTCTTTAAATTGAAATTTAGCTCTTTTATTGCCTAATTTGCTTTTATGCTTCAATTCTATTGGTAAGTGGCAAGTCTTTCCAAATACTAGTCTATAAGGAGACTGTTGACCTCACTTTTGGTTGAGGTCTAGTCTCTCTTTAGAATAGCCTAGGCTCTAGCCATAGGACTCTCCTGGTGACTCTCTTAGAAGACTATTCTTGGAACCCTCCCCCTTAGAAATTCAAACTTTTCTCACTTCACTAGGAGTTTTCATATGCTTAAGGCCAAACCTCTAGCTTTTGGGAGGAAGAGACCAAACATAAAGAAGCCCAGGGGAAGTCTCCTATAGGTGGTCAAACCTTAAGATTTACCCTGGGAGGTCTGAAGCTTACACAATACACACACTTCATATACTCACAACCCTAAATAAAGCACATCCAACCTTGGCCTCCTAACTCTCTGGAAAATCATGTGTGTGGTTTTCCCAACCTCTTAGCCCCAAGATGAGGTTTGGTTAGTACCAACACATAGATGACCAAATGAGGGTTGTCTTTTGGTCCATGCCTCAATCTAAACAATCCTATATTACTCACCTCTAACCAACCTCAATTTTTCTAAAATTTCAATTTTTGAACCATTGCCCATAAATCTAACCAAAATACCCTTAAACCCTAAAATCCCCCAAAATTTCCAAGATTACCTAAATTACCCATGTTTTTTCCAAAACTATTTCATAATATTCCTCACCACTCAAATTGACCAAAATTACCCAAATTGACCAAAATTTCCAAAATAGCCCCAAAATGTGCAAAATTACCAAAATGCCCCTCTTAGCCCTAAACATCCAAAAATTCCAAAAATTTCCAAAAACCTTTGAAATATCCTAAATTTCATTTCTCTCAACTACCACATCCAATTTGTCCAATTTAGCCCAATTTGACCAAAAGCCATAATTTGACCCATTTAACCCAACAGTGCTCAAATCAAACCCAATGTCCACCCAATTGCCCCAAATATTGCCAAATTTCAATTCCAAACTTTAATTCAACATCTTTAGCCTCAATATAAACCACATAAAAGGTCAATTTGACCCACATTTGGGTTCAATTTCACTTAAAATCCAAAACCCTCAATTTTGCCTAAGTGACCCAAATCCTACAAATTGACTCAATGCCAATAAATTCTCTCCCAATCAATGTTGTAAAATCTTCATAAAACTTCCCTAAACTGAATTAAACTATCAATTGCCCCAATTTAAGCCCAAGTCTCACATAATCCCATTTGAACCAAATTTCCTAATTTTTAACCCAAACATGTCATATGCCTAAAATTCCCCAAATTGAGTGCCCTAACCATAAAATTTCCACCCAATTAATATTGGGAACTCTTTATAACATCCCCATAGACCATTTGGAACCTTCAATTGGCCTTAGACCCAATCCTAGCCTAACCTAAACCCAAGCAACCCAACTTGCCCCAAATTGACCAAAATCATAAATCAAGCCAAATTGAACCCCCAAACCTATTCAAAACCACTCTAATCCCCTTCTAAACACTTTGTGACAATCATATACATCACTTTTAATAATTAATTGGGTCCAACCCAAGCTCAAACCCAAATTAGCCCAACCTAAACCCAATGTGACCTAAATTGAACCCATGACCCAATGTCACCATATTGAACCAAATTGACTAAATCAACTTCATGATAGCCAAACATAAAATCCCTAGGACTGGTCTGACCTACCAACCCAAGCTCATTTAGCCATGGACCAAAGGTCCCTCACTAAGGACCAAGGGGTCCTCCTCTTTTCGGCTAGCCCAAGCTTCCCCCTAAACCCTTGAATAAGCAACCATTATGCTTAATTAAATGCACTGTGGCCTTCCTTACATGCCCATGCTTCTGCTAGCCACATTCCCTATCCTTGTCGACTGCCCTAACCACTGGAACAGCTCAGCCCGAGCTCCCCTATACCCCTTAAAACTCAAAATTGAGCTTTTTCAGTGAGACATCCCCTTAGTGATCAATGACACTGCTCAGCCCTCACCATAAGAGGCCTAAAGCACCCAAAGCCAAGCTCTGAGCTTAACCAATTGACCATGGCTAAAAAAGCTACCCTTCACGGCCAAAAATCCAGGTGCCAAAAATTTTCTAAGGAAACTTTGCCAAAACCTAACTAGAGCTTCTCCAAACCTCCCTAAGTTCATTCCAACCATTTTTTCCCCTCTGATTCCCCCTTTCTGAGAGCAATTTCTCCATTGAAATCTCAGCCGGACCCAGGACAAGCTCCACCACAGCTCCACAGTTTACCAAACTTAAATTAATTGCACCCACACCTTCACAGCATTGGAAGAAGAAGATTCCCCATCAAAGCCTCATCACAGAGAGCCTCTCCACCAGACCTTGATCAACACCTGAAATCGGCCTTGGTTGAATTCAAGTCCATACATTTCACCACAACACAAGGCTCTATCTGGAGGTTCATTGGGACCAATCGAAGCTGCCACAACCATCTGATTGAGGCCTCTCCTCTTAGACAAAGGTATTGAACTCATTCTTCATCCCGAGCTTGTTCTGATCTTATACATGTGTAGACCGTATTTCATACTATGTAAACCATATGGATAGGTTCGTCCAGGTTTGATGAAGCTATAGGAACAAATCCCATGTGATTTAGTTGAGTCTAGCTCGGGTTCTTAGGTTCAGAAGGTGGATGGCTCTCGAGACAGACAAGTCGAAGACGATGAAGGAGCACCTTTCGATCTCGCGTGTAATTCTTGGACAGCCAGGATGGAGTCGAACGGAGATCAGATGAATAAAGCCCAATCACGTGGATGCCCAGTTAGATGGCGGCATCGAGCGCGCCGCGTAGTCTTTCGGAGCGGCTAAGGATGACAGGGTGTCGCGCTAGATAAATAGAAAATTAGGGTTATTTTTGAATTATTTAAATCAGTGAATTTTAAAAATCTATAACGTGGTGTAGAAAAATTATAAAAATAAAAGACAATACCCTAGTACTCAGTGAACAAAGGAGAGTAATGAGAAATGGTTTGAAGTTTATTTTATGCATGTTTTATTTTAAATTAATTAAATACTATCCGGAGGCATTTGATTTTCCATTGGCTTAGACATTTAACATAGCTTGATGTTTTGGAATGTTGTTGTTTCTATCTTAAGGGACCTTCCCTGATTGTTCCAAAGTTAGAAGAGACCTCTAGATAGAGATCTCTATTTTTCAAGTTATCATGCCTGATTTGGTAAAATAATTATAATAAATAAAATATTAATAAAAGAAATGCAAGATAAATTTTGGTAGGTTACTTATGACCAGAGAACTTTAGTAAAAATAAAAACTTGGTTTAAATCATTAAGTACAACCCTAATGATAATTAAGACCTAAAAATTAAATAAAAATAAATTAGTGTAAACAGAAATAAAAATAACTTGATTTTATTCTTCACTGTAAGTTAAGGGCAGAGGAACCCTCTATAAACATTTCAAGTCAAATGGAGTTAATTTAAATACCTAAATGAATTTTTCAAGTTAAATTGCATTTGGCCAATTAAATAATTATAATAATTATAATACACTTCAAAAATTCACCAAATTAACTTTGAGAGTTTTCTAAGATCAGAGGAGTCTTAAAAAAAGTGTAATTAAAATAAAATTTTCATTTTTAAGCATTATTTTAATATTTAAATAATTAAAAATTTACAAAATTCATAAAATTAATAAAATAGTTAGAAATGTTCTAAATTGGCACCTAAGCATTTAGGAACAATTGGAATATTTTTCTTAATTTTTTAAGAAAATATATTAATTTTAAAATGGTTAAAATAAATTTTTAAAGGCTAAAATGGAATTTCCTTAAATTTTCATTAAAATAATTGTAATAATTAAAAGAGAAAAATGAGAAAAATATGAAATTTGATTCTCTGGGTTTCCTAACTCTGAGATAGATTTAAGAAAAATATGAAACTTAATTTTCAACTTAAATAATATTTTAACCTTAATTAATACTCTAAAAATAAAAATAATTTTAATAATTAAACTAAAACTTAAAAAATTATAAAATTTGGTCCACGTTGTCTTTTGGTCTAGGTCTACCTCTAATAAAAATTTTGAAGTCAAAGGTTTTGTTTTGGACAAGTTATTGAATTTTAATTGAAAATCCCTAATTTTGCATTAAAATAAATATATAAGAAAAATCACATTTCATCCTCTGATGTTTTAATTAACCCATAAGTGGAGTCACATAAAAATTTCAAAGTCTTTTGAGTTAAACTTAATGAATTATGAAGTGATGAAGGCCTTTAGGGGTAAAAGTGTAATTTTAAAGAATTTAGCCTTAATCAATCTTTATGTTTAATCAAAGTGGGAAAAGGGCAATACATGATCTTAATTATTATGTTTGGATGATTGAAATATAAAGGGGTAATGGTAGAAACCCATCTCACTTTTGTCACATTAAAGGATAAAGATTATGATTTAATCAATCATTATAATTTGGAAGAAAATTAAATTAAAAGATCCTTAAGGTTAGGGGTTGATTTTAGAAGTTGGTGTTCCACTAATTTAATACCCCTACTTAATGTTTAAATGATACCCCCAATATTTTGATAAGAATCATAATCATGAAGGTCACTTAACTTTCTTTTCTAAAGACATACATATACCCACCAAAATCTTAATGGCTTAGTAGCGAGCTATGCTTAATTGAAAATTTGAATAATGAGGAATAGAAAAGGAAACATATTTAATCCAAATCTACTCTTAAAACATTACAAGCCCATCAAAAATTGATTAAATTCTTCCATAAGTTAAGTTTTCCTCTAAAGGCCCCCACTTACATAATTCATAAGTAAAATATCAAATGATAACCACCATGCCTTTCGATATGATTAAAACATTGGCTTGCTGAGCATAAGGATATAAAAAGGATGAATCATTTAATAATTATGATAAGTTCAAATGAACTTAAGGAAGATCAAAAGGATTGTGAAATTTCTAGCGACCTCCTACGCCAGTTTCACAAATCTTCTGGATACCTTGTAGGACAACTCGACCTATCATATTTATTAAATGAAGAAATCTCTTAATAAATGAATAGGACCCGCCAAGTTATGACATAGGGATTGGTAGGCCTGTAATGAACCTATCCATAGGGTTTTACTTCCCTGCAAAATATAAATGTTTATTTCAAAAATACTAAAGTCTCAAGTGGAGGAACGAGAAGACTCATCAGGTACACTTTTATAGTTTACAATACTTTCTTTTCCTGCACTTTCCTTACTTTTTCTTGCTTACAAGCTTGCATGTTAAAAAAAATGTCACCCTGCATGAAAACCAAAATTTTTAGGGTAGCCACAAAACCAAAACCAAAACCAAAATTAAAAATCAAAATAAGATAAAATTCACCGCTACAACAGTCAAAAATATAAAACAACTCAAAATTTAATCACAAACAAAACAAAAATCATAATTACAATTAAATTAAAATGTCTCGTTGGATGATCGGGAATCCCTCGGAGGTGGTAACCTACATGTTACTAACGGTGTTTTCCCATGGTATAAATGGAAGTATGGAACTCATTACGTTGAGTTTAGCAAATTCATTTGGACTAAGTGAATCCGATGAAAATAGTGGTATCGGGATGTTGGAACCGTAGGATTTTAACCGGTGTCGCTATAATCAAATTTAATATTCCCTTAATAAAACATGAAGACACCTCAATTTAATTATTCTCTAAACATGACACTTCTTTAAACTGAACCTGCCACGACGATGAGCTCGGAGCATGCATGGTGTGCAGCACGACCATCTTCAACAGCAAAACTCTTTAAAAATTAAAACAAGCCGTAGGACTTCGAGGTAGCTTTCTTAGTGCAGCATAAACCCTCACTTTATCTCTTTAGGCTTTTGCATAACCACGTTGTGCAAACATAAGCCCTAACTCCTTTTAGGATTCTGAGGTTGTCATCAGGTATGACATAAACCCTCCTATCTTCCAAGCTATTCACATGATCGGTATCAAGTGAATGTAAGACCTAAATAATAAAATTAACGGGATGAAATGTCAAATAAACATCTCAAGTTAAAGCCAAACCATAGGATAGTTCAAGAAAACACCGAGATCTCTCTTGGATATATGACTTTCCCCTAATATTTCTTTCCTTTAGATTCTTACAAAAATTATTCCAAAATTTGAGCCACTCACCTTTTGGATTTCTTATTACCACATTTTCTTAAAGAACCTTACCCTTTAGAAGTCATGGTTACAATATTTCCTGATCTGTATCAAGCGTTTTTTTAGTTAACTTTAGTTATCTAAGATGTAATTAACTATAGGGGCTTACCCTTATAGGAAACATAAAGACCTGACCCACTTATTAATATGTTTACAAATTAAATGATTTTATGATGGAATTTATAATGTGGATTCTACGCAAGTATATGTATCGTATCAAGTAATACAGGGCTCTAGTGGAGTCCTGGTTATCGATCCCACAGGGAAGTTTTTAACAGATTTGTATCAGCTAAATTTAAAGGAATTACTTACTAATATAGTAATCGAAAATTTAAAGTAACTAAAGCAAACTAAATTAAACTAATGCTTGAAATAAAGTTGATTTAAATAATTCAGAAAAAGTATCATTCTCCTTGTTTTTTTAGAAAATTAAGTGAATGACGAATTTAAATAAAATCTTTGAATTGTATTGTGACAAATAGGAACATTCCTATTCTTTACCCTCCGGGTCTGGTGCAAAGAACATCGACTAATCCTATGTTTGATTACCTGAATCCGCGGCTAGGTCGGGAGGATACCGGCCGCCACTTCGTAGCTCCCACGTTCCCCTCACCCGAGGGCTAACATCTACACTTCAACTTCAAACAATAGGACCAAATTGAATATTTTATTCCGTCACACTAAAATGTCCAATTCTACGTCCGATAATTAATATTTCCCTATTTATTTGCACCCTCCTTCCAAGATTTTTGACTTCCCTGAATATTGGATGTAATTTTTACTATAGTTGATAATTCAACATATTTTAACAACTCAATTGGCCAAATTGAAAGTAAATTAAGTTTTAAGTAAAAATTATCACAATTTATTTTAATATATTAAGCACTTCTATTTAATTTCATCAATTCGCATAATTTTCATAAACAAGGAGAAAGACTAAGAAAACTACTCAAAATGCATGGGAATAAAACAAAGCATGGATTTCATTTAAAGTTAACAACAACAATAAACAAAGATACTTATCTTAATTTCCTCCCCAAGCAGACTCCTTGAAGTTCCATTGACTTTTCCTTCTAGTACATCAAACTTCTAACTAAATAGCACTCAAATACAAATAAACTCAAGAAACTTACTAATGACAAACAACAGACACACTTAAGACACCAAAAAGAGGCACACAAAAGACTAAAATTCGTCCTCTATTTATAGAGGTAGGCAAAGGTCCAAGAGATTCTTAAACACCTCTTCAAAAAGCGTCCAGGTTCAATGTATTTGCATTTTGAACTGTCTGGCCGTCGGCGGGAAACGACCTCGCCGTTAGCGAGGCTTCTAGAAGGTCTTCAAACAGTGTGATCTCGCTGTCGGCGGGCTCGGGCTCGCTGTCGGCGAGGTAGTTATAATTCCTTCAGAAATTCTCCTTATGATCTCGCTGTCGGTGACTTAGTTCAATTTGCATGAATTTCTTCCTTTTTGATCCAAATTTGCTCAATTTCATGCTTTTTGCTTCCATCACTTATAAATCTTCATTCCTGCAGTAAAATAAAGAAAGTACCTGTTGACCTCATTTTTGATGAGGTCTTCTCTTCTTCTCTTTAGTACTTAGGATCTAGCCTTAGGCTTTTCCTTTGACTATCCTAGAGGATTAGAATTGGGACCCACCACTTAGAAATTCAAACCACTTCTTAACTCCCTGCAAACTCCAAAAACTTGACTGTAGACCCCTAATCACCTAGAGAGTTAAAATCAAATGTGGAAGTTTAAAGGATGAGTCCCTATAGGACTCTTTGGCCTTAGGACTGCCCTGGGTGGCCTGGTCTGGTGAGGGCTGACCTACACACACACTAAACTTATACACTACACTTTCACACACCTTCTAAAAACACACCCATACCTAACTTGACCTCCTGACTCATGAAGGTGATTCACATGGATGGTCCTTAACCCCTAAGCCCTCGTGCTAAGGGTTAGGAACAACATAGTGGATGCCTCAAATGAGTCCCTTCATGGCTCATGTGGGCTTGATATGGCTTCATGGCTCAACCAAAATGATTTCATTCCACTTACATTCACCCAATCTTCAATTTTGCAAATTTTTAATTTTTGACCCCCGGGACCCTACACCCGCCTAGCCTACCCAAAACCCTTGAAATTACCCAAATCCTCTAAAATTTCCAAATCACCCAAAATTCCCCAAAATTAACCTTGAGCATTTCCTCACCAATCAAGTTGATCATCCATAGCCAAAAATACCAAAAATTCCAAAAATACCTCCCAATACCCTCCAAATACCCAAAATACCCCTCTTGACCCAAAAATCCAAAAATTCAGAAAATTCCCAGAAAATTCCATAAAATCCCAAATATTCCCAATTTTATTTTGTTCAACTACACCATGGGCCAATTTTGTCAATTTACCCCACTTTTGTCAAAACCCCAATTTGACCCATTTTAACCCAAAGTGAACCCAATGTCAAACCAAACCTACCCAATTGACCCCAATTTTGGTCCTATTCAATTCTAAACTTCAATTCAACATTCTCAACACCAATCTAGACCAAATCCAGGTCCAATTTGATTGACATTTGAATCCAATTTCACTTTTGGCCTTAAAGCCAAATTTGGACCCATGACCCAAACCTAGCCCAAACCAAACCAATTTAACTCCAATTAATCCCAAATCTTTTCTAAACCTTCCCTAAAATCCCCACAAACAAAACACTAACATAATTTGCCCAAATTTTGGACCCAAACCCCACTCAAATTCAACCCAAAGCCAAAAAGCCCAATTTTGACCTAAACCCAAACCTAACCCAAATAAGCCCAAACCCCAAAATCAAAACCCAACCAAAGTCAAAAACTCTTTTAAACACTCCCATAAACATTTCCCAACATTAATTTTACATCAATTTGAACCCTAGCCCAACATTGGCCCAAGTTAGCCCAATTTGGCCTACATTGGCCCACTTACCAAAAAGGTCCAAATCTAACCCAATTCAAGCCCAAACCACTTCAAATTTATTCTAAATCATTCATGAAACATTCCTAAATTAAATTCAACACTTATTGGATCCAATCCTTTGCAAAATTCTCATCCTAAAATTTATTTTGAAATCCAAAAGCCCACTTCCCTAAGCCATTTTAAAAGCCCATCTTCACTAAATTTCAAAAGGCCCAAAGCCCACATGACAACCCTATATCATCATCCATTGGATGAAACCATCTCCTAAGTTCTAAACCCATGATAAAATAAATCCAAATCAAGCCATATGCCAAATCCCATCAAATCACCCCTAAATTACCAAAATTTCTAAAATCCATTTTCATGAAATTGACCAAGCTTTTCCCCAAGCCAAAGACAAGCCATGAAGCCACTCTTAAGCCACATGCAAGCCATGTGAGTTGCTCACATGTGACCTTACCACATTGGGCAAAAGGAGGAGATCCTTTCCACATTCCCTTAAGGTGATTAACCACTCCTATGATTCCCCTTAACCATGCTTATGCCTAATTGTGCTTGGATGGTGACTTGACCCTACTGATTATGCTGAACCAAATCACTTTCCCTTCAGCCTAAACCAAGCATTAGGTGGTGCACCTAGCCCAAAGGGATGGGTTGACCCATTTGGAACCAAAATGGCCTCTCCCCCATTCCATTTTAGTCCAAGCCTTTTACACATGGCATTTGTCAATTGCCTACACTAAACCCCAGCCCTGACCCACCTGAACAAGATGGTGACCAGTGCCTGGCCGGCCAGCCACCAGGCCTCCGGAAAACGCCATGGCCGAGACATGGGGAGAAGCAAAACTTTGGAATTCCACCTTGCTGAGTTGCCCCATGCCCAATGGCCACCATGGCTGTTCTTCCTCGACCTGAGCAGCTGATCCCAAGCCTTGAGCCCCCCTAGGAGGCCCTCCACCCTCTCCTATTTAAACACCCCCTCTCTCGGTCATGGAAGAGGTGCTGAACCAAACTTAAGGAAACTCTGCCAAAATAATTCCAGACCACTCTCTACACACAGAGCACTTGATTCCCATTGGATTCCAGCCCTAATTCCCTCTAGCTAAGCTCAATTTTGAGTTCAAACTTCAGCATAAAACCAGGACACTTCTTCACAGTGGACCAATCCCCAAATTGATTGATCCTGCACCTTCACTAGACCAAGGGAAGAAGTCCACCAGCAAAAGCCCCCTCTCCAGGCCACCCATTGCTTCCAGCCTCCAAGCTTTGTGATCGGGCTTGGTCGAAATCTTACCTAGACAATTCACCGAGCCAAGGGACTTCATCCGGAACTTGCTCGGACCCAATCGAAGGTGACACAACCCTCGGATTGAAGCCACACTTCTCTGAGCAAAGGTATGAGCTAACTCTTTATCCCGAGCTTCTGGAGATTCTCCATTTCAAATGCCTTAATTTCAATGCATGATCACCGTATAAATGTATTCGTCTCTTCAAGATGAATCCATAGAGCACAAGAACACGAAAATCCTTTAAGTATTGAGTGAGATATTAAGGATTTAGTGTGGACGGTTCTCGGGCTGGAAAGCTTGGGGACGATGAACGGATGTCGTTCATCTAATACACGCGCGGACGGACGGCCAGGATCGCACCGGATGAGGAGACGGAACGATACAGCGGGCCCCTGGAGCGCTGAGTCGGATGGCGGCGCCGAATCAGAACACGCCGCGTGGCCTTTCGGAGACGCCGAGGTTGAGTCAGCGCCGCGTGGATAAGTAGAAAAATAGGTTATTTTCCTATTTATTTAATTACCGTAACTTCAAAAATGCATAACTTTGTGTAGGAAAATCGTAAAAATAAAATAAAAATACCCTCTTGCTCGGTGAACGAGAGGAGAATAATGTGGAAAAAAATCATTTAATTTCATCAAGTATTTTATTTTTAATGATTTATTTACTCTCTGCATTGTTTTAATTCTCCATGCATATAAGAAATTCACCATGGCATGAGACCATAGGGCTTTTGAAGCCTCTGAATTTGGGAACATTCCCTGAATTTTCTAAAGTCAGAGCCATCCCTATGAGAAGTTATTGATTTTTCAAATTCATGTTGCTGTTTTGAGTATTTTAATTCTAATAATTAGCATGTTGTGAAATAAATTCTAGGAAAATTTGGTGATGTTTATTATGACTAGAGGAACCTAGGAAAAATAGGTTTTGAATTAATCCACTTGGAATAACCCTAATTGGCTTAAACACCTAAAATAGGTCCTTAATTAATTAGAGCTAATCATACATCAAATTGACTTGAAATCAATTCTTCACTGACCTTTAGGATCAGAGGAACCCACCATAAAAGTATGAAGTCAATTGGACTTGGTTAGCCCTACTAAATGGGTTGATTAAGCCATTTAGCCAATTTAAACTTTAAAAATTCATAACTTTCAAAATACCTTTCAAAAATTCACCAAATTGGTTTTGGAGCCTCTCTGATATCAGAGGAATTTAAGAAAAATAAAATTGTAATTTTCTAAAAAAGTTGATTTTTTACATTATTTTAATATTTTTAATAATTAAAAAATAATAAAAATCTCAAAAATAATAAAATTCACCAAAATGTTATATTTTGAATTTTAATCACTTAGGAACAAACCCCATATTTTTCTTAGGTCTCTATGATGAGATATTAAATTTTAAAGCCCTAGGGTAATTTTAAAATTAAAAAAAATGTATTTTTTAGCATTTCCATTAAAATAATCTAATAAATCAAAGAAAAATCAGAAAATTCCAAAAATTGATTATCTGATTTCCTTGATATCAGAGAGAATTTTGAAAAATATAAAATTCATTTTTCAACCTTTACTTTATTTTTTTTAAAATTAATTAATACTCCAAAACTCAAAATAATTATAATAAAAAGAATATAATTCAAAAAATCACCAAAATTGGTCCAAGTGATCCTCTAGTCATTAGGAATGTCCCATAATTTTCTTAAGTATAGAAACTTTCCCTTGGTCATATTATTAAATTTTCCTTGGAAATCCCTAATTTTCCACCAAAAATAATTACATAAATAAATTAAATACAGAAAAATCACATTTTCTCCTCTCATGCCTTTATTGACATATGAGTGAAGTCACATAAAAATTTCAAGTTCATTTAAGCTCAATTTAGTGAGTTATGAAATTATTAAGCTTCAAGGGCAAAATGGTAATTAAAATTTTAACCTTTAATTAAAACTTTAGGCTTAATAAAATTAAAGAGTAAAGTATTTGATCCTAATCTGATTTGGATGATTAAAATTTGAATAATAAGGGTAGAAACCTATTAAACAATTTAAAAATAATTGAAATAAACCTTAATTAAATAATTGATTAAATTTGGAAGAATAATAAAATTGGAATTATTAAAATAGGGATATTATTAGGAAGAGATTTGTTCTTTAATTTAAGAAACCCTAAATTTAATCATCTCAATAATATTTAATTCCTAATTAAAATGATAATTCAAATTTATGATTTAAAATGCTAAAAGGCTTAATCATTAAATTAAATTAAAGTTAAATTATTTAAATTAAATCCTTTTAAAATTTCAATTAAATTAATACTTTAATAATTAAAATTAAATCATCTTTAAAAAATAAAAAAATAATAATAAAATATTAAATTAAAATTAAAAATAAATTAAATTAAAATTTAAATTAAATTAAATTAAATTAAATTAAATTAAATTAAATTAAATCAAATTAAATTAAATTAAATTAAATCGTATCAAATCAAATTAAATTGAATTAAATTAAGTTAAATAATAAAATCAAGTTAAAATAAAATTAAAATTAAATCAAATAAATAAAATTAAATTAAAATTAAAACTAAAACAAATTAAATTAAATTAAAGTTAAATTAAATTGAATTAAAAATAACCTCACCTAAGACATAAAGAAATTCAAAAATAAAACAACTTGAACACTATTCCAAGTTTAAACCCACTAACTGAAATTAAATCACAAACCATTTGAACATGAATTTGCCCTCGAAAGTTTTTGTTGTCATAACTCCTAAACAGAACGTTAAATGAAATGTTACTTCCCTCATAGGATATTCAAATGTCCCAGTTCACTGAGTAAGATAACAACAAAACTTGAATTCTCGGACGATTAATTCATTTGTATGATTAAATTCTCTTGGACTTAAAAAATAATCCTAGAAATATTGAAAAGATGTTTAAGATTCTTCTTAAACACTTTCTCAATATGATAGGATGTTTATGAGAACAATCGAACTTAATTGTTCTTTGATGAAGAAAATCGTCCTTCAACCAAAACACAAGAACCTAGACGTCATAGGAGATGACTAGCTATAGGATTAGGAACTTGGTAGAAAACCATAACCCTTCCCTTAGTTTTACCTAGGAACTTGTTCTAAATGCTTAAATATTCTAAATTGTGTTTAAGTGCAGCTTGGGATGACGGGAAGATCCTCCGAGTACGCTTTTATTTTGTTGCAATTCTATCGCAATTTACTTAATCGCATCGCACTTACTTTTCTTGCATGATAAACAACTGTTGCATGAAAACCCACACTTTTAGGATAGTCCCTAAAACTGAAACCAAAACTAAATTAAAAGTCATTACAAGATAAAATTTACCGCCACAACATTTCAAAATATAAAACAACTCAAAATTTAATCACAAACGGAACACAAACCGCAATTACAACTAAATTAAAACGTCTTGTTGGATGATCGGGAATACCTCGGATGATGTAACCTACGTGTTGCTAACGGGATTTCCCACGGTCTAAATGAAAGTGTGAAACTCATTTAGTTGAGTTTAGCAAATTCATCTGGACTAAGTGAATCCGATAAAAATAACGATGCGGAAGGATGGAACCGCGGGATCTTAACCGGTGTTGTTATAATAAACTTTAAGATTTGTTTTAATTGAAACATAAAAACACTTGGAAATTAAGACCTTCTCTAAACCAAAACACTTCTCTCATCCTGATTTATGACTTCTAAAACTAAACCTCTGCAACAACAAGGAGCTCGGAGCATGGTGGGCAGCATGGCCATCGTCATCAGCAAAACTCGAGTCTACTTCAACAGAAACTTTCCTTAGAATTAAATAACTAAGCCATAGGACTTCGAGGTAGTTTGCCTAGTGCAACATAAATCCTCAACCTTTTGTTAGGCATTTGCATTGCAAATTAAGCCCTAACCGGTCTTAGGATTTCCGAGGTAGTTGTCTGATACGACATAAACCCTCACATCTTCAAGGCTATTTGTATGATCATGTCATACAAACATAAGTCCTAATTAATTAAAATTAGCAAAATCAAAACATTAAATAAACATTAGGACTTTCCTAAATCCAAGCCAAACAATAGGATAGTAGGGAAATTACCGAAGTTTGCTTCGAATCTGTAATTTCTCCTACTTTTCTTCCTTTGAATTCCCAAAACAAAATGTTCCAAACTTGATCCATTCCCTATTGAAATTCCAAAATTCAATCCCTTGAAAACTTAAACTTTGAAATTCTTGAGAGCAGAACTACTGATTATTATCGAGAGTTTTCTTAGGTGATTCCGTCACTTAAGATGTAATTAACTATAGGGGCTTGCCCTTATAGGGAATTTTAAGAACCTGTGTAATATAAATCCTGTTTAATGTTTTCATATTAAGCAGAGGAATTTGTCGGCTTATAAAATTAGTTCGTAGACCAAACGGATGTCACAAATCTCCTAGTTTATTTAACCGAGCCCCATCATTAAGCAGTGTGCCTATTCTTCGGGATAAACACATGGTTTGTGATGCGGCGCTCGTTTATATAAACTATCTAGGATGTGAGGTCAGTTTGATTTCATATCTTAAAATTATTTTCAAAAATCAAATACTACTTTTCAAATTATTTATCTAAATTAAATTAAAAATCCGCCGACAACTTCTGTTAGGCGACTCCCTTTTTTTAAAATAATACACATAACCTAAAAATATGCCGACAGTACCTTTCTTTAAAGTGCAATTTCATTAAAAATAGATATGAATTTCTTAATGTATTTTTCTGTGATCAAAATCCCCCAAACTTAATTATTACTTGTTCTCAAGTAATTTTAATACTAAATAAAAATAATGATTTCGTAATAGAATTTTTCAATTCAGATAATATGAATTAAATTTAAATATCATTATAGTAAAGTTGAATAGAAATATTTCTAAGTAATTAAATTAACTTTATAGATATAAGATTATTTAGTTATCAGATCTAAAATTTCTAGCTTTCTATGCATTTCAGGAATGCTATATTTAAAAAGAGTAAATTACTTAAGATATTTAGATGATAGGAAATTCAAGAAAACACTATTTAGTAAAATACTAATTCATAAATATAAGTTTTAGAAATATAATTAAGTTTTACCCTTTAGGTTGATTCTATTGAAGCCAATTTTTGATAAGGCATCTCCTCAAGCTTCTCCTCACTTATGTTTTTCTTTTCTTTTCTTTTCTTTTCTTTTATTTTTGGATTGATTTTCAATCTTTCTTTTTCTTTTTTTTCTTTTTCTTTTTCTTTTTCAAGTGAGGATTACTGTATCTGGATAGCCTTTTAATAATTTTGAACTTCAATTTCTCTTCCTAAAATTGAAACTTAAAATATTTCCTTGCTTTATATATATTTCATAGCCTTTACTTCATTGAGTTTCAATCCTTTCTTTTTAACTTAAATACTTAAGAATTTTCAATTTTTAGAATATAGTTTTCCTTACTTTAAATAGTTTACTATATTCTTATTCCTTTTAACCAAATATCTTATTCCATTTAATTAATTGAATCACTAGAAACATTTATTTAACTTTCTATAATAATTAAATAAAGTAATTCATGTTTATTGAATTGAAAAACTAATATAGAAAATCATTGATAATAATTTTTTAAAATAGAAATTGAGAACAATTTAATAATTAAATTTGTATTTTTACCTTCCCCCAAACTTAAATTTTTCTATCTATACTAAATAGTGAAAAGGGAAAGTATATAGTAAAATTCATCATACCTTTGAGCTTTAGGTATTTCTTTTCTTTGAAATTTTTGCAGGCTTTTTCATTACTTAAAGAACCTGTACTGTTAGTATTCTTCCACATATAGTATTTAAAAGAAAGTGCAGGGATGAAATTTTAAAATAAGTATCAAACATAACAAATGAAAACTTAATCTATTACTACACCTACAATCAACTAATCTACTTTAAAATATATTAAAACAATCAAAACAATGTTAACATTCATAACTTATAAAAACTTAAACTAACATCCTATATATAAAAAAATTGCAAACTAATTTAACACACATAAGAAGTCTAATATCATAGCATAAGCAAATATACCAACATCCACAGTCTATAGAAAGTACAGAATAATTACATCCAAAATAATAAAGTTTCCAAAACAACAAATCTAAACAAACTAAAAAAACCAAACAAAGGCTCTAAACTTCTGCATCAAAATCCCAAGCTATGTCATCTCCCTGATCTCCAGGCTGAGAAGGCTGAGCAGGCTGGTACTATGAATAGTGGGGGAACTCAGGAAAGACAACATCAAAATCACCACTCCTATATCGATGTTCAGCCTCATAGTATGCAATTTCGTATTCTGAATGTCGCTGGAGATATTCGTTATCATAATTGTGTCTTCTTTCCAAGCCTCCGATTCTTTGGTCTATATGCTCAGATCTTCTTTACATATTTTCTCCAAATAGCTTAAAACTCTTTCTACTCAGGGTTAATTCATGCATCAGATCTTGAAGGGTAGGAGTGGTGTACTGAGGGGGTGGATCATAACTAGTAGAGGGTATATCTCTACTTGAAGAAGGTACATAATCCATTGTCCCAGATCTCCATCCTTCGTGGGATTCATATTTCTTTATATTAGCCTGCGTAAGGGGTTTCATAGGTTCAACCCATTCCTCATTATCTCTTGCCTCTACCCCAGATAATTGGCAGAGTGCATAGATAAGACCAGGATGTCCTAGTCCTCCTCCACTTTCATTTCTAGCGGTGGCTAATATATTCTTATAAATAACATTTCCCACATTAATACTCTTCTGGTTCTGAATACAAAAATTCAGAACTGCTCTTGTTACCTCACTATGGTGGTAGGTAGGTAACAAAGTAGAACAAATAAAATAATGCCAGGCTTTAGATGTTGCATTTAACATAGAAAGAGGGAAGTTTACCCGTTCCGCTCGCTTTATCTTCCGGACTCCTTTCCCATCAGTGAGAAAGTCGATCACCTCTTCCAGTGGTCCTTCCATAGTTCCAAAAGTTTTATACTCGCTGGTGTAGGTGTCTCGTACTTCATAATAAGCGTTTATTCTAGCAGCGTTAAATTCTACAGAAAATCCTCTAACCTTAACCGGTGCATCTTCAGCCTGTGTTAAATTAGCATAAAATTCCTTTACTACTTCTACACTTGCTCTGTTGGTCACGAAATAGAAATTTTACCTTCCTCGCTCCCTAATGATTCGCTCAACTTCTCCTCCTGGATTCTTGAAAACTCGATCTTGAATGCATTTTCTGGATTGGATATTGTGGAAATATCTGGATTGTGCCCTTGCATTCACGAAACGAGTTTCATCAAAATCCAATCGTCGCTTTTTTCATGGAGCCATTTCTTGATCTGTGAAATTTGCAAAAATCTTAACAAAACTCCAAAATATTACTAAGAAGGCTTCCTACAACATCTAAAATCCATTTAAATCAATTTCCATGAAATTCTTCCAAGTATTTTCTCCACATTTCGGATTTTTTCAAAATTCCCCAATGTAGAAGAAATCCATGGTGAAAATAAAAATTTTTTGCATAGGAGTGAAGCTCTTACCAAGGGAAGATGAAATCTGGTGTTAAAAAGTGTTGAAATCGCCTCAAATTCGAGATCTCTCAAGCCCTAGGTCAGTTTTTTCGAAATTTTAAGGAAGGGGATGATGAATAGTGTCGGTTGACCGGTCAAATATAGGTCTTTTCGCGATCTCGCTGTCGGCGAGATTTATCTCACCTTCAGCGAGCTAATTAATTTGATAAGGCAAAACTTTGGGGAAAAATCCGCCGTCGGCGAGCTCGGTCTCGCTGTCAGCAGGTTTTTTCGCTGTCGACGAGATCCCAAAATTTTTTAAATTTTTGAAATTCGTCAATCATTTTCAACCTCGATTTACCTTTAATCAATCTTCTGATCACTTAATTTAATAATAGTATGAAGATTAGATACTTATACTCACAAAAAGTTCACACAACACAAACAATATAACTTTATATATGAAATCCTTGAGACTTACAAACTCCACACTAACAACTTAACAACATACTTAACTTAAATGTTTAAATTCATAATACTCAGCGTCGCAATCCACACCACAACACTCTAAATACTGAGACATAACAATTACATAAAATCTCATCAATTTTGAGATGATGAAATCAAAGTTCGACTCATAATAAAACCTAAATCCAAATCAACACATATATACACAAATATATGAAATAACATAGAAATCTTTCCTACTCTTCAGTGTCTGAACTATCATCTTCTCTGATATTCCCGATGCGACGCAGGTGCACAAATAAATTGTAAAAAGGCTCGAAAGGGAATTCTGCAGTAGATTCTTCATTAATCCACCCTTTCGTCTTAGTAAATGAATAAAGCCGGCCTCCGGATGTCCAGGTATGATCATAGTGCTCCTTCATCCTCCAGTCAATGTGATCAAACATATCAGAGATATTGTCGATGGAATTCATCACATTTTGCAATTCTTTCTCCAATCCTTCAATCTTCTTCAGAATGAAATTAGTTTTATCAGTAAGGGGTCTTGCTAAAGGATTGTTCTGTGATGCTCTGTAAGAAATAATGGTAATCTCATCATTGTTATCCAAAGTTGGAAACATATTCGTAGGATCAAGTGGTTTCCATAGTAAAAGTACTTTTTCCCAAGCCTCATAAGAAACTTGGTACTGACTGCATAAAGCAAATATAGTCGATGGGTGTCCAAGTCCATGCACTGACCCATGCAAAATCAATCCCAATGCAGACTTTACTATTATTGATCCAACATCGATAGGTAGTCCAATTTGAATACAGTAGTTTAATATAGCGCATTCCTTTGAAACCTTATTTACCCTAATAGTAGGTACTAGTTTTGATTATATAAAGAAATGCCAATGCTTCGAGACAGGGTTAAGAAGTGATGCAGAAAAACTGACATACCCGTCTTCGCGTAACTCCCAATCATCAGGTTCGTCGGTCAGGTATCTATAGATCTCGTTCATATTGTATCTTAAAGGCACAAAGTTGGAATAATGACAAACAGAGGTATTCTCTATAGAAAATAATTCATTTACCCTTGAAGGAGTAAATGTTACCCATCTTCCTCTGACGTAGACATTTCCATTGTTGATCGCATGTAAATTAGAGTAAAACTCTTTAACTACTGGAATAACTACAGTGAATGTCGTATAACAAAATACCTCCCAATGCCGCTGTGCAATCATTTCTTCGATTTTTGTAGTGGAATTCTCTACTCCTCTGTTGACAAATCCTTTTTCTTTAATAAGTCTTTTCTTCAACAAGCCTTTGTTGAAGATACGCTGCGCCTCCGAACTGACAAATTTCTTCGGTTGAAAACTTCAATTTTTGTGGTTTCTAAGAGTTTGGTGGCCATTTCGGAT
The DNA here is from genome assembly GCA_022702705.1 of Papilionanthe hookeriana x Papilionanthe teres. Lineage (NCBI taxonomy): Eukaryota > Viridiplantae > Streptophyta > Magnoliopsida > Asparagales > Orchidaceae > Papilionanthe > Papilionanthe hookeriana x Papilionanthe teres. Next base: position 143,599,090 of record CM040428.1, read on the forward strand.
TGAAAGGGTTGGTCTCTAGTCTTTTCTATGGAAGAAAACAGGGTAAACTTGGATTTGGGATAATTTCCTACGAAGAAATGGCTTAGATCCGTCCAAAACTGCACAAAAATTCTTAAGAAACCAAAATTTCAACTGCCTCGCTGTCGGCGGGAAGTTTCCCGCCGTTGGCGAGCTAGTTATAAAACTGACTCAAGTCATGGCACACGATCTCGCAGTCAGCAGGCTCGGGCTCGCTGTCGGCGAGATTCGTAAAAATCGCCTAATTTTTCTCTGGTCTGAATATTTTTTGATCTCATCATATAGGTTCAAATTTGTGATGATTCTAATTAAAAATTTGAGTAGTAAGATTAGTTTTAATAATATAGACTCACTAATTTGTAGATAATTTAAAATAAAAGACTACTATAGGTTACCTCCCATAAAGCGCTTGGTTTAACGCTGTTAGTCCGACCTAATTTCAGTTAGTATTCAGGTTGACTAAGCATTAAAACCTCTTTAAAATTTGGTATTCTACCTTTGAAATATGGTTTTAATCTATGTCCGTTTACCTTAAATATATGTCCTGTTTTTTGATCTTCAATTTCTATAGTTCCATATGAAAATATCTGAGTTATGGTGAAAGGTCCTAACCATCAAGATTTCAATTTCCCAGGAAATAATTTCAATCTAGTATTATATAGCAAAACTTCTTGTCCTCGTTCAAAATTTCTTCGATTAATCTTCCGATCATGCCATAATTTCATTCTTTCTTTATAAATTTTATTATTATTATATGATTCATTTCTTAATTCTTTTAATTCATTTAATTGCAACAATCTCTTCTCACCAGCTTCTTTCATATTATAATTAAATTCTTTAATCGCCCAATATGCTTTATATTCTAATTCAACCGGTAAGTGGCAAGTTTTTCCATATATAAGCCTATAAGGAGTCATTCCAATCAGAGTTTTATAAGCAGACCTTTATGCCCATAATGCAGTGTCTAGTCTTATAGACCAGTCTAATCTATTAGGGTTTACAGATTTTTCTAATATACGCTTAATCTCTCGATTAGAAACTTCAGCTAATCCACTAGTTTGTGGATGATAAGCAGTTGATATTTTATGCATAATATTATATTTTTCTACTAGTTTGTGAATATATTTGTTTCTAAAATGAGTTCCTCCGTCAGTGATAATCACTCTCGGCATTCCAAATCTAGTAAAAATATTTTTCATTAAAAATTTTGAAACACTTTTAGCATCACACCTAGGTAAAGCTTATGCTTCGATCCATTTGGAAACATAATCAACAGCTACTAATATATATGAGTTTCCAAATGAAGGAATAAAAGGTCCCATGAAATCTAATCCCCAAACATAAAAATTTGAACTTCTAATATAAAATTTGGAGGCATTTCATTTTTTCTCGATATGTTTCCTACTCTTTGGCATTTATCGCAAGTTTTTATATATTTATATACATCCCTAAATAGAGTAGGCCAGTAGAATCCAGATTGTAGAATTTTATACACAGTTTTATCTGTCCCAAAATGTCCTCCAAAATCAAAGTCATGACATTTTTGAATGATTGGTTCGAGCTTTCTTCATAAGGCACGCATCTTCTAATAATTAGATCCTTACATTGCTTATATAAGTAAGGTTCATCCCAAAAGTATGTTTTAGTATCGTGAATTAATTTTTCTGTTGTTGCAAAGTTAACATATGTGGTAAAATGTCACTTACAATATAATTTACTATATCAAGCATACCAAGGTATTTTTCACTCATTTATATTATAAAGTTATTCATCGGGAAAACTCGTCTAAAATTTCATTATCAATATCGGATAATTCATGATTTTCTAATCTTGATAAATGATCGACAATTTGATTATCGGTTCCTTTTTGTTAATGATCTCAAAATCAAATTCTTACATTAATAATATCCATCTAATTAATCTTGGTTTAGAATCTTTCTTTTGCATTAAATATTTTATAGCAGAATGATTAGTATGTACAATACATTTAGTTCCTATTAGATAATGCCGAAATTTATTAAAAGCATATACAACTGCTAATAATTCTCTTTCAGTAACTGTATAATTTATTTCAACATCATTTAGAGTTTTACTAGCATAGTATATAACTTTGAAAATCTTATCATATCTTTGCCCAAGAATCGCTCCTATAAGCATAATCACTAAGCATCACACATAAGCTCAAATAGTTTCTCCCAGCTTAGGTGAAACTAGTATAGGTGTCTGTAATTAATTTATCTTTTAATAATTCGAAAACATTCATGCATTCAGTTGTAAATTCAAATTTCTTGTCCTTTTCAAGAAGTTGGCATAGAGGTTTAGTAATTTTTGAAAAATCTTTAATATAACGTCTGTAGAATCCAGCATGTCCAAGAAAACTTCTTACCCCTTTTACCGTAGTTGGAGGTGGTAATTTAGCTATAACTTGAATTTTTGCAGGGTCTACTTCCATGCCTTTTTCCGAAATTTTATGCCCTAATACAATGTCGCCTGTAACCATAAATTGACATTTCTCCCAATTAAGAACTAAATTAGTTTTCTCGCATACTTCAAATACTTTTTCAAGATGATTTAAGCATGTGTCAAATGTTGTTCCAAATACAGAGAAATTATCCATAAATACTTCTATTCCATTATCAATTAATTTACTAAATATAGACATCATACATCTCTGGAATGTTGCAGGTGCATTACATAATCCAAAAGGCATCCTTCAAAAAGTGAAAGTTCCATAAGGACTAGTAAATGTATTTTTCTCTTGATCCTCAGGAGCAATTTGTATTTGATGATAACCGGTATATCCATCTAAGAAATAAAAATATTTATGTCCGGCTAATTTATCTAACATCCGAGTCTAGAAATGGTAAAGGGAAGTGATCTTTCCCGATGGCCGTGTTTAATTTTCTATAATCAATACATATTCTTCATCCAAGAATCTTGTCTTATAGGGATAAGATCATTATTTTCATTAGCTTTGACGGTCACTCCTCCTTTCTTAGGTACACAGTGAATTGGGCTTACCCAAGCACTGTCAGAAATAGGATATATAATACCATTATCTAATCATTTTAAAATTTCATTTTTAACTACTTCTTTCATTATCAGATTTAATCTCCTTTCATGGATCTCGCTTTAGAGCTTATGTTCATTATCTAAAATAATTCCGTACATACAGTATCAAGGACTAATTCCTTTAATATCTCGCTAAAGTCCAACCAAAAATTTTCTTATATTTTTTTAAAGTATTTAAAAGTTTTTGTTCTTGAGATTTATTTAATTCGGATGAAATAATAACTGGTAGAGTTGAAGAATTACCTAAGTAAGCATATTTTAAATGATTAGGTAACATTTTTAACTCAAGTTCAGGAGGTTTAATAATCGATGGAACTATATTTTTTTCAGTGTTTTCTGTGTTATCCAAAAATTCAAATTTCTCTTGAATATAATCCAGTTCTTCATTTATATCGGCTTTTTCGATTAATTTAGTATTTTCTTTTTCTAATTTTTCTTCATAATATTCCTTAAAATGTTCTTTTTGTAAATGATCGAGTACTTCCATTCGAAAACACTCATCATCTTTTTCTAGTGCAGGATATTTCATTGATTTAGCAATATTAAAAGTAACTTTTTGGTCATTTACTCTCATAGTTAATTCTCCTTTCTGAACATCAATCATAGCTTTCCCAGTGGCTAAAAATGGTCTTCCTAAAATGATAGGAATTTCTTTATCTTCTTCCATATCTAAGACAATAAAATCTACAGGGAAGATAAATTTGTCCACTTTTACTAATACATCTTCAATAACTCCCTTAGGATATGTAACGTAACAATCAGCTAATCGAAGAGTTACTCGAAGTAGGTGAAATTTCTCCCAATCCTAATCTCTTAAAAATTGATAGAGGCATTAGATTGATGCTTGCTCCTAAGTCACACAAAGCTTTTCCATAGAATTTTTCTCCAATAGCGCAGGGTATAGTGAAACTACCGGGATCTTTTAATTTTTCGAGAAGTTTTTTCTAAATAATAAGCACTACACTCTTCACTAAGTGCGACCATTTCATTATCGGGAAATTTTCTTTTTTTATTTATAATATCTTTCATGAATTTTACATAGTTTGGCATCTGTTCTAAAGCTTCTACAAAAAGAATATTTATTGTTAATTTCTTCAAAATTTCAAGGAATTTAGCAAGCTGTTTATCTTTTTTATGTTGAATTAGTCATTGAGGAAATGGTGGTGGAGGTTTTTCCACAGAAATTTTCATTGGTATTAAAGGATTTTCTAAGTTTGGATCTTGTTGATTCTTTTCCTTTTCAATTTCCACTTCCTCTTTTTGACTTTCAAGTTCTTTTGTAATTTGAGGTTCTATTTCTTTTCCACTTTGTAATTGTATTGCTTTAATTTGTTCATTTCCTTTGTCTTTGAGATTTATTTCCACATTACTAGGAAATGTTCCAGGTATTCTATTATTAAGTGCGGTAGCTATATGTCCAAGTTGAATTTCAATATTTTTAATAGCTGTTCCTTGATTTTGTAATTGATTACTTTGTATTTGTAATTGATTTCCTTGATTTTGTAAATGTTGACCCATATTTAATATTAATTCTTCTATTGATAATTTCTTATCTTTAAATTGTGGATTATTATTATTAAATTCTGGTGGATAATTAGGTTTATAATTAGAATTTCCTTGATTAGAAGGAATTCTTAATGGTTATGTTATGTTATTCATCCATGGTTGATTAGTTGTGTTATTATTCCAATTAAAATTAGGATGATTTTTCCATCCAGGATTATAATAATTCGCATAAGGATTATTGGGTCTGTTATTAATTGCATTTATAGTTTCATATTGAGATTGGGATTCTATAAGTTGTCCAGATGAATTTTCTTCTGATATAGTTGGAGAGTATCTCATTCCAAAATGATCTAATTTTTTAGATACAGCAGCGATTTGCGAAGCTAACATAGATATTGCATCATTTTCATGAATACTAGCTATCTTTTTCGGATTCATTCTATCAGCATGCCATTGAAAATTATTGGTTGCCATTTTTTCGATTAGTGCATAGGCGTCATCAAATGGTTTTGACATTAATGATCCTCCAAGTAGCAAGCATCGATGATCGATCTTAAAGATCCTACTAATCCATTATAGAAAGTTTGAATAATTAACCAATCCGGTAACGCATGATGCGGGCATTTCCTAAGAAGTTCCTTAAATCTCTCCCAAGCTTCATATATTGATTCTCCATCAAACTGACTAAAAGAAGTTATATCATATCTAAGCTTAGCAATTTTAGATGGTGGAAAATATTTGGATAGAAATTTTTGTGATAACTCTCCCCAAGTTTTAATAGATCCAGGTGCTAATGAATTTAACCACATTTTAGCCTTATCCCTTAAAGAAAAAGGAAAAATTCTAAGTCTAATAGCATCGTTAGATACTCCTTCATATTTGAAAGTAGCACAAAGTTCTAAAAAACTAGCAAGATGTAAATTAGGATCTTCAGTAGGTGAACCACTAAATTGATTGTTTTGTACCATTTGGATAATTGCAGGTTTAAGTTCAAATGAGCTAGCAGCTACATCAGGGTTTTGAATAGTTAAAAGAATTTCATCCAATGTAGGGTTGGCATAATCTCGTAATGGTCTTGGTTGATTGATATTTTCATTTTCAGGAATATTTGCCATTTGTGTTAAATTTATAATTTCTCTTTTTTGTTTTCTAACTCTTTTAATTGTACGCTCTAATTCTGAATCGTATGGTATTAAATTTTCGTTTCCAAATTTTCGCATACAATTTTATAAAAATAGTCTGTTACTCTAGTAAATAATTTCTTTACTTCCTCGGCAACGACGCCAAAAAAACTTGACCCACTTTTTAATATGTTTGCAAATTAAATGATTTTATGATGGAATGTATAATGTGGATTCTACGCAAGTATATGTATCGTATCAAGTAATACAGGGCTCTAGTTGAGTCCTAATTATCAATCCCACAGGGAAGTTTTTAACAGATTTGTATCAGCTAAATTTAATGGAATTATTTACTAATATAGTAATTGGAAATTTAAAGTAACTAAAGCAAACTAAAGTAAACTAATGCTTGAAATAAAGTTGATTTAAATAATTCAGAAAAAGTATCCTTCTCCTTGTTTTTTAGAAAATTAAGTGAATGAAAAATTTAAATAAAATCTTTGAATTGTATTGTGACAAATAGGAGCATTCCTATTCTTTACCCTTTGGTCCAGGTGCAAAATACATTGACTAATCCTATGTTTGATTATTGAATCTGCGGCTAGGCTGGGAGGATACTGACTGCCACTTCAGAGCTCCCACGTTCCCCTCACCTGAGGGCTAACATCCACACTTCAACTCTCAAACAATATGACCAAATTGAATATTTTAGTCTGTCACACTAAAATGTCCAATTCTATGTCTGATAATTAATATTTCCTATTTATTTGCACCCTCCTTCCAAGGTTTTTGACTTCCCTGAATATTGGATGTAATTTTTACTATAGTTGATAATTCAACATATTTTAACAACTCAATCGTCGGATTGAAAGTAAATTAAGTTTTAAGTAAAATTATCACAATTTATTTTAATATATTAAGTACTTCTATTTAATTTCATCAATTCGCATAATTTTCATAAACAAGGAGAAAGACTAAGAAAACTACTCAGAATGCATGGGAATAAAACAAAGCATGGATTTCATTTAAAATTAACAACAACAATAAACAAAGATACTTATCTTAATTTCCTCCCCAAGCAGACTCCTTGAAGTTCCTTTGACTTTTCCTTCTAGTACAACAAACTTCTAACTAAATAGCACTCAAATACAAATAAACTCAAGAAACTCACTAATGACAAATAACAGACACACTTAAGACACCAAAAAGAGACACACAAAAGACTAAAATTCGTCCTCTATTTATAGAGGTAGGCAAAGGTTCAAGGGATGCTTAAACACCTCTTCAAAAAGGGTCCAGGTTCAATGTATTTGCATTTTGAACTGTCTCGCAGTCGGCGGGAAATGACCTCGCCGTCAGCGGGGCTTCTAGAAGGTCTTCAAACCGTGCTATCTCGTTGTCGGCAGGCTCGGGCTCGCTGTCGGCGAGGTAGTTATAATTCCTTTAGAAATTCTCCTTATGATCTCACCGTCGGTGGCCTCGATCTCGTCATCGGCGACTTAGTTCAATTTGCATGAATTTCTTCCTTTTGATCCAAATTCGCTCCATTTCATGCTTTTTGCTTCCATCACTTATAAATCTTCATTCCTGCAGTAAAATAAAGAAAATGCCTTTCTTTAAAGTGCAATTTCATCAAAAATAGATATAAATTTCTTAATGATTTTTCTGTGATCAAGACCCCATATTAATATAAACTCTATCTGATTTCTTCATATTAGATAGGGGAAATTGTCAGTCAACAATGGTTCACAGACCAAATGGATGTCATGAATTCTTTAGTTTATTTGATCAAGTTTTATCGTCAAGTAATGTATATATTCTTCGGGATAGATACATGTCTTATGGTAAAGTGCTCGATTATTTAAACTATCGCTTATATGAGATCAGTTTAATTTTGTATTATTAAAAAAAATTAAAATATTATTTTCAAAAATTTGTATATATACTAAATTAAACCAAAACACCATTTTATAAAACTATATTTTTAAACTCAAACAAATTCGAAAGACACTTTAACGACTGACAGTTTTCTGGCGACTCCGTTGGGGAATTAGTTTCTCTCTTCATTAAGATCAGGAAATGTTATATTCATATATCGGTAATGAGTTCATGTCCCTCATGAATTACCATTCTTCCGCAGATATACTTCACTCATTTCTTTCTTGGGGAAGTACGATCAGCTTTCCTCGATTTTAGGACCATCTGTTTAACTATCCTTAAACAGAAGGGTTCAGAAATCTTTTAGGATTCCTCATGATTTTGTGGGCTCGGATCCCCGATAGGTGTGTTGGCGAATAAGTTTTTTCAGGGTAATGTGCGTCTTGAAGGGGATCCCGGACAGGGTCCCACACTTCATCTTTTTTATTTATCTTCTTAATTTCTATTTGTCAAGATATGATTTTCTGAAGATTTTCAAATTTAAGTAAATAAGAAAATCCCTATTTTCTTATTTAAATGACGTGGCGTTGACTCATATCTCAGACACATCAAATTCACAAGCGCCGAGATTCAGTTGGTTGAGCCTTCACACGTAGCATCCTACATGGCCCACAGTTTCACTGTTTCATACAGACAGTTTTGTCGTTCGGCTTGATCAGGGTCGTCCATTTCCAATACATGGAAATATACGGCATCGGTTCATCATTCTAAAGGGAGGATAAACCGAGAGCCGTTCATTATTGGGGATTAAAATTTTTCTTGATTATTGATGAAACTTTATGAAAATCATTCCTAAAGCTTCATCTAAAGAATTTGAGCATATCTATAAGGTCATGTAAGGATTTTGAAACACTCCTCTTCACAATGTTTGAAATCGAGCTCTAATTTAATAAAGTGGCCATACATGAGCTTGATGTAGTGAAGCTTCAATCAAGTTTGTTTGGAATGATCATTTTGTCCTTGCAAAGCTTCCTCTATGCTCAATTTGGAGTGAGATCGAGTCCAAGTATGAACTCACCAAAATGGGCTCATGGCTAGGTGTTGGAATGGGTTAGAGCTCACGGGAAGATCCAATTTCGATTGGAAACTTCATCGTACACCTCAGGGATGGTGTAGGAGTGATCAATTTAGGGTATTGAATAGGTTTATGTCAAACCCAAAATATGTCCTGTGTTTGGGTAGTGAAATTGGAAGAGGGTAATGAGCTACAGGGCTTGATTCTATGGGAATCAATTGTCAAGGATTTGGAGAAGAACTTTGGTGTTCAAAGTTTTAGGAATTAGGCATTGTGGATGGGTCTCCTCCTTCTCCATAGCTCTCGGGTTAGCTCTATTTATAGGTTTGATGAAGCCATGGATGAGCTTGGTTTGCTTGGGGAGCAAGTTAACAAGTTCATTAATGGCTATGGATAAGTTCTTTGGCTGAAAATTATCATGGATGGAGCTCCCAAGGTGATATCCATAATGAGCTCTCATAATGGTAAAGATTGGATCATGTTCTTGGCTTTCTCTCTGTTGACCTCATTTTTGATGAGGTCTTCTCTTCCTTCTTTAGTGCGTAGGATCTAGCCTTAGGCTTTTCCTTTGACTATCTTAGAGGACTAGAATTGGGACCAATACTTTAGAAATTTAAACCACTTCTTGTCTCCCTGCAAACCCCACAAGCTTGATATTAGACCCCTAATCACCTAGAGGGTTGAAATCAAAAGTGAAGGTTTAAAGGATGAGTTCCCCATAGGACTCTTTGGCCTTAGGACCACCCTGGGTAGCTTGGTCTGGTGAGGGTTGACTTACACATTCACTACACTCATACTCTACACTCTCACACACACAATCCAAATCTTAAAACCACACCCATACCCAACTTGACTCCTCGACTCATTTAGGTGATTCATATGGATGGACCTTAACCTCTAAGCCCCTGGCTAAGAGGGTTAGGAACAACATAGTGAATGCCTCAAATGAGTCCTCTCATGGCTCATATAGGCTTAATATGGCTTCATGGCTTAATCAAAGTGATTCCATTTCACTCATATTTAATCAATCTTCTCTTTTCCAAAATTTCAATTTTTGACCCCGGAGACCCTATACTTATCAAACCTACGAAAAGCCCTTAAAATTGCCCAAATCCTCCAAAATTTCCAAATCAGCCAAAATTCCCCAAAATTAGCCCTAAACATTTCCTCACCAATCAAATTGATCATCCATAGCCAAAAATACCAAAGATTCCAAAAATACCCCCCAATACCCTTCAAATACCCAAAATACCCCTCTTAGCCAAAAAAATCCAAAAATTCAGAAAATTCCGAGAAAATTCCAAAAACTCCCAAATATTCCCAATTCCATTTTGTTCAACTACACCATGGGCTGATTTTGTCAATTTACCCCACTTTTGACAAAACACCCAATTTGACCCATTCTTAACCCAAATGAACCCAATGTCAAACCAAACCTCCCCAATTGAACCCAATTTTGGTCCAATTCAATTCTAAACTTCAATTCAATATCTCCAATATCAATTTAGACTAAATACAAGTCCAATTTGATTGACATTTGGATTCAATTCCAATTCGGAGCCTAAAGCCCAATTTTGACCCATGACCTAAACTTGACCCAATTTGACCCAATTCAACTCCAATTGATCCCAAAGCTTTCCCAAACCTTCATAACATCCCCATAAACAAAACACTAACATGATTTGCCCAAAATTTGGACCCAAACCCCACTCAAATTCAACCCAAAACCAAAAGCCCAATTTTAACCTAAACCCAAACCTAACCCAAATAAGCCCAAGTCCCAAAACCAAAGCCCAACCAAAGTTGAAACCTCTTTGAAACACTCCCATAAACATTTCCCAACATTAACTTTACATCAATTTCAACCCTAGCCCAACATTGGCCCAAGTTAGCCCAATTTGACCTACATTGGCCCATTTACCAAATGAACCCAAATTCCACCCAATTCAATTCTAAACTACCCCATATTTGCTTCGAATCATTCAAGACACATCCTTAAACAAAACTCAACATTTTATTTGGCATGGCCCTTTGCAATTTTTTTCCATTCAAAAGCCCATTTTCAAACCTAAAGGCTCATCCCCTTTAGCCTTTCTAAAAGCCCATCAAAAATGATTTCAAAAGGCCCAAAGCCCACATGACAATCCTCTATCATCATCCATTTGATTTAAAACACTTCCTAAGTTCTAAAATCCATCACCAAATAAATCCAAATCAAGCCTTATGACAATTCTCCTTAAATCCATAAAAAATTTCCAATACCCTTTCTCATGCAAGTGGGACAACTTTTCCCAAGCCATATATGAGCCATGAAGCCATGCATGAGCCCCATGGGAGCCATGAGAGCCATGGAATGTACTTTCCACCTCACCAAACCATTAATGGAAAGAGAGGGGATCTCTTTCTTAAACCCATTTAAACCTTTTTTTACCTTAAGCATGTCACACACTAAACCATGCTTAGCCACCTCACCATGGATGGAGACTTCACCACCCCTTCTAAGCTGACCTAAATGATTTCCTCAGCTCAAAATCAGGTCTTGGGGAGGTGCACCAAGCCTATTTCCATGGGTTGACCCAAACCAAGCCAAAAATGGCCTCTTCCCCATTCCATTCCAAGCCATCCCCTTTACACATGGCAAAGCCCAATTGACTGTACAAACCTCCAGCCCTGACCCACCTGGACCTGAGGGTGACCCATGCATGCCGGCCAGCCGCCTGGATCGCCGGAAAACACCATGGCCGAGACCTAGGGAGGAGCCAAATTTTGGAATTCCACCTTGCTGACTTGTCTCAACCCAAATGGTCAGCATAGCTCTTCTTCTCCTCACCAGAGCAGCTGATCCCAGCCTTCAAACCCCCCTGGGAGGCCCTCCACCCTTTCCTATTTAAACACCACCACCTCTCGGCCAAAGGAGGTGCCGAACAAAAACTTACCGAAACCCCGCCAAAATCATCCCGTACCACTCTCTACACATAGAGAACTTGATCCCCACTGAAATCCCCCTGCCATTTCCTCTCTGTGAGCTCAATTTCAGAGTTGAAATCCAAGCCTAAAACCAATACACTTCACCACAGTGAGCCAATCCCCAAATTGATTGGTCCTACACCTTTACCAGACCAAGAGAAGAAGTTTACTAACAAAAGCCCCCTCTCCAGACCAGTCATTGCTTCTAGCCTCCAAGCTTTGTGATCGGCTGTGGGCACTTTCATACCTAGACAATTCACCAGGCCAAGGGACTTCATCTGAAGCTTGCTTGGACCCAATCGAACGTGACACAACTCTCAGATCGAAGCTTCACTTCTCTGAGCAAAGGTATGGACTCACTCTTCTTCCCGAGCTTCCAGAGATTCTCCATTTAGTTTGAATTAATTTCAATGCATGTTTACCGTATGGATGTGTTCGTCTCTTCAAGATGAATCCATAGAGCATAAGAACACAAAAATACGTTCAGCATCGAGTGAGAAATTAGGGTTAGAAGGTTGACGGTCACGGGTTCACACCAGTCGTAGATGATGACCAGGAGCCGTCGGATCGCGTGTGTATCAAGCGGACGGTCAGGATCGCGCCGGATGGAGCAACGGGACATGAACCGCAGGCCGCATGGCATCCCAGTCAGATGGCGGCGCCGAATCAAAAGACGACACGTGGAGCTTCGGAGATGCCGAGGTTGACGCTGCGCCGCGTGGATAAGTAGGAAATTAGGATTTTTCTTATTTATTTAATTACCATAACTTTGAAAATTCATAACTTTGTGTAGAAAATCCTAAAAATAAAATAAAAATACCCTATTGCTCAGTGAATAGAGGAGAATAACGTGAAAAAGAAATCATGTAATTTCATTAAGTATTTTATTTTTAATGATTTATTTACTCTTTGCATTGTTTTAATTCTCCATGCATATAGGAAATTCACCATGGCATGAGACCATAGGGCTTTTGAAGCCTCTGAACTTGGGAACATTCCCTGAATTTTCCAAGGTCAAAGGCCATCCCTATGAGAAGTTATTGATTTTTCAAATTCATGTTGCTGTTTTGAGTATTTTAATTCCAATAATTAGCATGTTGAGAAATAAATTCTAGGAAAATTTGGTGATGTTTCTTGTGACCAGAGAGGCCTAGGAAAAATAATTTTTGAGTTAATTCACTTTGAACAACCCTAATTGGCCTAAATACACAAAAGTGAAGTTTAATTAATTAGGGTTAACCATTCATCAAATTAACTTAAAAACAATTCTCCACTGTCCTTTAGGGATAGGAGAACACCACATAAAAATTTGAAAACAATTGGACTTGATTAACCCCACCAAATGGGTTGATTAAGCCTCTTAAGTAATAATGAATAAAATTAAACTTTAAAAAATTCATAACTCACAAAATACTTTTCAAAAATTCACAAAAATGGTTTTGGAGCTACTCTAATATCAGAGGAATTTAAAAAAATTAAAATTGCAATTTTCTAAAAAGGTTGATTTTTAAGCTTATTTTAATATTTTTAATAATTAAAAAATAATAAAATCACAAAAATATTAAAAATCACCAAAAATGTCACATTTTGAATTCTAATCACTTGGGAACAAACCAAATATTTTTCTTAATTCCCTACGATAAGATATTGAATTCTAAAGGCTTAATGTAGTTTTTAATATTAAAAAATGTATTTTCCAACTTTTTCACTAAAATAATTCTAATAAATCAAAGAAAAATCAAAAAAATATAAAATTTATTTCTCTGGACTCCTTGAGGTCAGAGAGATTTAAGAAAAATATAAAATCCATTTTTCAACTTTAATTTTATTTTAAAATTAATTAATGCCTCAAAACTCAAAAATAATTCTAATAAATAAAATATAATTCAAAAAATCACCAAAATTGGTCCAAGTGGTCCTCTGGTCATTAGGAACATCCTATTATTTTATTAGGGACAGAAACATTTCCTTGGTCATCTTATTGAATTTTCCTTGAAAACCCCTATTTTCCATTAAAAATAATTACATAAATAAATTAAATACAGAAAAATCACATTTTCTCCTCTAATGTCTTAATTGACATGTAAGTGAGGTCACATAAAAATTTCAAGTTCATTTGAGCTTAATTTAGTGAGTTATAGAATTATTTAAGCTTGAAGGGCAAAATGGTAATTAAAATTTTCAACCTTTAATTAAAATTTTAGGATTAATCAAAAGGGAAGGGTAAAATATTTGATTTTAAACTGATATTGGATGATTGAAACCTAAATGGTTAAGGGTAGAAACCCACCAATCATTTTAAGAATAATTAAAGTAAACCTTAATTAATTAATTAATTAAATTTGGAAGATTAATAAAAAAAATTGAAATTATAAAGTAGGGATATTATTTAAGAAGATGTTTATTCTTTAATTTAAAAATCCCTAAATAAATCACTTCAATAATACTTAATTCTTAATTAAAAGATTAAAATAATAATTCAAATTAAAATTAAATTAAATTAAAGTAAATTAAATTAAATTAAATTAAAATCAAAGCAAATTAAATTAAATTAAAGTTAAATTAAATTAAATTAAATTAAATTAAATTAAATTAAATTAAATTAAAATTAAAATTAAATTAAATCAAATTAAATTAAATTAAATTAAACTAAGTTAAAAAAATAATAATAATAAATTAAATTGAAATTAAATTAAATTGAAATTAAATTTAAATTAAAGTAAATTAAATTAAATTAAATTGAATTAAATTAAATTAAAATCATTTAATAACAAACCTAAATGAAATTATTAAGAATTAAACCTAAAATAACTTGAACACTATTCCAAACTTAAACTAATTTCCTATAATTAAATCAAAAAAAAAAATTGAATCATTAAGTTTAAATCATCAAAATACTTAATAACTTGATTTGCCCTTTTAAAGCTCTTATTATTATAACTCTTAAATGAAACATCAAGTGAAGTGTTACCTCACTTATAGGATATTCAAATGTCCTAAGTTCACTGAGCAAAAGAATAACATTTAAACTCCCGGATGATTAATTCACTTGTATAATTAAATTCTCTTGGACTTAAAACGATCCTAGAAATATTGAAAAGATGTTTAAGATTTGTCTTGAGCACTTCCTCAATATGATAGGATGTTTATAAGAACAATTGAACTTAATTATTCTTTGATGAAGAAAATCATCCTTAAACCAAAATACAAGAACCTAGACGTCATAGGAGGTGACTAGCTATAGGATTAGGACTTTGATAGATAACCTAAACCTTCCCCTTAGCTTTACCTAGGTACTTGTTGAAATATTTAAATGCCTTAACATGTGTTTTAAGTGCAGCTTGGGATGACGGGAAGACCCTCCAGGTACGCTTTTGTTTTATTGCAATTTACTTTATTGCAAATGCACTTTACCTTTCTCGCATGATAAACAACTGTTGCATGAAAACCAAAACCTTTAGGGTAGTCCCTGAATTGAAACCAAAACTAAATTAAAAGTCACTGCAAGATAAAAATCACCGCCACAACATTTCAAAATATAAAAAGAACTCAAAATTTAATCACAAACAGAACACAAAACTACAATTGCAACTAAATTAAAACGTCTCGTTGAATGATCGGGAATACCTCGGATGATGTAACCCACGTGTTGCTAACGGGATTTCCCAAGGTCTAAATGAAAGTGTGGAACTCATTCAGCTGAGTTTAGCAAATTCATCTGGACTAAGTGAATTCAATGAAAATAACGGTGCCGGGATGACTGAACCTGTGGGATCTTAATCGGTTTCGTTCTAATATCTTTAAGATTTGTTTTAACTAAAACACTAAAAACACTTAGACTTTAAGATTCCTAAAACCAAACTCTTCTCTTCCCTTTTGATTACAATCTTCTAAAACTAAACCTCTGCAACAACAAGGAGTTTGGTGCATGGTGGGCAGCACGGTCATCTTCGTCAGCAAAACAACTCTACATCAGTTAAACGTTCCTAGAATTAAATAACCAAGCCATAGGATTTCGAGGTAGTTTGCTTAGTGCAACATAAACCCTCAACCTTTTGTTAAGCTTTTGTATGATCATATCATGTAAATTAAGCCCTAACCAGTCTTAGGATTCCGAGGTAGTCGTTTGGTACTACAAAAACCCTCACATCTTCGAGGCTATTCGTATTATTTTATCATACAAATATAAGTCCAAATTAATTAAAACTGGCAAGATTGAAATCTCAGATAATATTAGGATTTTCTTAAATCTGAGCCAAAAAATAGGATAGTTTGGGAAGTTGCCAAAATTCTTCTGGATCCTCGCCTTCTCCTACTCCTCTTCCATCGGACTCCCGAAAATAAATGTTCCAAATTCGAGCTAATCCCTTTTGAAATTTCAAAAATCCAATCATATGAAAACCTTAAACTTTGAAATTCTTGAGAGCAAAACCACTGATCATTATCGAGAGTTTTCTTAAATGATTCACTTCATTTAAGATGCAATTAACTATAGGGGCTTGCCCTTATAGGGAACTTTAAGAAACCAGGTAATATAAACCCTACTTATTTCCTTTATATTAAGCAGGGGAACTTGTCGGCTTATAAAATTGGTTCGTAGACCAAACGGATGTCACAAATCTTCTAGTTTATTTAACCGAGCCCCATCATCAAGCAAGTGTGTCTACTCTCCGGATAGATATACAGCTTGTGGTGCGGTGCTCGTTTATATAAACTATTCGAGATGTGAGATCGGCTTGATTTCATATCTTAAAATTTTTCAAATTTAAAATTATTTTCAAAATCAAATACTACTTTTCAAATTATTTATTTAAATTAAATTAAAAATTCGTCGACAATTTCTGTTAGGCGATCCTTTTTTTCTAAAATACAACACTAAACCTAAAAATATGCCGACATACTTCTGGCGACTCCGCTGGGGAATAATTTCTCTCTCCATTTTGATCAAATGACTTTGCTTTCATAAATCGGTAGTGAGCCCATGCCCCTAGTGGACCAAACTACCATTCTTCCATTGGAATACCCCGTTCATTTCTGTCTTGAACGAGTATAACTAACTCCTTTCGGATTTAGGAGCCACTGTTTAGACACCCCTAAACAGAAAAGTTCTGAGATCCTTTTACCTCTTTTCTGAGGTGGAGTGAACCCCCAATAGGTGTTAGTTTATGAGTGATCCTTCGAGTCGAGGAAGTCTTGCATGAGATTTTCTCTTCCTTTCCAATTCTAAATCGAATCCCTTACCTTCTCTATGCCTTCGAAAATTCCGTTCCTAATAAACAAACCCTCTAATGAATAATTCTTTTAACATATAACTCCTCTTTTTTTATAAATACATGAACAAACATGTGTTCGGACTCTTTTCGATTCCTTTCTTTTCTTCCCGATGAGAAGAAGCATAACTTGGGACTGACAATCAGAATCTACCTTGCAGAAAATGTCTGCCCCAAAGCTGATTTTCTCTTCACCAATGGACTGGACTTTGCTGTTTACAAGGATGAGTTGCCCAACAATGGGATCATCCGTTTCGGACAAGGATTCGAGAACACAAATGTCAAGATCATCGATGTTACCCTTTTCACACTTACGTACAAAGTATCCGAAACCGAAAGACCTTCGATCGAATTCAACTCCGAAGTCGCCCCAAGAGTTCCCTCCCCGCTAAGGGTTCCGTATGAGAGGAATACTACTATTCGTAGAAGGACTGTTGTCTCTACCCCCACCAGTCTAGTCGTCTCTGCACCTACCCCAGCTTCCGCCAAACTAAAGGGGAAGGAAGTTCAAATTTGTAACGAACATGTTACCGTGGAGGGTACAGACTTCCATGCAAGACCTTCTGTTTTCGAAATTGGGTCTAGCTCAATGGTTCCACCCCTAACACGGACTCAGAGAAGAAACAGAGACAGAAAGATTGCCAGAAAGGCCAGAGCTGCCAAAGTTGCTTTCTTGGAAGAAATCCCCGAATATACACCACTATCCGAGTATATACCATTACTCGAATACATACCGCTTTGGAAGGAAGTAGATTCCATCCCCTCTCCGCCGCAGCTGACGAGGAAAATGTCCGCAAGATTGCTTCTACATTACCTCGACCCGCATACAATAGCGACAGCCGAAAGAAAAGGGCTAGGATTACGCCATTTGCCCGACTGCGGACTGTGATAGAAAAATTAGCAAAGAAAGAGAGATGTCCCGTATCGAAATTTTAAGAAGAATAGGCGGGTACCGACCAAGTCCCGTCTTGGGCCGCGAGTAGAACCCGTTAGCGCCATGCAGAAACCGAATAAAAAGATGAAGGCCACTCCAATCCGTTATTGTTTCGTGATTGACGCATCGTGGAGGATACCACCTTCCAAAGCATTCGACCGACGTACCATCCGGTCCTAGGCCTTCTGCTACTAGAAGGATGGTATGGTGTCCTACTACCGGTCAATTAAGACCAAAACAACGACCAGAAAAGGAAAGTCTCATCAGAAGACTCGAGTCTGAAGAAAGTGCCACTGCAACGAAGGAGACTTCCAAGAAGGAAACCCAACGGTCATCGGGTGATAACTGCGAAACTGCACGAAAAAGACCATTGGAGGACGCTATGAAAAAGCTGAGAACTGACATTCAACGGTTAGCAAGAGAAAGGGAAGAAAAGTTTGGAGATGAAGTTGACTCGTCAGAGTTCATGGATGAAGAATATGTGGAGATCAACATGGTTGAGACACGAGCATCGTCGCCTTCGCAAGGTTCCCGGCGAACTGCAGAGAGGGATGAACCGGAAACATTAAGAGCACAAATTCGAGAAAAGGATGATACAATCTCTTAAATGGCAAAAAGGATGGAAGAGATGGCTGCAGCTCTAGCCACTCTTCAGAGTCAGGTTTAACCCCAAAGAGAAACACCTCCAGAAGTTATTCATATTACAGATGGAGGAAAAGAGATTACATCCTTTAACGAAGACGATCAGCCAAAGAATGATTCTACTCAGAACATGATTCCAGAGAAGGACATCAAGAACATGGTGGAACAGCAGGTGCGAGAAGCCTTAGCACACTCTAAGAGCGGAGCATCTATTCAGACGGGTAGACCTTACCCCGAAGAATTTGATGAAGTACAATACCCAAAAGGCTTCATACCACCTCTGTTCAAGACTTTTGATGGTACCGGAAATCCTCGACAGCATGTTGCACATTTTCGTGCTAGTTGTTGTAACGCCGGTGGAAGTGACGCTTTACTCTTCCAACAATTCGTCAGCAGCCTGTCAGGGATCGCCTTCGATTGGTATATAGAGTTACCAAATAGTTCGGTAAAGACAATTACAGAATTGGAAAATCTCTTCGCGAAACGGTTTGCCGGAGCTCAGCACCATATCACCATCGGTGACTTAGTGGTGGAGAAACAGAAACCGAATGAAACTTTAGTGGATTACATACTTCAATGGAGAAATCTAAGCATGAAGTGTGAGCCACAGCTACAAGAACAACATGCAGCTCAGTATCCTGCTTAAAAGCATTCACGGCCCGATAGCACTTCTCCTTAAGGGATTCACAATTAAGACTTTC
Source organism: Papilionanthe hookeriana x Papilionanthe teres (assembly GCA_022702705.1). Classification (NCBI taxonomy): domain Eukaryota; kingdom Viridiplantae; phylum Streptophyta; class Magnoliopsida; order Asparagales; family Orchidaceae; genus Papilionanthe; species Papilionanthe hookeriana x Papilionanthe teres. The sequence continues at coordinate 143,618,274 of CM040428.1, forward strand.
GAGAAGTTGTTAAGTAATGCCGGGAGCTTGCAAGAGGAAGCAAAACAACTAAGTTTCGTCGATAAAACAGACAAGCAGAAGCCTACGAAGACATTCGAAAAGAAATCTGGGATCGTCATGGCTAGTCGACAAAGGCAAACAACCAATGCAAATACAAATGGAGCAACCGCAGCCCAGCTATCAACAACCTCGACAGAACTACCAACAACCTCAACCCGGTTATCAACCAACCCAACAATATGAGCAACCGCCTCGCCCACGCCGCACGTTAAAGGAGCTCATAAATAGAGAATATCCATTCAAGAACGAGGTAGTGCCAAAGATGTTCCGCAGTTTGATGAAGACTTCGGATTTTCGACCGCCGTAACCCAAGAAGCCGGAGGAAGTCAACAAGAAAGACCATCCCAACTACCGCCCTTACCATCGATGCTTCGGACATAAGATGGAGGACCGCATCACCTTTAAAAGTTGTCTCGACAACAATCTCCGAAAAGGGAACATAATGATCCCAAAGAAATACATGAAAGAACCCCAGAAAGGAGGTTCTGTCAATGTTATTTCGACGGATCCCATTGTTCCGATAGACCCTTACACGACCGATGATGGATGGAGTACCGCTTGGACGAAGTCATCGAAGAAAATTTTGAATCGCATCCAAACCGCTTCGGCTCATGCTTCAACTCAGAGTTTGAAACCTGTCAAGCTGGCGCTATCGCTTGCAATTGAAGAACCGCCTGTTGACCTCATTTTTGATGAGGTCTTCCTTTCTTCTTTTTAGTGCTTAGGATCTAGCCTTAGGCTTTTCCTTTCGACTATCTTAGAGGACTAGAATCGGGACCCGCCTTTTAGAAATTCAAACCACTTCTAAACTCCCCGCAAACTCCACAAACTCGACTATAGACCCCTAATCGCCTAGAGGGTTGAAATCAAATGTGGAAGTTTAAAGGATGAGTTCCTATAGACTCTTTGGCCTTAGGATCGCCCGGCGGCCTCGGTCCGGTGAAGGGGCCGACATACATTACACTTACACACTACATTTCCACACACTTCCTAAAACCACACCCATACCCAACTTGACCTCCCCGACTCATGTAGGTGATTCACATGGATGGTCCTTAACCCCTAAGCCCTCGGCTAAGAGGGTTAGGAACAACATAATGAATGCCTCAAATGAGTCCTTTCATGGCTCATATGGGCTTGAAATGGCTTCATGGCTCAACCAAAAGGAGCGGAAGGGTTCTACCTCACGAGAATGGGTCCGGAAGACGAAAGGGAAAGGTGGTTGTTCGGGAAGAATCGACGAGGCGGAAAATTGCCCATTCGGGAAGAAGCTGAGACGCATGATAATAAAGTGAACTATAACGTGCTAGCCCATCTTAGGAAGCGCAGCCAGGCGAGCATCTAAGACGCTCTCATCTTATCGAAAGAGATGAGGGAAGCTCGATCGGGCTTACTTGATGCGGAGATTTGTTTAGCTCGGATGGTCGGAGATTCCTTAGACGAGGTTTGCTCGTTAAAGGAACGACGGAGTGTTACCTTCACACGGACGGTGATCTGCGCGGGACGTAGATCACTGACCCAGAGCCATTGTACATTTCGATTACAATCTAAAAATTTACGCTCTCGGAAGTATTGGTGGATCCAGGGAGCATCCAGTCGACATAATGAATCTCCGGACGCTAGCATACTTGGAAATTGATGCTCGCGAGCTTGAAGCGGACAAGATGTTACTAAGAGGATTCAACCGAAGGAAAGTGCACTTGGATCAATAACACGGTAATGAAGACCGGTGACTTAACAAAGACGACCCTTGAAATTTCATATAATTGATTTTGAAACATCAATCCAACACGCTACTGGGCCGACCATGGATACATGAGAACCGGATGGTACCGTCGTCTGCATCGGTGCATAAATACTACGAAGGAGGAGAGTAGTGCATTAAGGTGATTTGCAACCTTTTTCCTTACATGCGATTGGAGTCCATGAAGATGCGGCTTATTACGCACCTACAAGAAAACAATCTTCTCCGGAAACACCATGTGAAATGAAGCAAAAGAAATTCGAGACAATAAAGAACACCGAAGTTCTAGCCCAACAATCACTCACACTCCCTTACGGCTAGATGGTGATGGTTTCTCCGAACTCGTATCCGAGGTCGAGGCCGGGGGCAGTGCCGAGACAACGGGACGATTGGACGAGAAAAAATCGATGATCAACGTTGATTGGGAAAACGGCTACGAGGAAGAAGGAAGTCGAAAGGAGGCAGCTACAATAACCGGAAGAAACCACAGATTCAGATTTCTCTCCAAGATGAGAAATACGAAGAATACGAATCGATGTACAAGAAGATTAACCACTATGTACACCTTTATGACCACGACCCCGTCCCGATCTGACAAGATCGGGTATGGTGGTCAAGAAATCCGTGACGACGTGCGAAAGCCAATCAAATTTTTCTGTAGCACTTCTTCTTCCCGATCTTGAAAAAAATGTACAATTTGAAGATGTCGCTTCTTAGAGATTAATGAAATTACCTTTTTGAGTGGTACTCTCACTGACGATCAAGAATTTAATTCGACGTGGTGTCTTACCTCGATAATGGACAAAGGCCTAGCACAACACTTCGAAAACTTATGGAATAATGCCGGTCAACCTCCCAATTCAAAACATGGTCTCAAATTTGGCACAGTAGGTTCAGTTGACGATACGGAATTTTGTTTGGTTGTCACTTGTGAACACAATGAAGGCTTGTTTAGAAACTACGAGAAGATCTTGAAGATGCGGAGTGGAGATGCTCCACCAGAATTTGAAGAAGAAATAAAATCCACAATAGATGAGTTAATGGAAGTTAACTTAGGTACTAGCGAAAAGCCTAGACCAACCTTTGTTAGCTCCTTACTCGAAGAAGATTTCGAGAAAATGATCGAAGCTATTAATGGAATTCGAAAATTTGTTTTACTTGGAGTTACGACGAAATGCCGGGGGATTAGCTCCGAAGTCGCGATTCTGGGCCCCCAGGAGTGGAACTGCTTCCGTTCCAATCGGACATACTTCCGAAGAATGCGTCTAGAAATTGAACAACAAGCAATAACTGAAGTTAAGAAGCTTCAATAGACGCTAAATTTGTCCGTGAAGAACATTTACCACAACGGGGTTGTAATGTGGTACCCCGGTCGGGAAGAATGGTCGGATCGAGAATCTGCGTAGATTTCGAGAGACTTGAACAAAGCATGTCCGAAGGATGAATTTCCACTACCAATCCCAGAATTGATAATCGACATCGCTTCGACACATGAAATATTCTCTTTCATGGATGGATCTTCGGGGTACAACAAGATAAAGATGGCACAGAAGACGAAAAGCTCACGGCTTTCGGAACGCCGATCGGAGTATATTGCTACACGGTAATGTCATTCGGACTAAAGAACGCGGGAGCAACATACCAAAGAGCAATGGCAAAGATTTTTGATGAGCTCATTCACGGCAAGTGGAAGTCTTACGTGGATGATGTGGTCGTAGCTTAAGCGAAGGAAGATCACTGTATGATTTGAGAATTGTTTTCGACGCTAAGGCGATACAACCTTAGATGAATCCCTTAAAATGCGCCTTCGGGCGTCACCTCGGGAAATTCTTAGGATTTGTTGTCGACATCGCGGGATCGAAATCTATCCGGGGAAAAGTGCAAAGGCTATCTTAGAAATGGCGCCTCCCGAAACCTTAAAAACGAGTACGATCTTTTGAGGAGCGACATATCTTCGACGCTTTATCTCGAACTTGTCGAGTGGGTGTTAGCCAGCCTTCTCGGCATTAGTTAAAGGATGCCCAATTCGTTTGGGAAGAAATGTCGACGGGCCTTCGAGGACATCGACGATACTTAATGACACCTCTTGTCTTAGCGGCCAGGTCTCGGGTAGACCCTTGATACTTTATCTAGTGGCTCTAGACGACTCCCCTTAGAGCCTTGCTAGCGAGGTCAATGATGAGGAAAAAGAAAATACTCTCTCTTACTTAGTAGTCGATGGATTCGGCGGAAGTAAATATCCTCGAATTGAAGCATTGTTTGGCCACTGATCTTTGCGCTACAAAAACTCGGGCATTCACATTGCTCTCTCACAAGGTCGACCTTATTTCGATAGTTAATCCATTGCGATATTTGATGACCGTCCGACACTTTACGCGAGGCTTGCCGAGGTGGTGATAAATCTTATTGCAATTCGATATAACTTTTGTGCCTCTTCGTGTCGTAAAGGGACAAATCCTAGCAGTTTCCTTGCGGCACACCCTTTGTGGACGGGGAATCGCCTCTCAGTAGCGACTTTCGGATGAGCTTGAGATAATGAACCTAGAAGATCTTGATGATCGACGTTGGGAGCTATCCTTGACGGAGCATCCTCGGCTTTACGAAAGACGAAGAATTGCAAACGATAGTGCCGTGCGACAGGAATCGGACTAATCTTAACACCGGAGGGAATGTTAAGATACTCCAAACATTTGATAGAGCCATGCACAAACAACAAGGCGAAATACGAGGCCCTCATAACGGGGCCCAGGGCGGCCATTCGGATGGGAATAACGGACATCGAGCATCTATGGAGATTCTGGGTTGATCATTCAACGAGGTCGCAGGGACAATACGGAATCTTAAAGCCAAGACTCGAGCAATACTTTTGTTATGCCTTTGAAACTATTAGGACAAGTCCCGAATGTAACTTGATCTCTGAGATCCCGAGAAGAGAAAATGCTCTCGCGGATGCGCTAGCCCGCCTTGCGAAAGAATTTGCTGCTTGCAAGATGAGTGGGTTGAAGTGTCGGTTCAAGGACGACGAGTCCTATCACAGCCCAACATGGATATGATGCAAATCGAGAAAAACGGAGGAATCGGTTACGTGGTAATGGGAAAACACGGAAGATTGGCTTCGGCCGCTAATAGAATACTGAAAACGAAGTACCGGACGATAAGTCATTAGCACATCAAATCAAGAAAAGAACTTCTGTCTTACGCATTAATCAACAATACATTATACAGAAGGTCTTTTGATCGGATGTAGTTAAGATGCCGAGCGGGTCCGAGGCTCGTGAAATTGTGAAGAAGTGCATTTAGGACTTAGTCGGGCCCGAAAATGAAAATGAAAATTAAAAGACTAGGGTATTGCGGCCCTCGATGATGGCCAAGTGTTGCATGAAGATTGCCAAAAGTTGTCACCGGTTCCAGGTACACGGGTGGTTCTACACCAAACCTCCAAATGTCTTTTTATCGGACAATTGCATCGTGGCCATTTGAGTGTTGGGGCCTGAATATAGTGGGTCAGGTAGAACCACCTTCTTCAAGAGGACATCGCTTCATCCTTGCAGCTAAAGACTACTTTTCTAAATGGAAGCCGGTTCCACTCGGAAAGTAAAGGCACACCATGTCTTACGGTTTTCGGGGCAAGTCGCTCTGCGGTTTTTGGGGTACCGCGCGAGAATCATTTCGGATGTGGAGATTACGCATTCGAAGTACAAAAATCAATAACTTTGTCGGGAGACATGGAATCGGCGGCGATACTCAACAATATACTACCCAAGAGCAAATGGCTTAGTCGGAGCTTTTAATAAAACTCTCGTTCAAATCTTAAAGAAAACTCGACGATAACAAGAGAAATTGGCACGAGAAGTTGTTAGAAGCCTTATGGGCCAACGGGACAACAAGGGACTCTACTCGAGTCTACACCTTACACTTTAGTGTACGTTGACGTGTTACCATTGGAAGTCCGGCTTCCATCACTCGGGATTGCGATTGCAAATAAAGTACATGAGAAGAAAATGCCGGATTAAATTTGGAAGAAGCTGAAGCGGAATGAAAAAGACTTGCGCGCGACAAAATTTGGAAGCGTTGTACCGAGCTAAGATGATCGGAGCTCATGATAAAGGCGGGTCCGCCCAAGAACTTTCAAAGTTGGTGACTTAGTTCTTGTTCTCGGAAGACCTATTCTTGCACATCGCAAGATAAGGGGGCAAATTTGAACCAACTTGGGAAGGGCCTTTTATAGTTGAGGCGATCCCCACTCGGGAGGCTCCTACCAACGTGAATTTCGAGGAGAACGACAAATGCCTCCAATCAATGGACGATATTTAAAAAAGTACATGACTTGATGTTTAATTGGCCTGCAAATAGAGTACGCATCACAAAACACGGTTGAGACAATCACTTTGTATTTGGGTCAATTTAAAACACAAAAAATAAATAAAAAATGTACTAAAAAATAAAAATACGTGAAATCATAATAATAAAGTTTTTACCCTTCCGTTCAAATCAAATCTTATTCTTTGATCTTTCTTCATCTTTTCTACTTTCCTTAAAAATTAAAATAAGTGAATAAAAATCTTCGGTGATAAATATTTTCTTAATATTCTTGTTCTTAGTACGGCCACGATCCTTTCCTTGTCTTTTGTGCGGGGAAATGTCGAACGGGTGGTTGGTCCTAAACTTTAGAAATGGCGTGAGTCTCGCACTCTATGAAAAAGAGGGTGATGGATGGAGCGATCTTTGAAGAGATTGACTCGGACTTCACACCGAATTTGGCTTACAATACGAAGAAAATGATTGGATCCCGTTGATCGAGAAGAACTTCGCGGCAAACGGTGATGAAAGTGGGTGGCCCGAGCCACCAATCCAACAACAAGAAGATAAGAAAATTGTACGTGGTTGCTACGGCGAAGGTGTGCTTGTCGATGGGCGCCCACAAAAATTCAAGGAGTGAGAGAGCTACTTTCCAGCTGTACCCGGCGACGAAATAAGAATCTTCGTATTCGCGAGATGTTGACCAAGTTAGCGAGAAGATCAACATGGACAGACAGTGGGTACTGTTAGTGCAAATACTCCCGAGGAAATAGGTTCGGCGGGAACCGAAGAGAAGAAAGCCAACTCGAAAAGGTTGGAACGGATGAAAGAAATACCGGGAAGAACGGGGAAATGGGTGAGTTGCCTCGATGCGGGGCGGATGTACCCGGAACCCGGAGGTATTGTTGCTAAAGCAACCCCAGAGGATGTCCTACGGTATCCACGGGAATAGAACATGCGGGAGATCGTCTTGGGGTTGAGCCATACATCCCGCGATGCGTTACCGGACAGGGACTTCGGATAATTCCGAGTCAACGGTAGAGAAAATTCAGCTAGTTGAAAAGACCTTTGAATACTTTGAAAGGATTGGAGCGGAAAGTCCACATCTGGAAGGCCTCGAGCTACATCGTGTATTCTCGGGAATACGAGCGACGAGCGGTGTGGATTGCATTCTAGAACTTCGAGAAGATGGGTCGAAGCGGGCGGGTGCTGCGAGAAAAAACTTATTCGAACCCGGAAGTGGATGCCGGGGAAAGGAAGAGTCACAATACAATGCGGATGTTGCTATAACTTCGCGAGAGATAGAAAGAAGTCCACCGGGGATACTCAGTCACGGTGAGGTGGATCCCATGCGAAATAATTAAAAGAATGGTGAAAAGAATGATAACGTGGAGGGTACTACCCGGCGGACGTATACCCAACGGTGCATCATCAGCATCTATCGAAGGCGGCGTATACCTCAGCGCATAGTATATGACTTTGTCGGACAACTACTGCCTGGAGGTTCGTTCGCCAACCGAGTGCAATATCATGTTCGAGATCGACCTCGGATAGCGAGGCCCGGGCAAGTTCGAGGGCCGGTGGAGATACCATTCCGGTAGGTTCCGTCCTTGATACTACAAGGAAATGGAGCGGATATGTCGCAAAACATTGCATACCGGGAGTACCGGTGGAGCGGATCTACGCTCACCTTTAGAAGAATGGACGCCGAGAAGGCACCATACCATTTCTAACTAGATCCCGAGTGGAGAGTCTGCGGCCATACGGCTGTGAGTTACATGGGAGATATCACACCTCTAAAGCACATCCGTGCGGCATTCTGCCCAGGGTGGCTTGGAGTGGGTGTTATTGACCATGTGCCTTCTTATTCGGACATGGATTTAGCGGAGATACTTTTGGATGGATCAACGAAAATCATAGATAGTCCGTTTTGAGTCATGGATTGTATGAAGAATATTTCGAGATCGAGTTGTATGATGTATCTTGACAAGCTTGGAATGGCGGCCATGTCACATTTTGCCTTCACCTCTTTTGTGCAAATTGGTAGGAAACACCATTAAAGTTAAATGAACTTGAACAAAGAACGAGAAAAGAAAAGGAAAATAAATAAGAACTCTCTTTCATAAAAATCCAAACATTAAAAGAATTTCAAATCCACATGAACTCCTACAAACATTCTGCACTTTCTGATATGTTTTCACGATCTACACATTCATAAATCTCGGCAATATGTTCGGTCTACCGCATTCATAAAACCACTGCATTCCCAAATATCAACAAAATCTTTCACCAACCATTGCATAAACTGAATCTCGACATTTTGGGATAGGCTTCGCCGTACTCCCATCTCGAGCGATCGGGATAGGCTTCATACTATCGTCTCGGCCAAATCTGCGGCATTCGGGATGGGCTTAGTCTGCTCCGTCTCGGCAAATCTCGACATTCGGGATAGGGTTCCGCCTACTCCCATCTTAGCAATCTCGGCATTCGAGATAGGCTTCCGCCCTACTCATCTCGGCAAATCTCGGCATTCGGGATGAGGAGCAGCCTACTCCGTCTCGGCCAATCTCAGCATTCGGGATGAGCAGCGCTGCTCCCATCTCGACGATCTCGACGATCGGGATAGGCTTCCGGCCGTGCTCCCATCTCGGTAAATCTTAGCATTCGGGATAGGCTTCCGCCTACTCCCACCTCGGCTGATCTCGGCATTCGGGATAGGTTTCATACTACTCCCATCTACGTGATCTCGACGGTAACGGGATGAGCTTAGCGGTACTCCGTCTCGGCCAATCTCGACAATCGGGATAGGCTTCCGCGATGCTCCCATCTCGGCCAATCTCAACAATCGGGATAGGCTTCCGCCGTGCTCCCATCTCGGACGACATTCGGGATAGACTTCTGCACACAACAAGTTCTCGGCCCGATTCTCGGCACTCGGGATAGGTAGAGTCTTACTCCTTTCTCGGCCAATCTCAAAATTTGATCCTCTCGGCAAGAAATTAAAATTAAGGCACTGCGTGCAGATGGGCTTTGTCCTATCCTTCCTCGACATTTGGAATAGAGTTCGATCCTGCTTTCTTCTCGGCATGCAAATGCGTTCGGGTGGGCCTTAGCCTTACTCTTTTCTCCGCATAAAATCGATATTGAAACTCGAATTTAAATTCAAACTCAAAATTGAAAACTTGAAATAGAAAAGGAAACGAATATAAGATCCGATCTTGAAATCTTGTGATGCGGGAAATTCCGTCTTTTCCCCGGCGGGGATGCAGGTCTTCGGTCTTGGAGATTTACGATACTCAGTTTAGTGGAAGCTTCTTACACTTCGTCCTAAGTTTGTTACTTGGACATCGTACAGTTACGGTGATCTCTTCGGTCAACGCCCCGTACGCGCGGTATGCTTGGTTAGCACACCACACCTATTGGGGGGTCCATTTGTTGACCTAATTCTTGATGAGGTCTTCTCTTTCCTCTTTAGTGCTTACGATCCCAACCTTAGGCTTTTCCTTTGACTATCTTAGAGGACTAGAATTGGGACCCATCCTTTAGAAATTTAAACCACTTCTTGTCTCCTGAACCCCACAAGCTTGATTGTAGACCCTAATCACCTAGAGGGTTGAAATCAAAAGTGAAGGTTTAAAGGATGAGTTCCTCATAGGACTCTTTGGCCTTAGGACCACCCTGTGGTCAGCAGTGCAGTGAGGGTTGACTTACACACTCACTACACTCATACTCAGCCTCTCGCACCTACAATCCAAATCCTAAAACCACACCCATACCAGCTTGACTCCTTGACTCATTTGAGTGAGACAGGATGGACCTTAACCCACAAGCCAGGTGAAGGTTAGGAACAACATAGTGAATGCCTCAAATAAAGTCCTCTCTAGCTAAATGGCATAATGGCTTCATGTGATCAAGTGATTACATTTCACTCGTATTTGATCAATCTTCTCTTTTCCAAAATTTCAGTTTTTGACCGGAACCCTATACCTATCAAACCTACCAAAAGCGCAAAATTGTTGAGAATCCTCCAAAATTTCCAAATGCTTAAAATTCCCGAAATTAGCCCTAAACATTTCCTCACCGATCAAATTTATCATCCATAGCGAAATACCAAAGATTCCAAAAATACCCCCCAATACCCTTCAAATACCCAAAATAACCCTCTTAGCCAAAAAATCCAAAAGTTCCGGAAGAAAATCCCAAAGAATATTGGAATTTCATTTTGTTCGAAAAGTACACCATGGGTTGATTTTGTCGATTTACCTTTTGTGAAATCCCAAATTTGACCCATTCTTGTGAATGAACCCAATGTCAAACCAAACCTCCCAAATTGACCCCAATTTTGGTCCAATTCAATTCTAAACTTCAATTCGATATCACGATATCAATTTAGACCAAATCTGAGTCGATTTGATTGACATTTGGATTCGATTCCAATTTGGAGCCTAAAGCCGATTTTGACCCATGACCTAAACTTGACCCGATTTGACCCAATTCAACTCCAATTGATCCCAAATCTTTCCCAAACCTTCAACATCATAAACAAATATGCTTTATTCAGTTACGTATTGCTGACCCACGACCACTCAGGTCGGCAGTAAAGCACAGCGTTTTGACTGAAGCCTGACCTAGCTTGCAAAATAGCCAAGTCCCAAAAACCAAAGGCCAAACAAAGTTGAAACCTCTTTGAAACACTCCCATAAACATTTCCCAACATTAACTTTACATCAATTTCAACCCCTAGCCCAACATTGGCCCAAGTTAGCCCAATTTGACCTACATTGGCCATTTACCAAATGAACCCAAATTCCACCCGATTCGATTCTAAACTACCACAAATTTGCTTCAAATCATTCAAGACACATCCTTAAACAAAACTCGACATTTTATTTGGCATGACCCTTTGCAATTTTTTTCCATTCAAAAGCCCATTTTCGAACACTAAAGGCTCATCCCCTTTAGCCTTCCTAAAAGCCCATCAAAAATGATTTCAAAAGGCCCAAAGCCCACATGACAATCCTCTATCATCATCCATTTGATTTAAAACACTTCCTAAGTTCTAAAATCCATCACCAAATAAATCCAAATCAAGCCTTATGACAATTCTCCTTAAATCCATAAAAAATTCCAATACCCTTTCTCATGCAAGTGAGAACAACTTTTCCCAAGCCATATATGAGCCATGAAGCCATGCATGAGCCCCATGGGAGCCATGAGAGCCATGGAATCTACTTTCCACCTCACCAAACCATTAATGGCAAGAGAGTGGATCTCTTTCTTAAACCCTTTTAAACCTTTTTTTTACCTTAAGCATGCCACACACTAAACCATGCTTAGCCACCTCACCGTGGATGGAGACTTCACCACCCCTTCTAAGCTGACCTAAATGATTTCCTCAGCTCAACATCGGAGTCTTGGGAGGTGCACCAAGCCTATTTCCATGGGTTGACCCAAACCAAGCCAAAATGGCCTCTTCCCCATTCCATTCAGAGCCATCCCCTTTACACATGGCAAAGCCCACTGACTGCACAAACCTCCGCACGACCCACCTGGACCCGAGGGTGACCCATGCCTCACGGCCAGCCGCACTGGATCGCCGGAAAACACCATGGCCGAGACCTCGGGAGGAGCCAAATTTTGGAATTCCACCTTGTCGACTTGTCTCGACCCAAATGGACAGCATAGCTCTTCTTCTCCTCACCAGAGCAGCTGATCCCAACCTTCAAACCCCCCTGGGAGGCCCTCCACCCTCTCCTATTTAAACACCACCCCCTCTCGGCCAAAGGAGGTGCTGAACAAAAACTTATTGAAACCCTGTCAAAATCATCCCAGACCACTCTCTACACATAGAGAACTTGATCCCCACTGAAATCCCCCTGCCATTTCCTCTCTGTGAGCTCAATTTCAGAGTTAAAATCCAAGCCCAAAACCAGGACACTTCACCAGCCAATCCCCAAATTGATTGGTCCTACACCTTCACCAGACCAAGAGAAGAAGTTTACCAGCAAAAGCCCCCTCTCCATGCTAGCCATTGCTTCTAGCCTCCAAGCTTTGTGATCGGCTGTGGGCACTTTCATACCTAAACAATTCACCAGGCCAAGGGACTTCATCTGGAGCTTGCTTGGACCCAATCAAACGTGACACAACTCTCAGATCGAAGCTTCACTTCTCTGAGCAAAGGTATGGACTCACTCTTCTTCCCGAGCTTCCAGAGATTCTCCATTTAGTTTGAATCAATTTCAATGCATGTTTACCATATGGATGTGTTTGTCTCTTCAAGATGAATCCATAGAGCATAAGAACACAAAAATCCATTGAGAATCGAGTGAGAAATTAGGGTTAGAAGGTTGACGGTCACGGGTTCACACCAGTCGTAAACGATGACCAGGAGCCGTCAGATCGCGTGTGTATCGAGCGGACGGTCAGGATAGCGCAGGATGGAGCAACGGGACATGAACCGCGGGCCGCGTGGCATCCCAGTCAGATGGCGACGCCGAATCAAAAGACGACGCTTGGAGCTTCGGATATGCCGAGGTTGACGCTGTGCCGCGTGGATAAGTAGGACATTAGGATTTTTCTTATTTATTTAATTACCAGAACTTTGAAAATTCATAACTTTGTGTTGAAAAATCCTAAAAATAAAATAAAAATACCCTCTTGCTCAGTGAACAGAGGAGAATAACGTGAAAAAAAATCATGTAATTTCATTAAGTATTTTATTTTTAATGATTTATTTACTCTCTGCATTGTTTTAATCCTCCATGCATATAGGAAATTCACCATGGCATGAGACCATAGGGCTTTTGAAGCCTCTGAACTTGGGAACATTCCCTGAATTTTCCAAGGTCAGAGGCCATCCCTATGAGAAGTTATTGATTTTTCAAATTCATGTTGCTGTTTTGAGCATTTTAATTCCAATAATTAGCATGTTGAGAAATAAATTTTAGGAAAATTTGGTGATGTTTCTTGTGACCAGAGAGGCCTAGGAAAAATAATTTTTGAGTTAATTCACTTTGAACAACCCTAATTGGCCTAAATACCCAAAAGTGAACTTTAATTAATTAGCGTTAACCATTCATCAAATTAACTTAAAAACAATTCTCCACTGTCCTTTAGGGATAGGAGAACACCACATAAAAATTTGAAAAGAATTGGACTTGATTAACCCCATCAAATGGGTTGATTAAGTCTCTTAAGTAATAATGAATAAAATTAAACTTTAAAAAATTCATAACTCACAAAATACTTTTCAAACATTCACAAAAATGGTTTTGGAGCTTCTCTGATATCAGAGGAATTTAAAAAAAAATTAAAAATTGTAATTTTCTAAAAAGGTTGATTTTTAAGCTTATTTTAATATTTTTAATAATTAAAAAATAAAAAAATCACAAAAATATAAAAAATCACCAAAAATGTCACATTTTGAATTCTAATCACTTTGAAACAAACCAAATATTTTTCTTAAGTCCCTACGATAAGATATTGAATTTTAAAGGCTTAATGTAATTTTTAATATTAAAAAATGTATTTTCCAACTTTTTCACTAAAATAATTCTAATAAATCAAAGAAAAATCAGAAAAATATAAAATTTATTTCTCTGGACTTCTTGAGGTCAGAGAGATTTAAGAAAAATATAAAATTCATTTTTCAACTTTAATTTTATTTAAAATTAATTAATGCCTCAAAACTCAAAAATAATTCTAATAAATAAAATATAATTCCAAAAATCACCAAAATTGGTCCAAGTGTTCCTCTGATCATTAGAAACATCTTATAATTTTATTAAGGACAGAAACATTTCCTTGGTCATGTTATTGAATTTTTCTTGAAAACCCCTATTTTCCATTAAAAATAATTACATAAATAAATTAAATACTGAAAAATCACATTTTCGCCTCTAATGTCTTAATTGACATGTAAGTGAGGTCACATAAAAATTTTAAGTTCATTTGAGCTTAATTTAGTGAGTTATAGAATTATTAAGCTTGAAGGGCAAAATGGTAATTAAAATTTTCAACCTTTAATTAAAATTTTAGGATTAATCAAAAGGGAAGGGTAAAATATTTGATTTTAAACTGATTTTCGATGATTGAAACCTAACTAGTTAAGGGTAGAATCCCACCAATCATTTTAAGAATAATTAAAGTAAACCTTAATTAATTAATTAATTAAATTTGGAAGATTAATAAAAAAAATTGAAATTATAAAGTAGGGATATTATTTAAGAAGATGTTTATTCTTTAATTTAAAAATCCCTAAATAAATCATTTCAATAATGCTTAATTCTTAATTAAAAGATTAAAATAATAATCCAAATTAAAATTAAATTAAATTAAAGTAAATTAAATTAAAATCAAATCAAATTAAATTAAATTAAACTAAATTATAAATTAAATCAAATTAAAACTAAATTAAATTAAATTAAATTAAATTAAAATTAAAATAAAAATTAAATTAAATTAAATTAAATTAAATTAAACTAAGTTTTAAAAAATAATAATAATAATAAATTAAATTGAAATTAAATTTAATTTAAATTAAATTTAAATTAAAGTAAATTAAATTAAACTAAATTGAATTAAATTAAATTAAAATCATTTAATAACAAACCTAAATGAAATTATTAAGAATTAAACCTAAAATAACTTGAACACTATTCCAAACTTAAACTAATTTCCTATATTTAAATCAAAAAAAAAATTAAAATTGAATCATTAAGTTTAAATCATCAAAATACTTAATAACTTGATTTGCCCTTTTAAAGCTCTTATTATTATAACTCTTAAATGAAACATCAAGTGAAGTGTTACCTCACTTATAGGATATTCAAATGTCCTAAGTTCACTGAGCAAAAGAATAACATTTAAACTCCCGCATGATTAATTCACTTGTATAATTAAATTCTCTTGGACTTAAAACGATCCTAGAAATATTGAAAAGATGTTTAAGATTTGTCTTAAGAACTTCCTCAATATGATAGGATGTTTATAAGAACAATTGAACTTAATTATTCTTTAATGAAGAAAATCGTCCTTAAACCAAAATACAAGAACCTAGACGTCATAGGAGGTGACTAGCTATAGGATTAGGACTTTGATAGATAACCTAAACCTTCCCCTTAGCTTTACCTAGGTACTTGTTGAAATATTTAAATGCCTTAACATGTGTTTTAAGTGCAGCTTGGGATGACGGGAAGACCCTCCAGGTACGCTTTTGTTTTATTGCAATTTACTTTATTGCAAATGCACTTTACCTTTCTTGCATGATAAACAACTGTTGCATGAAAACCAAAACCTTTAGGGTAGTCCCTGAATTGAAACCAAAACTAAATTAAAAGTCACTGCAAGATAAAAATCACCGCCACAACATTTCAAAATATAAAAAGAACTCAAAATTTAATCACAAACAGAACACAAAACTACAATTGCAACTAAATTAAAACGTCTCGTTGAATGATCGGGAATACCTCGGATGATGTAACCTACGTGTTGCTAACGGGATTTCCCACGGTCTAAATGAAAGTGTGGAACTCATTCAGTTGAGTTTAGCAAATTCATCTGGACTAAGTGAATTCAATGAAAATAACGGTGCCGGGATGACGGAACTGTGGGATCTTAATCGGTTCTGTTCTAATATCTTTAAGATTTGTTTTAACTAAAACACTAAAAACACTTAGACTTTAAGAGTCCTAAAACCAAACTCTTCTCTTCCCTTTTGATTACAATCTTCTAAAACTAAACCTCTGCAACAACAAGGAGTTTGGAGCATGGTGGGAAGCACAGCCATCTTCGTCAGCAAAACAACTCTACATCAGTTAAACGTTCCTAGAATTAAATAACCAAGCCATTGGATTTCGAGGTAGTTTGCTTAGTGCAACATAAATCCTCAACCTTTTGTTAAGCTTTTGCATGATCATATCATGTAAATTAAGCCCTAACCAGTCTTAGGATTCCGAGGTAGTCGTTTGGTACGACATAAACCCTCACATCTTCGAGGCTATTCATATGATTTTATCATACAAATATAAGTCCAAATTAATTAAAACTGGCAAGATTGAAATCTCAGATAATATTAGGATTTTCTTAAATCCGAGCCAAACAATAGGATAGTTTGGGAAGTTGCCAAGATTCTTCTTGGATCCTCAGCTTCTCCTACTCCTCTTCCATTGGACTCCTGAAAATAAATGTTCCAAATCTGAGCTAATCCCTTTTGAAATTTCAAAAATCCAATCCTATGAAAACCTTAAACTTTGAAATTCTTAAGAGCAAATCCACTGATCATTATCGAGAGTTTTCTTAAATGATTCACTTCATTTAAGATGTAATTAACTATAGGGGCTTGCCCTTATAGGGAACTTTAAGAACCCAGGTAATATAAACCCTGCTTAATTCCTTTATATTAAGCAGGGGAACTTGTCGGCTTATAAAATTGGTTCGTAGACCAAACGGATGTCACAAATCTTCTAGTTTATTTAATCGAGCCCCATCATCAAGCAGTGTGTGTACTCTCCGGAATAGATATACAGTTTGTGGTGCGGTGCTCGTTTATATAAACTATTCGGGATGTGAGATCAGTTTGATTTCATATCTTAAAATTTTTCAAATTTAAAATTATTTTCAAAATCAAATACTACTTTTCAAATTATTTATTTAAATTAAATTAAAAATTCGCCGACAATTTCTGTTAGGCGACCCCTTTTTTCTAAAATACAACACTAAACCTAAAAATATGCCGACACTCTCGTTGGGTATTCCATGTGGTGGATAGAACTCTTGGATTAACCTAAATAATTTTCTTGATCCAAATATCCAAGTCATGAATTAAGATGAGGGAATGTTGACACATATGATCCTCTCCCTCATTCTCATGATTTGTCATCATGAGACTTATCTTGGTAATCTTAGCTTGTTATTCCCCTATTGGTTAATCCATGAGGAGGACAAGGCTTCTTAGATTCGCCTCCCTCATATGAGTTCATGGGCCATTTAATGAATTGGGGATGAGATGACACATATGCCTTCTCATTCCCAATTTTCATAATTTGATCATGATGACCCTAATTATGTTTAGGATAAGGGTTAAATGGGTCCTTCTCTTATTGGATGGAGGTGGTGGTGAGTGACGAGCTCACCATGTCTTCCTTCCATGTTTAATGAAGGAATGACACATAATTCCCCCCTTCATGATGGCTTCATGATGTTTTTTATCTTTTGTCAAAGGGGTGACATATAACCCTCTTCATTCCATTTTTTATGCTTTGATCATGATGACCTTAATCATGTAATGAATCAGGGTTTATATAAGATTTTCTTTCATTGGATGAAGATGGAGGTGAGTGATGATTTCACCACATCTTCATTCCATAATTTATGAAAGAATGACACATATGCCTTCCCATTCCTAATTTTTATAATTCGGTCATGATGACCCTAATTATGTATGGGTTAAGTGTGGGTCTTTATTCCATTGGTTGGAGGTGGTGGTGAGTGATGACTCAACCATGTCATTCCTTAAGCATTTTATGAAGGAGTGACACCTCCTTTACCTCTTCATGATGGCTTCGTGACAATTTTTTGTCTTTTATCAAAGATGATGTGTCATGAGTTATAATAAGTCTCATGGGTCATGGATGACCCATGGGCAACCCTACATGTATTTAATTTGATTTTGAAAATCATTTATGGGTTTTAGATGTCATATGTGATGTCATTCATGAGATGTCATGTGTGATGTCATATGTGATGTCATATGTGATGACATGTGTGATGTCATATTTGATGTCATGTGTGATGTCATATGTGACGTTATTCATTTTATTTTAGGGTTATGTGATTATAATTTCACTTTAAATTAATTATGTAATTAATTAAAATGTATGAAATTATAATAATAACCCACAAATTTGTCAAAATGATTTTGGGTATTGACCATTTGACTAATTTTATTAATTTGGTTCAAAATTCACTATTTTGACCCAAGTTGACCAAAGTTGACCAAAATCGACCAAATTTGACCAAGGTTGACCATGGTTGACCAAAGTTGACTAAGGTTGACCATGGTTTGTCAGGGTTGACCAAAGTTGACCAAGGTTGATCATGATTGAGCAAAGTTGACATTGGTTGACTAGGGTTGACTAAAGTTGATCAAGGTTGACCATGGTTGACCAGGGTTGACTAATTTAGGTCCAGGTTTGACCTTTGGGTCAATGTGGTGGTCATTAGCTCATGGATTGACCATTTTGAGCAATTTTGACCATTTAGGTCAAAGGTTAACCAGTGTGGTTAATGTTGTAATCTTTCGGTCATGGATTGACCATTTTGACCAAGTTTTACCATTTAGGTCATTGGTTTGACCATTGGTCAATTTGGTGGTCATTAGGTCATGAATTGACCATTATGACCAAATTTGACCATCTTAGGTCAAGGGTTGACCATATGGTCAACGTGGTGGTCATTATGTCCAAGATTGACCATTTTGACCAAGTTTGACTAGATGGTCAAGGGTTGACCTGGTGGTCAATGTGGTGGTCATTTGGTTATGAATTGACCATTTAGACCAAATTTGACTATTTGGGTCAAGGGTTGACCAGTTTGGTCAATGTGATTGTCATTGGGTCATGAATTAACCATATTGACCTACTTTGATCATTTAGGTCAAGAGTTGACCAAATTAGGGTGTGTCATTGTTGGTCTGGTCATTTTAAAATTTCATGTTGGTTTGATCTAAAAAAGGGTATATTGAGGTCAATCCAATTTTTAGGATTTTAAGAAATCCCTAAAGAGTTTAAATGGGTTAATATTGGTAGACCTCCTCCTATGATGTATTTAATGACCATGGTGATCATTAGGTCTGTAAAGAGGTGTCTGGGGATCTTGAGCCAATGAAGAAGGCTTAAGACATGTCTTGTCTATGAGTGTCAATTTGGTTCATCATAAAAGTGGCGTCAATAGATGATACACCTAAAATATATAGTATTTTTATGCACATTTTTATACCTATTTTTAATGATATTGCACTTTAATGGAAGGTATTTTGTGTTTTTCTTACATGTATGATGAAAATGGATGGTCATGATGAAATGAGCAAAATTGGATCAAATTTGGAGCAAAAAAATGAAAAATCAAAATTTTGGCACTGGCAGCTAAGCGCCGCTGGGCCGGCGCTTAGCCACCACAGTTAAAAATCGAGATTAAATTAAATTTGGCACCATTTTCAAAGGGGATGGGATGCAAAACTTAGTGGTAACTTCCATAACTTCCTTTGGGCGGCAAGTTTGAATGAAGGGGTGCATTCTTTGGTAGATACTTTGAATCTAGACACATTTTGAAGAGACACCAAGGCATCTTTTGGTTTACTATTTAAAGAGAGTCTTAGGAAAGATTAGGGGACTCTTCCTTTGCCTTTTAAAGGGTTCTTTCTTTCTTTTCGACTCTTCCTTTGCATTTTGAAGGGTTCTTTCTTTCTTTTGCTCTTCCACTTGCATTTTGAAGAGAGTTTTTACAGTATTTTACTTTAATTTTGTGAGAGTTTTTATTAAGAGTAGGAGTAGAGAGTAGAAAGGAGAAAAGAGTCGGAGTGAAGTCTTCTTCTTCCCACTTCTTTTCTTTCTTTTAGTTTAGTTTCTATTAAAGTCTGAAGTTTATTCTGAGTCATCGGAGTTGGGAGATCCGCTCTGAGGAGTAGTTTAGTGAAGAGTTAAAGTTTCAGAGGAACTTCCTGAGTCTTGTGGAGAGAATTTTCAGATAAGTGTTTACTTTTGTTCTTACATTTAGTTTTTTAATTAATACTTATTTTTGTTTGTTGTTTTTCTTAAGGTTTTTAATTTCAAATCAATGTGTTTTTGTATTTTCTCAATGCATTCTGAGTAGTTTACTTTATCTTTTTCTTTCTTAAATGGAGAATTAATTAGTTTATGGAGAATTGTTGTGGAAAGTATAAGTGTTTAAAGTTGGAAGAAGTTATGAAGATTGATTCTGAAAACTTTGTTTACTTCTTAGTTTGGCCTGTTAAGTTGTAGAATTTCTTGAGATTATGTAAGATCCAATGCGGTATTATCTCATAAAAGTTAGTAAGAATCACATGCAATTATATGGGTGAGAATTGTAGTCTATATAATTGAATGTAATATTAGAAGATATTTTTATGGAAGGGAGTAAAATTAGAGGATTTTAGAGTGACAGGCTAAAACCCCCTAATTTGGTTTGAAGTTTTGAGTTTTGTTATGAGAAGTTAGCCCCTAATTAGTGAGAATCGAGGGAACTCTAGAGTGAGAGACTGGTATCTTCCCTGTCTAACCAAGTTCAAAATGATAAAAATTTCAAATTAACATATGTTCTTTATAGAACCAAGTAAGGGTAAAGAACACATTTGCTTCTATATGTCACAACAAATTTAAATACTTCCACAACAATACTTTAATAATTATTACTACTTCATAAAAGGAAGGAAAAATATATTCTAGTTATTAGTGTTTTACATACAGTGTTATAAGTTATTATAATTTTAATTTCTTGCTTAACATTTTATTCAGGAAATTTCGAAAGACGAATCAACTTTCAAAACTTTTCAAAATCAAGACATACTTTTCAACAATGATTAAAAAAAGTAAAAAGATAATTTTATGATTCCTTTAAAGATTTTCATCCTTTCCCTGTGGGTTCGATATCTCGGGGCTTAATCAGAAAGTCTTATATTACTTGATAAACGATACGTATACTTGCATAGTATCCACATTATAAATCAAAATCATCAGCATATATATTCGAAGCGGAATCAAGTTTTTTGTGTCATTGTCAATTTTCATATCATATTTGTAAGTATAAATACCTGGGGCGGAGTCAAGTTTTTGGCGCCGTTGCCGGGGAAAAGAAAAATAATTGCATTTTAAAGAGAATTAAGAAATTTTAAATTTTTACTTTTCTTTGTTTTTGTTAGTGTGTTGTGTTTATTTTGTTTTATTGTTGTATGCGTAGTTCAGGTTCTGAGGGACTTGTGTCTTACGATTCTGAATTGGAAAGAACTATCAAAAAAATCAAAAAAAAATTAAAAATACAAAAAAAGATAAAAATATTCAAGAAATGGCAAATCATCAAAATCAAAATGTAGGCATCCATCAAGAATTAAGACCTTTAAGAGATTATGTTAACCCTACAGTAGATGAACTTGGTGGTAGTATTCAAAACCCTGTTGTAGTTGTTAATTCTTTTGAGCTTAAACCTGCTATTATCCAAATGTTGTCTAATAATCAGTTTGGGGGAGCAACAACTGAAGATCCTAATTTGCATCTTGCTAATTTTCTAGAGTTGTGTGCTACTTTTAAATATGATGGTGTTTCGGATGCTGCTATTAAACTTAGACTTTTTCCTTTCTCACTAAGGGAAACAGCTAAAATATGGTTACATTCGTTAGCACCTGGATCAATTAGAACTTGGGGTGAACTGTCGCAAAAATTCCTTGCTAAATATTTTCCACCATTTAAGACTGCTAAGTTGAGAAATGATATTACATCTTTTTGTCAGTTTGAAGGGGAATCAATATATGAAGCATGGGAAAGATTTAAAGATCTCCTCATGAAATGTCCACATCATTTGATACCAGATTAGTTAATAATTCAAACTTTTATAATAGATTAGTTGGATCTCTTAGATTGATCATCGATGCTGCTGCTGGTGGATCATTAATGTCTAAACCATTTTCTGATGCTTATGCTTTAATTGAAGAAATGACTACTAATAATTTTCAATGGCCTTCTGAAAGGTTAAATCCTAAAAAGGTAGCCAGTGTTTTTGAAAATGATGCTTTTACAATGTTAGCAAATCAAGTTGCTACTGTTTCAAGGAAGATAGACCAATTTGGGATGAATTTTTCTCAGCCACATTCCATGATTGAAGAAAATTCATTAGGCCAAATGGTTAATTCTTATTCTTCACCAGAAACTGTGAATGTTATAATTAAGCCTAACGACCCATATTCCAATTATTATAACCCAGGTTGGAAGAACCATCCAAATTTTAATTGGAATACCAATAATCAGGGTGGTGTTAATCAACAATGGGGGAACCACCAAATAAAACCATTAGGGAATTGGAACAACCCAGGAAATAATAATAATAATAATAATAATAGATTAACTTATCCTTCAGGTTATAATAATGTTCTACAATTAAAGGAGAAAAAGTTGTCTATTGAAGAAGTTGTGTCACATATGGGAAATCAATGAAATGATACCAACAAGACAAGTTACAGGGTGGCGAATATACATTGATTATAGAAAATTAAACCTTGCCACAAGGAAAGATCATTTTCCACTCTCTTTTCTAGATCAAATGTTGGATAGATCGGTCGGGCATAAATACTTTTGTTTTCTGGATGGATATACTGGTTACCACCAAATTCAAATTGCTCCTGAGGATCAAGAGAAAACTACGTTTACCAGTTCTTATGGTACGTTTGCTTTTAGAAAAATGCCCTTTGTTTTATGTAATGCCCCTGCTACATTTCAGAGATGTATGATGGCTATTTTTTGTGATTTGATTGAAAAAGGGATTGAAGTTTTTATGGATGACTTTTCAGTGTTTGGAATTTCATTTGAATCATGTTTAGAACACCTATCTAAAGTTCTAAAATGTTGTGAAGTAACTAATTTGGTCCTTAATTAGGAAAAATATCAATTTATGGTAGCATGAGGAATTGTTTTGGGACATAGGATTTCAGAAAAAGGTTTGGAGGTAAATCCTGCAAAAATTCAAGTTATATCTAATTTACCTTGCCCAACCAATGTAAAGGGAATTAGAAGTTTTTTAGGACATGCTGGATTCTACAGGCGTTACATCAAAAACTTTTCAAAGATTACAAAACCTTTATGTCGTTTACTGGAAAAGGATTCAATTTTTAATTTTGATGATGACTGCTATAAAGCCTTTCAAAAATTAAAAGAAACATTAATCACTGCACCTGTAATAATTTCACCAAATTGGGAAAAACCTTTTGAATTAATGTGTTATGCTAGTGATTATGCTATTGGTGCTGTTTTAGGTCAGAAATTTGATAAAATTTTCAAAGTAATTTATTATGCTAGAAAAACTCTTAATGAAGCTCAAATTAATTATACCACTATTGAGAAAGAGTTATTAGCTATAGTTTTTGCCTTTGATAAATTTTGATCATATTTAATTGGAACTAAATGTGTGGTGCATACTAATCATTCTGCTATTAAATAATTAATGAAGAAAAATGATGTAAAACTGAGATTGATAAGATGGATTCTTCTTTTCCAAGAATTTGATTTTGAGATAGTAGATAGGAAGGATTCTGATAATCAAATTGCTGATCATTTGTCCAGGTTTGAAATTGAAAAATCTCTCTCTGATATTGAATAAATTAATGAACATTTTCCTGATGAAAAATTATTCACTGTTAAAGAATGGTGTGTTCCATGGTATGCAAACATAGTAAATTTTATTGCTAGTAATATTATACCCTATGGTTTGACATACCAAGAAATGAAGAAATTTTTATCTGATGCTAAGACTTATTTTTGGATGACCCATTTTTATATAAACAAGGAAATGATCTTATAATTCGAAGATGTGTACCTTTGGAAGAGACTTATGAAATTATTCAAAAATGTCATGATTCTGATTATGGGGGACATTTTGGAAGTGATAAAACTGCTTATAGAATATTACAATCAGGATTTTATTTTCCTACAATTTTTAAGGATGTGAATGTTTATATTAAAAATTATGATAGATGTCAGCGTGTAGGCAATATTTCTAGAAGAAATGAGATGCCCCTCAATTATATGTTGGAAGTTGAAATATTTGATGTTTGGGGACTAGATTTTATGGGATCATTTACACCATCTTTCGGAAATGTTTATATTTTGATAGCAGTAGACTGTGTTTCCAAATGGATTGAAGCTATTGCTTTACCTCGATTTGATGCTCAAAGTGTTGCAAAGTTTTTAGAAAAGAATAGATTTTGCAGATTTGGAATACCAAGAGTAATCATAACTGATGGGAGAAGTCAGTTTAGAAATGCGATTATTGGAAAGTTAGCAAAGAAATATCATATTAATCATCGCATTGCTACTGCTTATCATCCGCAGACAAGTGGTTTGGTTGAATTATCCAATCGTCAAATTAAAAGAATATTGGAAAAAATTGTTAATCCAAATAGAAATGATTGGTCAATCAAACTGGATTATGCTTTGTGGGCCTATAAGACTGCTTACAGAACACCCATAGGAATGTCCCCATATAGGTTGATTTTTAGAAAAGCTTGTTATTTACCTTTTGAACTTGAGCATAAAGCTTATTGGACTATTAAAGAGTTCAATTATATTTTGAAAGATGCTGCTAAAAAGAGATTATTGCAATTGAATGAGCTTGAAGAAATAAGTAATGAATCTTATAAAAATGCTAAGATTTATAAGGAAAAGATGAAGTTATGGCATGATCGGAAGATTCTTACCAAAAATCTTGTACTAGGACAAAAAGTTTTACTGTATAATGCCAGATTGAGAATATTTTCTGGAAAACTTAAGTCCAGGTGAATGGGTCTATTTATTGTGATAAAAGTTTATTCTTATGGAACTGTAGATATTCAAGATCCTAAGACTGGAAAAATATTTAAAGTTAACGGACATAGACTTAAACAATATTTTTCAGTCAATAAATCTAAATCTGATAATAATTTGATGTTGGGTCACTCAGAATGAGTTCTGGGTATGTCAGGATGAAGACGTTAAAACAAGCGCTTTGTGGGAGGCAACCCATAATTATTAGTGTGCTTTGCTTAATGTTTGTTTTGTGTGCTTCGTTTGTTTTGTTTGGTTTATTTTTATGTTTTTAGTGGTAGTAATTTGGAGTTTTTAAACTATAGTAGAGTTTATTTTACCTTATTTGATGATTTAGAGGAGTCAGAATGAAAATTTGGACACTTAGCAAACCTGTGCTAAATTAAGCACTGGCGGCTAAGCACTGACTGGTTGGTGCTTAGGCGCCGCAGTTATAAAAAATGTGAAAAATGAGGTTCTATAAGCCTAGATCGTGGGGGAGTAGTTTTGGACATTATTTTGGAGTTTTAAAACGTCTTAGGGTAGTTTTAGCACTTCCCAAGTCTATAAAAAGGACCTGATATAAAAGAAACACTTATCCCAAGTCCTTTTTTCATTTCGAAATCTTAAAAAGAGTGTTTTGAGTGCATGATGTCTTCCTGGGAGAATGAGATTAAGAAGAAGCAAAATTCTGACAAGAGTAAGTTCGTTAGTGATAGTGCTAAAGAGTTATTCAATGGATATCTTGCTGTCAGTATTCAAGGGATTGTAGAAATGATTGCAAAAATTGAAGCCCGAGTGACTTCAATGGAAGCAAAAATCCATGAAAGTAATCTACATTTGGAGCACATGGTATGGCAACTCAAGATGCAATTCAGTCATTCAAGGTACGTGGAAGAAGCGGATAAGGCGATGTTTATAAAGAACATATGGATTGAAGAAGAAGATGTAAGAATGAACAATTATTGCCCGTTTTATCAGATTTATATTCCAGAAGGGTCAAACGAGATTCATAATGGTTCGGGATATAATCCGCCTAATGGAGAATGGAATTAAGAGTGCTTTGTTCTTATTTGTTTAGTGTTCTTATGTGTTATGTTTAGTGTTCATGTGTGTTATGTTTGGTGTGTTTAGTGTTTATATTTAAGTATTAACTAAACATGATGATGTGATGGTTACATCCTAGAAATGTATACTTATCAGTTTGAGATTAAAGTCTCTTATATTTAGAGAATTTCATCCTTTATGTGTGGATATAAATTTTAGAATTGTATTAAGTGTTATGTTTGTTTTAATATAAGTTTGTGTTTGTGTGAAATTTGTTTGAAATCAATGGATATTAAATTTTGATTTGGAATATTGGAAGATTTATATGGGGAGAAATAATTATTTTGGAGTAATTAAGGGTGATTAATAAAGTGATTTAGTGCATATACCTTAAATTTATATGTGGAGATAACCTTCTTCTTCTCTAAATAAATTTTGGGAAAATCCTTTTTTTCTTGCTCTCAAGTTATGTAGAAGTAGAGAGGAAAAAGTTGGGGGGAAATTTCTTTCTTGCTCTCAAGTTATGAAGAAGTAGAGATGAAGAAGAAAATGAAGGAGGAAAAGGATGAAGGAATGAGCTCACTTGCTCTCTTAAATTTTATTCTCTCAAGGAATCTCTCCCAACATCCAGAAGCTCTATAGTTTGTTGATCTCTCCAAAGTGATATCTCGAAATCAGATCTCCCTTAGTTGCTCTAGGTTAGCTCCCTTATTGGTTAAGCTACAACACACATGGCATAAAAAATGTTTAATCCACATAGGACTAAGGCAATGGTCCTCATGGAAGTGTAAAGTAAATAAGAGATCCTATTGAACCATTACTAGGCATGCCATACTTAATCCCAACCTTAAGTGTATGGGGTGGCCAAAATTCAACATCTTTTACTATGCATGCTATAAGTGAGGGTGAAGGCACCAAGAACTGGCACCTGGGTGCCACCCACTTTGTTCTAGGGTGTAGGGTTTCCTATTCCTAGAGCAGGAGTCGCAAGAAGCAGCCAGATTGGCATAGGTACTATCACATGTAAGAATGCTTTGAACTTCTTTTTTGTTACAACGTGCGCCTCAACCCAGCTAAATGCACCTTCAGAGTCACATCAGGAATTTTTTGGCATTTGTGTCCTATCATCATGGGATTGAGGTAAATCTTAAAAAGACCAGGGTGTGAGAAATGGTTCCCTCAATGAACATCAAGGAAGTGTAATAATTGAACAATCTCATAATTGCCCTGTCTCACTAGTTGGCTTGTTTCAGGGATAAGTACTTGTCATTCTTTACTAAGAGGTATGCTTGGAATGTTAGTTTCAAGTAGACACAAGAATGTTAGGTCTCCTTTGAGCAAAAAAAGTCTCATTTGGCCTCACCACCCCTCTTTAGAAAGTCTAAGGAGAGATATTGTCTATCTACATTGTTGTTTACCTTTCGCAATAAGCTCTGTCCTGGACTTGATAAAGGAGGTAAATCTAATTTAGCATCTTGTCTACTACATCATCATGATTCTTTTTTATTTAGAGAGTCGATACCAATTGTTTGACGAGGCTTTGCTAGCCTTAGTATTCTTTGCAAAAAGGCTACTTCAATACTTCTAAGCGCACATCATCAGCTTCTACACGCAGCTTACTCTAAGGGCCATTCTATAAAGGTCATAAGCATCTGGAAGGTTATTTAAATGCTCAACATAAATTGGAGAGTTTGATATTCGTGCTCAGTATCGGCTGACTTTATGGTCAAGTGCACTGTAGCTGCTCTAATGAGCAAACCTCATTCTTCCTCGATATCACCTTAATGGACTCTATATGTCAATGGAGCATCTGAATACTCCACGTACTTTTTCATGCACAGGAATATGCCAGCCATTTGATGTCAAAGAAGCGCAAAGTTTTTACTCTTTAAAAGGCCCACGCTTTGCCATCTTTGTTTGATCCACATCCAATAAATTTTGATATGTGGCCCTATGTTACAACCTGATCTGCTCCACCATTTAATTTAGCTGTTGCCCATTGTTTGATCGTGCACTGTAGATCACTGATGTGGTAGCTAATGTGATTCCATGAAATCTTAATTTTCATCTTAGATCCGCACCATACTACTTAAACCGTCGACAGACTTATGAAAAGATTGATCCATTAGATCCGTGACACGACCAAGGACATGCGAGTCAGCATGACTAGTGAACAAGAAAACCCACACTAACCCACTGATGATCTATCAAGACAAGACACTCGAAACACTAGTCTTCCCAATATGCCAACCCATTCTAGGCTAGCACCAACTAGCTCCATTGGATTAACTCGGTGACCCGCTAACCCTTGTCGACCTGGTAACATGATGACAAGATCCAACCCACCAATCCATTTTAATTAGCTTTCTTGAACCATTGGTCTGAGTGACATCCGTTGTCATCCACCATTTCCTGCCTCTGTCCACCATCTTCCGCTGGCCACATTCCATTGTTGTCCTCGTGGCTATTTACCATAGTCTCAAGCTACCGTCTACTGGGCGCACCAGCTACTGATGTTGCTCCCACCAAGCCTTTTGTCTCATCAGACCACGACTCGAACTCGACCTGCCAACAAAATTTAAATATATATATGGAAATAAGATTTCAAGCACGGAGCACATTAGAGGAGATAAAAGACCTAAGTAATTGATCCACCCGATATTTATACTTATAATTATGATATGAAAATTAGCAACGACTCCACCGGATATATATGCTTATGATTTTGATTTATAATGTGGATACTACATAAATATATGTATCATTTATCAAGCAATATAGGACTTTCTGATTAAGCCCCAAGATATCGAACCCACAAGGAAAGTGAAAAATCTTTAAAGAAATAAGAAAATTATCTTTTTACATTTTTAATTGGCTTTTGAAAGTATGTTTTGATTTTGAAAAGTTTGATAGTTGATTTCACTCTTTAAATTTTCTTATAAAAGTCAAACAAGAAATTAAAATGATAATAACTGTAAACACAGTATGAAAAACACTATTAACTAGAATATCTTTTTCTTTCTTTTATAAAGTAGTAATAATTATGAAAATATTGTTGTGGAAGTATTTAAATTTGTTATGATAAATAGAAGCAAATGTATTCTTTACCCTTACTTGGTTCTATAAAGAACATTGGTTAATTTGAAATTTTATCATTTTGAACAAGGTTAGGCAGAGAAGATACCAGCTCTCACTCTAGAGTTCCCTCATTTTCCTCCACCTGGGGGCTAACTTCTCATAACAAAATTTAAAACTTCAAACCAAATTAGGGGCTTTTAGCCTGTCACACTAAAAAACCTATAATTTTACTCCCCTTTTAAAATGTCTTCTAATATATTGCATTCAATTATATGAACTACAATTTTCTCCCATATAATTGCATGTGATTCTTTCTAACTTTTATGAGACAATACCGCATTGGATCTTACATAATTTCACCACAAATTTTACATCTTAACAGGCCAAATTAAGAAGTAAATAAAGTTTATAGAATCAATTTTCACAACTTCTTCCAACTTTAAACACATATACTTTCCACAACAATTCTTCATGAATTACTCACTTCTTCATTTAAGAAAGAAAAAGATAAAGTAAACTACTCATAATGCATTAAGAAAATACAAAAACACATTGATTTGAAATTAAAAATCATAAGAAAAACAACAAACAAAAACAAGTATTAATTAAAAACTAAATGTAAGAACAAAAGTAAACACTTATCTGAAAATCCTCTCCACAAGACTCAGGAAGTTCCTCTAAAACTTTGACTCTTTACTAAACTACTCCTCAGAGCAAGTCTCCCAACTCCGATGACTCAGAATGCAGACTTCGAACTTCAATAAAAACTAAACTAAAGGAAAGAAAAGAAGTGGTAAGAAGAAGGTTTCAATTCTACCCTTTTCTCTTTTCTACTCTCTACTCCTACTCCTAATTAAAACTAAAATAAAAACTCTGTAACAATGCAATGGAAGAACCCTTCAAAATGCAAAGGAAGAGCCCCCTATTTTTTCCTAAGACTCTTCTTAAATATTAGACCAAAAGGTGTCTTGGTGTCTCTTCAAAATGTGTCCAGATTCGATGTATCCACCAAAGAATGCACCCCTTCATTCAATCTTGCCGCCCAAAGGAAGTTATGGAAGTTACTGTTGACCTCATTTTTGGTGAGGTCTTTTCTTCTCTCCTTAGTTCTTAGGATCTATCCATAAGGTTTTTCCTTGACTATCTTAGAGGACTAGAACTGGGACCCACCCTTTAGCAATTCAGCTACTTCTTGACTCCTCTTGGGATCCCACTTGGATGGTTGCAAACCTCTAAATCACCTTAGAAGGTTAAGGCCACCGTATGGAGAACCAATAGTGAGCTCCTATAAGGTTGTTCAAGCCTTAGGACTACCATGGGTGGCCTGGTCCTGGTGAGGTCCGGCTTACACACACTGCACTCTCACACACACCATCCTTACCCAATTCTTCCCCCTGGTTCTTTGGAGCACTCATGTGACTAAGTCCAAACCCCTAGCTCTTTGGCTAAGAGGGTTGGGAACAACCCATGAGATGTTCAGGGTGGACATTTCTTGGTCCATGCCTCACTTTAAGCTTCATCATGATCAAAATTCAACTTTTGCCAAAATGTCTGGTTTTGACATTAGGTCCTTCAAACCTACCCAAAATTACCTAATTGCTCCAAAATTTCCAAAATTTCCAAAAATTACCTAAAATTACCAAAAATCCTAAAGATCATTTTGAAACAACCCCCACCTTTTAAATTCACCTAAATACCCCAATACCCTCCAAATAACCTCTTGATACCCTAAAATACCCTTTTGGCACAAAATTCCAAAAAATCCAAAAATTCCCAGAAAATTCCAAAAAATCTCAAATATTCCCAATTTCATTTTGTTCAACTACACCATAGCCCAATTTTTCCAAAATAACCCACTTTTATCAAAATCCCCAAATTGATCCATTTTTAACATAAATGGACCTAATGTCACACAAAACCAACCCATTTGACCTCAATTTTGCCCAATTTCAATTCTAAACTTTCATTCAACATAATTACTATCAATATAAATCAAATCCAAGCCAAATTTGATTCATATTTGAGTTCAATTCCATTTGAAATCCAAAATCCCCCATTTTAGCCTAAAGTAAATCCATGCCCTAAACCTACCAAATTGATTAGCCAAACCCTAACATTTCTTCTCAATTGATGTTGGGAACTCTTAAATACATTCCCCTAGACCATTTGAAACTTTCAATTGGGTCTAAACCCCACCTTAACCTAACTTGGACCCAAGTTGATTCAACCTTGCCTAAATTAACCAAAATACCAAAATCCACCAAATTAACCTTCCAATTGAACTCAAAACAATTCCATGTCTTCATGAAAGTTTTTCATGGCAATCATTTCTATAATGTTACTCACAATACTTGGACCTAAATCAAACCCAAACCCAAGTTAGCCTAACCCAAACCCAAGTGAGTCAATTTGAACCTATGGCTTAATCAAACCAAATTGAACTAAGTGTGGCTAAACCAACCTTTCCACAGCCACCAAGTGAACCCTAGGAACCAACCTAGATCCACCTAGCCCAAGCTAAGTGAGCCATGGACCAAGGGTTCCCCATTTTAATAGATCTCTTCGCTTAAGTGGATAAATCCTCTTTTGCCTTACCCTAAAACCTCCCCACAACTGCTAATCACCATTAAACCTCTCCATGACTCGCCTGACCTCAGGGGCCAGCTCCCCTGTCTTTGCCGCCGGCCTAGCTTCCGGAGGGGGTCAAAACTGAGAGCCACCACCCACCTAAACTCACCCAAACTCCACCAAACGGCCACCTCAGCCAAATTGAACATTGGAGCCTCTCTGCCCTCCACCTAAGCAACTGTATCCACCCTTCAATTGAGCCCTAACTCGGCCCAATGGCCCTAGCCATTTAAACACCACCTCTCGGCCATGAGAGAGGTGTTGAAATTTTTCTCAACAGAAGCCCTCCATTTTATTCCCAGAGCTCCTCCTAGCCAAGAGAAGCTTATCCCCACTGTTCTCCTGCCCTGAATCCCCCCAGCTGAGCCCAATTTCTCAGCTGAAAAATCAGGCCAGAAACAGAACACTCTCTAAAACTTCACCAAATCCAAATTAACTCTTCCTACACCTTCACCAGAGGTAAAGGAGAAGTTCTTCAGTGAAAGCCCCCTCTCTAGGCAACCCAGTTGTTCCAGCCTCCAAGCTTTGTGATCGGGCCTGGTGGAAGTCAAGCCCAGGCAATTCACCACAGCTCTAGGCTTCATCCCTAGCTTCCTTGGACTCCAATGAACATGTCAAGCCTCTCTGATAGAAGCTTCACTTCTCAGAGCCAAGGAATTGCCCTCTTCTTCCTCCCGAGCTTCCAGCGATTCTTCATTTCATTCAAGTCAATTTCAATGCATGTTAGCCATATGGATGTGTTCTTCTTCTCAAGATAAATCCATAGAGCATAAAACGTGAAAATCCATTGAGTATCGAGCCAGATCCTAGGGTTAGAAGGTGGACGGATCACGGGACGCACCAGTCGTAGACGATGACCAGGGACCGTCAGATGGTTTGTGTATCGGGTGAACGGCTAGGATCGCGCCGGATGAATCAACGGGACATGAACCGCGGGCCGCGTGGCTGCTGAGTCAGATGGCGGCACCGAATCAGGGAGCGACGCGTGGATTTCGATCCACCGTAGGTTGAGTTGGTGGCGATGTGGATAAGTAGGAAAATCTGATTTTTCTTATTTATTTAAATACCAAAAACTTGAAAAATTGATATCTTTGCATAGAAAAATCATAAAAATAAAAGAAAATACCCTCTTACTCAGTGAACAGAGGAGAATAATGTGGAAAAGGAATTGATCTATTTTTATTGAGTATTTTAATTCTATTTTGAGTATTTTAATTCTCCATGCATGTATACATTTCACCATGGCATGAGACCACAGGGCCTTTGTAGCCTCTGATCTTGGAAACATTCCCTGAATTTTCTAAGGCTAGAGACTATCTCTGTGGTAAGTTATTTATTTTTCAAGTTTATGACACTGTTTTTGATATTTTAATTCCAAAAATTAGCATGCTGCTTAGAAAATTCTAGGAAAATTTGGTGAAGTTCCTTAGGACCAGAGGACCCTAGGATAATTATGGTTTGAGTTAATTTATTAAGGATAACCCTAACTGGTCTAAATACTCAAAATTGAACTTTAATTAATTAGAGTTAATCACACATTAAAATAACTTTAAAATAATTCTCCACAGATCTTTAGGATCAGGGCAACCTCACATAAAAAGTTGAAGTCAATTGGAAATGTTTAACCCCACTAAATGGATTAATTATACCACATAATCAAAATTAAACTTTAAAAATTCATAACTTCAAAAATACATTTCAAAAATTCATCAAATTGATTTTGGGACTTCTCTGATATCAGAGGAGTCTAAAAAAAATAAAATTGGAATTTTCTAAAAATTTTCATTTTTAAGCATATTTTAATATTTTTAATAATTAAAAAATAATAAAAATCACAAAAATAATAAAAATCATAAAAATATCATATTTAGTTCCCTAATCACTTAGGAACCAATCAAATATTTTTCCTAAGTTTCTAGGTTAGGATATTTAATTTTAAAGCCTTAAAACATATTTTTTAATTAAAAAAATGTATTTTCTAGCCTTCCCACTAAATTAATTCTAATAAATCAAAGAAAAATCATAAAAATGTAAAATTTGTTTCTCTACCTTTCTTGAGGTTAGACGGATTTTTAAAAAATATAAAATTCATTTTTTAACTTTTATTTTATTTTATAATTAATTAACGCTCCAAAACTTAAAATAATTATAATAAATAAAATATAATTTAAAAAATCACCAAAATTGGTCCAAGTTGTCCACTGGTCATTAGGAACATCCCATAATTTTCTTAAGGACAGAAACTTTACCTTGGTTATGTTAGTAAATTTTCTTTGAAAACCCTTATTTTCCATTAAAAATAATTATATAAATAAATTAAATTTAGAAAAATCACATTTTCTCCTCTAATGTCTTAATTGATATGTGAGCGAAGTGGCATAAAAATTTTATGTTCATTTAAGCTTAATTTAATGAGTTATAAAATAAATAAGCTTAAAGGGGCATAAAGGTAATTAAAAGATTTTAATCCCTAACTAAAACTTTAGGTTTAATCAAAATGGGGGTAAAATATCTGATTTTAATTTTCTCTCAGATGATTGAAACTTTGGGAAATCAAAGGGTAGGAACCTATTAATCACTTTAATAAACCAAAAATGAAACATTAATTAAGTGAATAATTTAAATTTTGGTAGATTAATTGAAATTGGATTATTAAAATGGGGATATAACTTAAGAGGATAAGTGGAATTAATAATTAAATGATTAAAAGTAAATAATTCTTAATTTAATTAAAACTTGCATCATTAAATAATTTAATAATTGATTAAAACCTAAAATGTTAAATGATTAAAAAGTAAATTAAAATATTTGAAACTAATTTAAAATCATTTCAAAACAAACTTAAATCAAAATTACAAATTTTAAATAATTTTAAGACAACTTACCTTAAAACATAATGTAAAAATTAAATTAATTAATATAATTAATCCAAATTAAATCATCAAAATTTAATAAATAATTCGAACATCTCTTTTGACTTAAGTTAATCTAAAAAATTTAAATTAACATGAAATATTGATATCATTTATAAAAAAGTTCAACTTAAACATTATTCCAAACTTAAAATCATTGTTTAAAGTTTTATAATTAAGTCACATTAAAGTAAATCATCTACTTTAACTTCGAATCATTAAAATCTTTAACAAATTAACTTGCCCCTGAAAGCTTTAAATTATTATAACTATTAAATGAAGTGTTAAGTGAAATGTCACTTCACTCATAGCATAATCAAATATCCTAGTTCACTGAGCAAGGGAACAAAACTTAACTAAACCTTTGGATGATTAATTCACCTGTGTAATTAAATTCACTTGGACTCAAAACTGTCCCAGAGATATTGAAAAGATGTTTAGAATTTGTTCTAAGCACTTCCTTAATACGATGGGTAGTTTTAAAGGACAACTGAACTTAGTTGTTCTTTGATGAAGAAAATCATCCTTAACCAAAAATCAAGAACCTAGATGTCATAGGAAATGACTAGCTATAGGATTAGGATTCTGGTAGACAACCAAAACCCTTCCTTTCGTCTTTTCCTAGGTAGTTGTTGAAACATTTAAATGCTTTAATATGTGCTTTAAAGTGTATCTTGGAATGACGGGAAGACCCTCCAGGTACACTTTTATGTTATTGCAATTTACTCTATTGCATTTTCTTTACCTACACTGCGCTTTACTTTTCTTGCATGTTAAACAAGACTGTTGCATGAAAACAAAAACCTTTAGGATAGTCCCTGAACTGAAACCAAAACTAAATTAAAAGTCACTACAAGATAAAATCCACCACCACAACATTCAAAATATAAAACAACTCAAAATTTAACCACAAACAGAACAACAAAACTACAACTTTAACTAAATTAAAATGTCTTGTTGGATGAGCGGGAATACCTCGGATGATGTAACCTACGTGTTGCTAACGGGATTTCCCACGGTCTAAATGAAAGTGTGGAACTCATTCGATTGAGTTTAGCAAATTCATACTGGACTAAGTGAATCCGATAAAAATAACGATGCTGGAAGGATGGAACCGTGGGATCTTAACCGGTGTTGTTATAATCAACTTTAAGATTTCCCTAATAAAAAATTAAAGACATTTGGATCTTAAGATTCCTCTAAACCAAAAAACTTCTTTCATCCTTTGATTTATGACTTCTAAAACTAAACCTCTACAACAACAAGGAGCTTGGAGCATAGTGGGCAGCACGGCCATCGTCGTCAGCAAAACTTGTGTCTACTTCAGCTAAACTATTATTAGAATTAAATAACAAAGGCATAGGATCTTGAGGTAGTTTGCCTAGTGAAACATAAATCCTCAACATTTTCGTTAGACACTTGTATAATCATTTTATGCAAATTAAGTCCTAACCGGTCTTAGGATTCCGAGGTAGTTGTTTGGTACGACATAAACCCTCACATCTTCGGGACTATTTATATGATCATGTCATATAAATATAAGTCCTAATTAATTAAAATTGGCAGGATTGAAACATTAAATAAATTCTCAAATTGAAGCCAAACCATAGGACGATCAGGAAATTGCTAAGATTCTTCTTGGATCCTCAGCTTCTCCTACTTCTCTTCCTTTGGACTCCTTAAAATAAACTGTTCCAAATTTGAGCTAATCCCTATTGAAATCTCCAAAATTCAATCCTTTGAAAATCTTAAACTTTGAAATTCTTGAGAGCAAACCACTGATCATTATCAAGAGTTTTCTTAAATGATTCCTGTCATTTAAGATGTAATTAACTATAGGGGCTTACCCTTATAGGGAACTTTAAGAACCCAGGTAATATAAACCCTGTTTAATTCCTTTATATTAAGTAGGGGAACTTGTCGGCTTATAAAATTGGTTCGCAGGCCAAACAGATGTCACAAATCTTCTAGTTTATTTAATCGAGCCCCATCATCAAGCAGTGCGTCTATTCTTCGGAACAGATATATGATTTGTGATACGACACTCGTTTATATAAACTATTTGGGATGTGAGATCGGTTTGATTTCATATCTTATAATTTTTCAAATTTAAAATTATTTTCAAAATCAAATGCTACTTTCTAAGTTATGTATATATTTAGATTAAAACCTAAATATATGCCGACAGTTACCACCAAGAGTTGCATCCCATCCCCTTTGAAATGGTGCCAAATTTAAATTAAACTCGATTTTTAACTGTGGCGGCTAAGAGCCGGCCCAAAGGCGCTTAGCCGCTAGTGCCCAAATTTTCATTTTTCATTTTTCTGCTCCAAATTTGATCCAATCTTGCTCCTTTCATTATAATCCTTCATTTTCATCATACATGTAAGAAAAACACAAAATACTTTCCATTAAAGTGCAATATCATCAAAAATAGGTATAAAAATGTGCATAAAAATACTATATATTTTAGGTGGATCAAAATCCCCCAAACTTAAAATGTTACTTGTCCTCAAGTGACAGTTAATCTTATAGAAAAAATTTTAACTTGCAAATTATGTAATGACTTTCTTAGCAAGATAACAAAATTTTGTTCTAGAAATGGAATAGTCCAATTTAGAAAAAATTTCAGTAATTAAGACCAACATAAAGTTTAGAAAGTTCTTAAGGAAAGAAAAATGACAAATACAAGTCTCTATCTAATTCAGAAATATTTGTAGATTCTTCAAAATATAGGATTCAAAAATCTTATTTTTCTCACTTAAAAAATCTTTATTTGAAAATAATTTTATTTATTATATTATAATCTTAAGGTTTAGATTTTCTCTGAACTTATATGTTAAACTTTAGGTATGGAACTAATTTTTTATTAGGCCCTTAAATCCTCAAGCTTCTCCTCCCTTTTTACCTACTATTTTCACTTTTTCTTTTCTTTTTCTTTTTCTTTTTATTTTTCTTTTTATTTTTCTGTTTTTTCTTTTTCTGTTTTTCCTTTTTCTAAGGCAAGGATTACTGTATCTGGATAGGCCTTTAATGATTTTGAATTCCACCCTTCCATTTAAAATAAATGTCAGATATATATCTTTCACTTAAAAATCATAATAATAGTATTTGAAAATTATTCTTCAATAAAAGAAATTTAAGCTTTGAAGAATAAAAGTCAAATCTTCTCTTTATCCAAAAATATAAAATTTCTTACTAAAGATAGATAGCTATATTTAACATCTATTCACTAAGAAAATTTTAACTTTAAGTTTTTCATAATTACTATAAATTTTCAACTAAATTCTTTTATTCATTTCTATATTCAAATTTTTTGTTCCCCTAATATAACTTCATATACATAATTGTTCTCAATCAAGAAATAAGATTTATTTTAAGTATTCTTGAGAACAAATAAAATTTTAGGTTTTTTAATTTTTTTTTTTGTTTTTAAAATTCCCCCCCCCCCAAACTTTAATTTTTAGTTAGAATAAAACATTTAGGCATAATAAATGATACATGGGTGAGAATTAAAGACTAACATAACATGCTTGCAAGAATTTAAATATCTGAAATATGTAAGTATAACAATTTAAACAGCAGGAGTAAAATGAAATCAAGTTCAGTTTTTTCAAAACATTTTCTTTTATAACAAGAAAAGTAAAAATTTCAAAAGACATATACAGTAGTGTTGTTTTCAAAGCAAATAAACACCAACTGAAATCACACTGATACTAGATAGCAAATGGTAGTGGTAGATTTTTGTAAAGTTTTTAAGCATGCATTTTCCTAAATAGTAGTTTCTATAGTGTTCTCTAATCTCCTAACAATTTTAGAATTAAAGTTCACCCTAAAAAAACTCTAGTACAACATACACATTAAAACATTTACTACCACACACACTACACTCAAAGCAACATATAAAACATCAATACAACAGCAATACATCTGAATATACATAATAGATAAATAGTACAACTACAATCTGCATACTATCAGAGTTCACATCACAACATAATCATCAAACAAAATAATAGACAAAGTACACAACAACACAGCACAACAACACAACAACTAAAAAAAACAACATACATCTACTCTTCATCCTCATCATCATCATCCTGCTCGTTCCAATCCCTGGATGGCACATAAGGTATGTAAAATGGATGAGGGGGCATCTCAGCACTCTGATCACCTCTAATCAGTCTATCCAAATAATGATGATAATTCTCCTCATATTCATCATGTTTTACAATATATCTCTCCACATTATCCATCTTAGCATCCATATCTTTCATATGCTCTCGAGTAAGACTCACTTTTTTCAAAATTTTTCTTAATAAACCAGTCTGTGAATCAGTAGATGATGAAGCACGTGAAGTAGTAGCACGAGAAGTAGATGCAAACAAGCAGAAGTAGAAGCAGTAGAAGCCCTACCAAATCCTCCTCTCCAGCCAAATTCTTAATGTACAGTGTAAGCTCCAATGTTTACACTGGTGATAGGTCTCAAATGTTGAAGTACCTCTTCCCAAGTTTTAAATTTCACTTCAGACCGTTCACATAATGAATGAATCAGAGAAGGAAATCCCATACCTGTAGTAGTAGTAGATCTGGCACAATTCACAATATAATCATAAATGATTGCTCCATATTTATAGGCTTCCCTTGCTGAATGCAATGGATCAAAACAGCTCTTTCCCTTGTCACTTCACTTGTATGACTTGAAGGCAACAGTTTAGAAGAGATAAAATAATGTCATGCCTTAGAAGTGGCATTTAATTTTGAAGTAGGAAAATTCACTCTTCTATCATTCGTTATTTTCCATAATCCTCTTCCATCAGTAAAAAATCCCATTATCTCATCTAACTCTCCCTCCGTAGGATGAAAATTAGAATTAAAACAAAACATAGCAGGAGGCAGTTGATAGAAAGTGTTAATTACCCCAGAATAAAAGTTCACATCTTGCCCCCTAACCATCACTAAATTCTCTTATGATGCAGGCAAATTTGCATATAATTCTCTAACAACAGAAACAACAGCAACAGTGGAGAAGCAACAGTAGTTCTCCCAGTTCCTCCTAACAATCATATATTCAATCACTTCTCCTGGCATATGTCGGCATATTTTTAGGTTGTATTGTATTTTAAAAGGGAGGTCGCCTAACAGAAGTTGTCGGCGAATTTAAATTTTAAATTTGATTTAAATATATATATAATTTAGAAAGTAGTATTTGGCTTTGAAAATAATTTTTAAATATGAGATTAAACCGATCTCACATCTCAAATAGTTTATATAAACGGGCACCGCACCACAAACCGTGTATCTATCCCTAAGGATAGACACACCGTCGAGGTGGGGCTCGATCAAATAAACTAGAAGTTTTGTGACATCCGTTTGGTCTGCGAACCAATTTTATAAGCCGACAAATTCCCCTGCTTAATATGAAAGTATTAAACAAGGTTTATATTACCTGGGTTCTTTAAAATTCCCTATAAGGGCAAGCCCCTATAGTTAATTACATCTTAAGTGACGGGAATCACCTAAGAAAACTCTCGATAATAACCAATAATTCTGCTCTCAAGAATTTCAAACTTTAAGGTTTTCAAAGATTGAATTTTGGAATTTCAATAGGGAATGGATCAAATTTGGAACATTTTGTTTTGTGAATCCAAAGGAAGAAAGGTAAGAGAAATCACTGATTCGAAGTGAACTTCGGTAATTTCCCGACTATCCTATTGTTTGGCTTGAATTTAGGAAAGTCCTAATGTTTATTTAGTATTTCAATCTTGCCAATTTTAATTAATTAGGGCTTATATTTGTATGATAAAATCAAACAAATAGCTTTAGAAAATGTGAGGGTTTATGTCGTATCGGACGACTACCTCGGAATCTCTAAGACCGGTTAGGGCTTAATTTGCAATGCAAATGCCTAACGAAGAGTTGAGGATTTATGTTGCACTAGTGCAAGCTACCTCGAAATCCTATGGCTTTGTTGTTTAATTCTAGAAAAGTTTTTCGAAGTAGGTTCAAGTTTCGTCGACGACGATGGCCGTCGTCGCCCACCATGCTCCAAGCTCCTGGTTGTTGCAGAGGTTTAGTTTTAGAAATCATAAATCAGGAGATGAGAAAAGTGTTTTGGTTTAGAGAAAATCTTAATTTCCAAGTGTTTTTTTTTTTTTACGTTTTAATTAAAACAAATCTTAAAGTTGATTATAACGACACCGGTTAAGATCCCACGGTTCCATCCTTCCGGCATCATTATTTTTATCGGATTCACTTAGTCCAGATGAATTTGCTAAACTCAACTGAATGAGTTCCACACTTTCATTTAGACCATGGGAAATCCTGTTAGCAACACGTAGGTTACATCATCCGAGGTATTCCCGATCATCCAACAGGACGTTTTAATTTAGTTGTAATTGTAGTTTTGTGTTCTGTTTGTGATTAAATTTTGAGTTGTTTTATATTTTGAAATGTTGTGGTGGTGAATTTTATCTTGCAATGACTTTTAATTTAGTTTTGGTTTCAGCTTTTAGGGCTATCCTAAAGGTGTGGGTTTTCATGCAACAGATTGTTTTATCATGCAAGAAAAATAAACGCGATATGCAATAAAGTAAATTGCAATAATGTAAATTGTCTGGAAAATAAATTGCAGGAAAGTAAATTGCAATAATACAAATGCGTACCCTGGAGGGTCTTCCCGTCATCCCAAGCCGCACTTAAAACACAATTAGCATACTTAAGCAAGTTCCTAGGTAAGGCTAAGGGAAAGGTTATGGTTTTCTACCAAATTCCTAATCCTATAGCTAGTCATTTCCTATGACGTCTAGGTTCTTTGTGTTTTGGTTTAAGGACGATTTTCTTCATCAAAGAATAATCAAATTCAATTGTTCTTATAAATGTCCTATCATATTGAGGAAGTGCTTAAGAAGGATCTTAAACATCTTTTCAATATTTCTAGGATTGTTTTAAGTCCAAATGAATTTAATTATATAAATGAATCGATCGTCCGAGGTTTTCAAGTTTTGTTAACTTGCTCGATGAACTAGGACATTCGAATATCCTATGAGTGAAGTGACACTTCATTTAATGTTTTATTTAGGAGTTATAATAACTAAAGCTTTCAAGGGTAAATTAGTATTCAAATGATTTGGTTTAAGTTAAAGAGTTTAAATTTGGAATAGTGTTCAAGTTGTTTTATATTTAATTTAATTTAATTTAATTGAGTTTGATTTAGTTTAACATAGTTCAATTTAATTTGATTTGGTGTTTAATTAATTTGATTTGATTTAATTTAATTTAATTATTTAATTTAATTTAATTTAATTTAATTGTTTAATTTAATTTAATTTAATTATTTAATTTAATTTAATTTAATTGTTTAATTTAATTTAATTTAATTATTTAATTTAATTTAATTTAATTATTAAATTTAATTTAATTTAATTTAATTGTTAAATTTAATTTAATTTTAATTTAATTTATCTTTAATTTACTTTATTTTTAATTTTAATTAAAATTTTAAAAGAGTTTAATAATTTAATTAAGTCTTTTAATATTTTAAATTTGAGTTATCATTTTAATTAAAAAATTGAGTATTAATGATATAATTAGTTTAGGGATTTTTTAAATTAAAGAATAAATCTCTTCCTAATAAATATCCCTTATTTTAATAATCCCAATTTATTATTCCTCCAAATTTAATCTATTATTTAATTAAAGTTTAATCATTTTAAAATTATTTAATGGGTTTCTACCCTTTAATTATTTAAATTTCAATCATCCAAATCAGATTAAGATCAAATATTTTACTTGTTGATTTTTTATTAAACCTAAAGTTTTAATTAAGGGTTAAAAGTTTAATTACCATTTTACCCCTTTAGCTTAATAATTTCATAACTCACTAAATTTAACTCAACTGAACTTGAAATTTTTATGTGACTTCACTCATATGTCAATAAAGACATGAGAGGAGAAAATGTGATTTTTCTGTATTTAATTTATTTATATAATTATTTTTGGTGGAAAATAGAGATTTTCAAGGAAAATTTAATAACATGACCAAGGGAAAGTTTCTGTCCTTAAGAAAATTAGGGGACATTCCTAATGACCAGAGAAGCACTTGGACCAATTTTGGTGATTTTTTGAATTATATTATTTTTATTATAATTATTTTGAGTTTTGGAGTGTTAATTAATTTAAAAATAAAATAAATGTTGAAAAATGGATTTTATATTTTTCAAAAATCTCTCTGATATCAAGGAAACCAGAGAAGCAAATTTTGCAATTTTCTGATTTTTCTATGATTTATTGTAATTATTTTAGTGAAAATGCTAGAAAATACATTTTTTTAATTTTAAAATTACCCTAGGGCTTTAAAATTTAATATCTCACTAAATAGACTTAGGAAGAATATGGGGTTTGTTCCTAAGTGATTAAAATTCAAAATATGACATTTTGGTGAATTTTATTATTTTTGTGATTTTTATTATTTTTTAATTATTAAAATATTAAAATATTATTAAAAATCAACTTTTTAGAAAATTGAAATTTTAATTTTCCTAGGTTTCCCTAATATCAGAGAGGCTCCAAAACCAATTTGGTGAATTTTTGAAAAGTATTTTAAAAGTTATGAATTTTTAAAGTTTAAAATGGCTAAGTGGCTTAATCAACCCGATTAGTGGGGCTAACCAAGTCCAATTGACCTCAAATTTTTATGATGGATTCCTCTGATCCTAAAGGTCAGTGGAGAATTGATTTCAAGTCAATTTGATGCATGGTTAACTCTAATTAATTAAAGACCTATTTTGAGTGTTTAAGCCGATTAGGGTTGTTTTAAATGAACTAAGTCAAAACCTATTTTCCCTAGGGTTCTCTCGGTCATAAGCAACATCACCAAATTTTCCTAGAATTTATTTCACAACATGCTATTTACTGGAATTAAAATACTCAAAACGATTGACCTGAACTCGAAAAATCAAGAACTCTTCATAGGGATGGCCTCCGACTTTGGAAAATTCAGGGAATGTTCCCAAATTCGAGAGGCTTCAAAAGCCCTATGGTCTCATGCCATGGTGAATTGTATGCATGCATGGAGAATTAAAATAATGCAGAGAGTAAATAAATTATAAAAAATAAAATATTTGATGAAATTAAATGATTTCTTTTCCACATTATTCTCCTCTCGTTCACTCGAGCAAGAGGGTATTTTTATTTTATTTTTATGATTTTCCTACACGTAGATATGAATTTTTGAAGTTTAGGGAATTAAATAAATAAGAAAATACCCTAATTTTCTATTTATCCACGCGGCGCCGGCGCATCCTCGGCAGCCTCCGAAAGGCCGCGCGGCGCGCTCCCATTCGACGCCGCCACTTGAGTCGGCGGCCCGGGCCCCGCGGTTCTCGCACCGTTTCTGGTCCGACGCCATCTGAGCCGTTCGTGCGCGCGTGTATCGAATGGACGGCATCCGTTCATCGTCCCCAAGTGTTCTCACCCGAGAGCCGTCCACACTAAATCCCTAAGATCTCACTCGATTCTCAATGGATTTTTACGTTCTTATACTCTATGGATTCGTCTTGAAGAGACGAACACATCTATACGGCTAACATGCATTGAAACTAAGGCATTTGAAATGGAGAATCTCCGTAAGCTCGGGATGGAGAGTTAGCTCATACCTTGGCTCGGAGAAGTGTGGCTTCAATCCGAGAGTTGTTGCACCTTCGATTGGGTCCCGGCAAGCTCCGGATGAAGTCTC
Source organism: Papilionanthe hookeriana x Papilionanthe teres (assembly GCA_022702705.1). Lineage (NCBI taxonomy): Eukaryota > Viridiplantae > Streptophyta > Magnoliopsida > Asparagales > Orchidaceae > Papilionanthe > Papilionanthe hookeriana x Papilionanthe teres. Next base: position 143,662,341 of record CM040428.1, read on the forward strand.
CCAGTCCGGGAATTGTCCGGATATGATTTCGACCAAGCCCGATCACAAAGCTTGGAGGCTGGAGCAACCGGGTGGCCTGGAGATGGGGCTTTTGTCGGTGGACACCTTCCCTTGGTCCAGTGAAGGTGTAGAGCCAATCAATTTGAGAATTGGCTCACCGTGGAGAAGTGTCCTGGTTTTGGGTGGAATTTCGACTCGAAATTGAGCTTACAGAGGAGAAATGGCAGGGGGATTTCACTTGGGATCAAGTGTTCTAAGAGTGGAGAAGGGTCCGGAACAATTTTGGCGAGTTTTGGCAAGGTTTGTGCTTAGCTCTTCTCATGGCCGAGAGGGGTGGAGTTTAAATAGGAGAGGGTGGAAGGCCTCTCGCAGGGAGTTAGGGCTTGGGATCGCTGCCTGCGGTGAGGAGAAGATCGGCCATGGTGACCACTAGGCACTGGGGCGGCTCGACGAAGTGAGAATTTCAATGTTGGCTCACATGTGAGCTCTTGGCCATGGTGTTTTCCGGCGGCTCAGTGGCGGACGGCCGAGCAATGGTCACCATCTTGGTCAGAGTGGGTCGGGGGCTGGGGTTTAGTGTAGCAATCGAGGTTTGACATGTGTAAAGGAGTTTGATTTAAATGGAATGGGAGAAGGCTCACTTTGGCTTGGTTTGGGTCAACCCACCATTTTGGGCTTGGTGCACCCTTCCAAGCTCCGATTTTGAGCTGAGGGAATCATTTAGGTCAGCTTAGAAGGAGTGGTGAAGTCTCCATCCATGATGAGGTGGCTAAACATGGTTTAGTGTGTGACATGATTAAGGTAAAAAAGGTTAAAGGAGGTTTAAGAAAGAACCCCCTCTTCTTGCCATAAATGGACTAATGACAAGTCAAAGCCCTCATGGCTTCATGTGGCTTGAGAATGGCTTGTTCATGGCTTCATTTGGCTTGGGAAAAGGTTGATTTGTTTCATGAAAAGGGTTTTAGAAATTTTTGACATTTAGGGGGTAATTTGACATATGGCTTGATTTGGAATGGTTTAATTGATGATTTTGAAACTTAGGGGTGATTTTGATCAAATGGATGATGAGGGGAAGTGTCATGTGGGCTTTAGGATGATTTGGGCTTTTAAAATTTAATGAAGATGGGTTTTTAAGAAGGTTTAAGGGAAGTGGGCTTTTAAGTTTAAGGATGTGTTCATGGATGGGAATTTTTGTAGAAGTTTGGGCCAAATAGTTGTTGGTTTTGGTTTAGGGATGTTTCATGAATAATTTGAAATAGATTTAAGGTGGTTTGGGTTTGAATCGGGTTGAATTTGGGTTTATTTGGTAAATGGGCCAATGTAGGTCAAATTGGGCTAACTTGGGCCAATGTTGGGCTAGGGTTGAAATTGATGTAAAATAAATGTTGAGAAATGTTTATGGGAGTGTTTCAAAGAGGTTTTGGCTTTGGTTGGGTTTTGATTTTGAGGTTTGGGCCTATTTGGGTTAGGTTTGGGTTTAGGTCAAAATTGGGCTTTTTGATTTTGGGTTGAATTTGAGTGGGGTTTGGGTCAAAATCTTGGGCAAATCATGTTAGTGTTTTGTTTATGGGGATGTTAAGGAAGGTTTAGAAAAGATTTGGGGTTAATTGGAGTTGAATTGGGTTAGTTTGGGCTAAGTTTGGGTCATGGGTCCAAATTTGGGCTTTAAGGCCCAAAGTGAAATTGGATCCAAATGTCAAACAAATTGGACTTGGATTTGGTCTAAATTGGTATTGGGAATGTTGAATTGAAGTTTAGAATTGAATTGGACCAGAATTTGGGTCAATTGGATAGGTTTGGTTTAACATTGGGTTCACTTTGGGTTAAAATGGGTCAATTTGGGGGTTTTGACAAAAGTAGGGTAAATTGACAAAATTGACCCATGGTGTAGTTGGACAAAATAAAATTGGGAATATTTAGGATTTTCTGGAATTTTCTGGGAATTTTTTGAATTTTTGGATTTTTAGGCCAAGAAGGGTATTTTGGGTATTTGGAGGGTATTGGGGGGCATTTTTGGAATCTTTGGTATTTTTGGGTATGGATGATCAATTTGAGTGATGTGGAGATGTTTGGGATTGATTTTGGAAAATTTTGGGTAATTTGGAAATTTTGCAAAAATTTGGGTAATTTCGCAGGTTTTGGGTAAGTTTAGCTGGTGTAGGGTCTCGGGGGTCAAAAATCGAAAATTTGGGAAATTGAAGATTGGGTGGATGTAAGTGGAAAGAAGTCATTTTGGTTGAGCCATGAATCCATTTCAAGCCCATATGAGCCATGAAAGGACTCATTTGAGGCATTCACCATGCTGTTCCTAACCCTCTTGCCTGAGGGCTTAGGGGTTAAGGACCATCCATGTGAATCACCCACATGAGTCGGGAGGTTAAGTCGGGTATGAGTGTGGTTTTAGGAAGTGTGTGGAAATGTAGTGTGTAAGTGTAGTGTAAGTCAGCCCCCTCACTGCACCGAGCCACCCAGGGGTAGTCCTAAGGCCAAAGAGTCCTATGGAACTCATCCTTTAAACTTCCACATTTGATTTCAACCCTCTGGGTGATTAGGGGTCTATAGTCAAGTTTGTGGAGTTTGCAGGGAGTTTAGAAGTGGTTTGAATTTCTAAAAGGCGGGTCCCAATTCTAGTCCTCTAAGATAGTCAAAAGAAAAAAACCTAAGGCTAGATCCTAAGCACTAACAAGAAGAAGGGAAGACCTCATCAAAAATGAGGTCAACAGCATATTGAACACTCTTTCAGGAATCAATTTACGTGACGGCAACGCATCGACGTATCGTTCCTCAGCCTTCGCATAACAAATTTGTCAGAATCAAACTTCTTCTTTCTCCTTGCAAGCTTTGATTTTGGAGCCATCTCTAAAAATTTACGAAAAATTTACCATAAATTCCAAAATCAAACTAAACTTGCTAAATTATCTTGCAAAAGATGTTTCCACTAAATTCAAACAATTTCTTAAGTTTTTCCTCAAATTTTTACCATGAATAGTGATTTTAAGATTTTTCAAAATGTACTCAAAATACATGGTGAAAATAAAAAATATTTACTTAGGAGTAGTGCTCTTACCTCAAGGAACCCAAATCTAAAAATTTTTGTTGAGATCGGCTCTTAAATAGTCCAAGGATGCCCTAGACTCTCTCTCGCATGAAAACGATGGGTTGAAGATGAACAGGGGAGTTAAAATGGCGATTCACAGGTTTTTAACTGCTAGGAACCAATTTTCGCGAACTGGCGCCTAAGCGCGAACCCTTCGGCGCTTAGCCGCAAAATCTGGTGCTTAAGCGCCGGCACTCTGGCGCTTAGCCGCCAATACCCAGATTTTCACAATTAAGGTATATGCTTTAAACCACTTCATTAATCACCCTTAATCTCTTCAAAATAATTATCTCTTCCCCATAAATCTTCCAATATTCAAATTCAAATATTAAATATTCATCGATTCCAAACAAATTTCACACAAACACAAACTTATATTCATTAAAACATAACACTTAATACAATCCTAGAATTTCTATCGACATATATAAGATGAAATTCTCTAGATACACGAGACTTAATCTCAAACTGATAAGTTTACATCTCTAGGATGTAACTATCACATCATAAGGCATAATTAAAACTCAAACATAAACACTAAACACACCAAACAACCTAATTTCACTCTCCATTAGGCGAATTATATCCATGACCACTATTATTCTCATTTGACCCTTCTGGAATATAAATCTGATAGAACGGGCGATAATTGTTCATTCTTATATCTTCTTCAATCCATTTGTTCTTTAAAAATATCGTCTTATCCGCTTCTTCCACGTATCTTGAATGACTGAATTGCATCTTGAGTTCCCAACACGTGCTCCAACTGTAAGTTAGTTTCATTGATCGTTGCTTCCATTGAAGTCATTCGGGCTTCAATTTTTGCAATCATTTCTGCAATCCCTTGAATACTAACAGTGAGAAATCCATTGAATAACTCTTTAGCACTGTCAATAATGAACTTACTCTTGTCAGAATCTTGCTTCTTCTTAACCTCATTCTCTCTGGAAGACATGATGTACTCAAAATACTCTTTTTAAGGCTCAGGAATGAAAGTAAGACTTGGGGTAAGTGTTTCTCTTAAACCAGGTTCTTTTTATAGACTGGGGAAGTGCTAAAACTACCCCAAGACATTTTAAAACTCCAAATTAACTTCCAAACCTCTCCCCCACGATCTAGGCTTCTAGAATCTCATTTTTCATGTTTTTTGTAACTCCGACGCCTAAGCGCCAACTAGGCGGCGCTTAGCCGCCAGTGCTCAATTTAGCACAGGTCTGCCAAATGTCCAAATTTTCATTCTGACTCCTCTAAGTCATCAAATAAGGTCAAATAAACTCTATTTAGTTTAAAAACTCCAAATTACTACCACTAAAAACATAAAAACAAACTAAACAAAGCAAACAAAGCACACAAAACAAACATAAAGCAAAACACACTGATAAATATGGGTTGCCTCTCACAAAACGCTTAGTTTAATGTCCTTAGCCTGACAAACCCATAACTCATTCTGAGTGACCCAACATCAGATTCTCATCAGACTTAGATTGCTCGACTGAAAAATATGGTTTAAATCTATTTCCATTAACTTTAAATATTTTTCTAGTCTTAAAATCTTGAATATCCACAGCTCCATAGGAATAAATTTTCATCACAATAAAAGGACCCATCCACCTGGACTTAAGTTTTCCACAAAAAATTCTTAATCTGGCATTATACAACAAAACTTTATGTCCTGGCACAAGATTTTTAGTAATAATCTTCCGATCATACCATAACTTCATCTTTTCCTTATAACTCTTAGCACTTTCATAAGATTCATTCATTATCTCTTCAAAATAATTTAATTGCAACAATCTCTTCTCAACAGCATCTTTCAAATTATAATTGAACTCTTTAATAGCCCAAAATGCTTTATGCTCAAGTTCAATAAGTAAATGATAAGTTTTTCCTAAAATTAGCCTATATGGGGACATTCCTATAGGGGTTATGTAGGCAGTCCTATAGGCCACAAAGCATAATCTAGTTTGATTGACCAATCCTTTTTATTTGGATTAACAGTCTTTTCCAATATTCTTTTAATTTCATGATTAGATAATTCAACCAAACTACTTGTCTGTGGATGATAACCAGTAGCAATGCGATGATTAATATGATAGTTCTTTGCTAACTTTCCAATAATCGCATTTCTAAAATGATTTTCCACATCAGTTAGGATTACTCTTGGTATTCCAAATCTGCAAAATATATTCTTCATCAAAAACTTTGGAACACTTTCAGCATCACATTGAGGTAAATCAATAACTTCAATCCATTTGGAAACATAGTCTACTGTCATCAAAATATAAACATTTCCAAAAAAATGGTGTAAATGGTCCCATAAAATATAATCCCCAAACATCAAATATTTCAACTTCCAATATATAATTGAGGGGCATCTCATTTCTCCTAGAAATATTGCCTACACGCTGACATCTATCACAATTTTTAATACAAGCATTCACTTCCTTAAAAATTGTAGGCCAATAAAATCCAGATTGTAAGATTTTATATGCAGTTTTATCACTTCCAAAATGTCCCCCATAATCATAATCATGACATTTTTGAATAATTTCATAAGTCTCTTCCAAAGGTACACATCTTCGAATTATAAGATCCTCTCCTTGTTTATATAAAAATGGGTCATCCCAAAAATAAGTCTTAGCATCAGAAAGAAATTTTTTCTTTTCCTGATATGTCAAACCATAGGGTATCATATCACTGACAATAAAATTTACTATGTCTGCATACCACGGAACACGCCAATCATAAACAGTGAACAATTTTTCATCAGGAAAATGTTCATTAATTTCTTTAACATCACAGAGAGATTTTTCAATTTCAAGCCTGGACAAATGATCAGCAATTTGATTTTTAGAACCTTTTCTATCTACTATCTCAAAGTCAAATTCTTGCAAAAGAAGAATCCATTTATAAGTCTCGGTTTTGCATCTTTTTTCTTCATTAAATATTTGATAGCAGAATGATCAGTATGCACAACACATTTAGTTCCAATTAAATATGATCGAAATTTGTCAAATGCAAATACTATAGCTAATAACTCTTTTTCAGTAGTGGTATAATTAATTAGAGCTTCATTAAGAGTTTTACTAACATAATAAACAACTTTGAAAATCTTATCATATTTCTGACCAAAAACAGCACAAATAGCATAATCATTAGCATCACACATTAATTCAAAAAGTTTTTCCCAATTTGGTGAAATTATTACAAGTGCAGTGATTAATTTTTCTTTTAATGTTTCAAAGGCTTTAAGGCAATCATCATCAAAATTAAAAATTGCATCATTTTCTAGTAAACGACATAAAGATTTTGTAATCTTTGAAAACTCTTCAATGTAATGCCTGTAGAATCCAGCATGCCCTAAAAACTTCTAATTCCCCTTACATTGGTTGGGCAAGGTAAATTAGATATAACTTGAATTTTTGCAGGATCTACCTCCAAACCTTTTTCTGAAATTCTATGTCCAAAAACAATTTCTCATGCTACCATAAATTGGCATTTTTCCTAGTTAAGGACCAAATTAGTTTCTTCACAACCTTTTAGAACCTTAGATAAATGTTCTAAACATGATTCAAATGAAATTCCAAACACTGAAAAGTCATCCATAAAAACTTCAATCCCTTTTTCAATATCGTTTTCTTTCTTTTATAAAGTAGTAATAATTATGAAAATATTGTTGTGGAAGTATTTAAATTTGTTGTGATAAATAGAAGCAAATGTATTCTTTACCCTTACTTGGTTCTATAAAGAACATTGGTTAATTTGAAAATTTATCATTTTGAACAAGGTTAGGCTGAGAAGATACCAGCTCTCACCCTAGAGTTCCCTCATTTCCCTCCACATGGGGGCTAACTTCTCATAACAAAATTCAAAACTTCAAACCAAATTAGAGGCTTTTAGCCTGTCACACTAAAAATCCTCTAATTTTGCTCCCCTTTTAAAACATCTTCTAATATATTGCATTCAATTATATGAACTACAATTTTCTCCCATATAATTGCATGTGATTCTTTCTAACTTTTATGAGACAATATCACATTGGATCTGACATAATCTCACCACAAATTTTACATCTTAACAGACCAAATTAAGAAGTAAATAAAGTTTATAGAATCAATTTTCAGAACTTCTTCCAACTTTAAACACATATACTTTCCACAACAATTCTTCATGAATTACTTACTTCTTCATTTAAGAAAGAAAAAGATAAAGTAAACTACTCAAAATGCATTGAGAAAATACAAAAACACATTGATTTGAAATTAAAAACCATAAGAAAAACAAAAAAAAAATTAATTAAAAACTAAATGTAAGAACAAAAGTAAACACTTATCTGAAAATCCTCTCCACAAGACTCAAGAAGTTCCTCTGAATCTTTGACTCTTCACTAAACTACTCCTCAGAGCAAGTCTCCCAACTCCGATGACTCAGAATACAGACTTCAGACTTCAATAAAAACTAAACTAAAGGAAAGAAAAGAAGTGGGAAGAAGAAGGCTTCAATTCTACCCATTTCTCTTTTCTACTCTCTACTCCTACTCCTAATTAAAACTAAAATAAAAACTCTATAAAAATGCAATGGAAGAACCCTTCAAAATGCAAAGGAAGAGCCCCCTATTTTTTCCTAAGACTCCCCTTAAATATTAGACCAAAACGTGCCTTGGTGTCTCTTCAAAATGTGTCCAGATTCGATGTATCCACCAAAGAATGCACCCCTACATTCAAACTTGCTGCCCAAAGGAAGTTACCACCAAGAGTTGCATCCCATCCCCTTTGAAAATGGTGCCAAATTTAAATTAAACTCGATTTTTAACTGTGACGGCTAAGTGCCGGCCCAACGGCGCTTAGCCGCTAGTGACCAAATTTTTATTTTTCATTTTTCTGCTCCAAATTTAATCGAATCTTGCTCGTTTCATCATAATCACTCATTTTCATCATACCTGCAAGAGAAACACAAAATACTTCCATTAAAGTGCAATATCATCAAAAATAGATATAAAAATGTGCATAAAAAATACTATATATTTTAGGTGTATCAGTAATCGAGCGATCAAATCTTTTCTTATATATTAATATACTAAAATGTGCACACACACACACACAAATATGAAAAGAGGAAGGAGAGAATTCAATTTTTTGATACGAACAATGAAATTAGCCTCGCCCAAAAATAATGGAAGCAACTTATATTTCCTTAACAAATTTTCATCATCTGTCATGATCTAAAGGAGTGACTTGAATATAATGTAATTTTTTGAGTGAGGAACATTCAAACTTCAATTAAAAACATTCAAAACTCTAATTTTAGCAAACTTATAGTAAAATTGACTGGCTCAATGAGACAAATGCAATGACACTAAATTGGACCAATTCGAGTTAAATCATACTAAATCGAGTCATTAAGCTATTTTTGGAAGCATCTATTGCCTAGTTGAATGGTCAAATAGAATCAGAATCTTATAAGCTTACAGTCAAATCGAGCAACCTGACAAGATGAATCCAGAGCCTAAGATCACTCAATTTTAATTTCATGAAGGCATTAAATGTCCACAAAATGTCATCTAATCGAGGGAATCACTCTGGATCATTTGATGGAGTGGTTTAGATCCCTTCCTAATTTGAAGGGAGACTTCTCATAGATTCTATAAATAAAACCCTATTCCCTTCATTAAAGGGGAACTTGACATTGAACCAATGAAAGATCAAAACTTAGAGAAAAAATTAACTATAAAGTGTAGCATGCCACACTAAAGGTCCAGTGAATGCCACCCGCTCCTGAAACTGACGACCACCGTCAACCGTCGCTCGCTAGCTGCTTTCAACCACCACCGACCACCACTTACTTTGCAATATCACAACGTGCATTGCGGAATCCCGACGTAAGTTGCTTAACATGAAGAACGGCGGAACAACGAAGCATGACATGACAATACATCGTCCTGAACATGGTACAACAACTCATCTCGAAGACAATGTATTGAAGTTCCAGCAACAGCTCCTGGCTCAAATCACTCACGGCTATTGTGCAACACATTTTATTTCGTGGAACTCTGTAGTCCTTTCCAGTGCTTATGGGAGATGGATCTGTGTGCACTCGCTGATTCATAGTGGATTGCTCGGGCTAGATCCCGTGGTTTTTTCTCTTTATGGGTTTTCCATGTAAAAACTTACGGAATCTCTACCTGTAACTTTTATTATCTGAGTGTACTGGGTTTAGTACAATGCTAAGACGATAATTCATAATATACCATAGTGAATTCTCTAACACATATCAAATATATAAATCATAAATATAAAACTATATAAGTTTAATTTTAATGATTAAGATAGAGTGCATTAAATTCAAATAATTCTAAAAAATAATGAATCTACTCTCAATTTCTTTAAACAAATGAAATTGTTTTTCACCCAGTTATTCCAAAAACTCGATATATAGTATATGTAGGGAAGCTACGACTATTTGAAGAATCAGTGAAGCAGCATAGTGAAAAGGAAGGTGCTCTTAAAAAAACTAAGGTGACTATTACATATTTTTCTTTTTCTTTGAAAAGGTCATACCACATTTTTCTAGCAGCCATCATAAGTAGCTAGATCTGTTGAGAAAACATTTAGTTGCAGTTTTTTGAGAATGTAGATAAAAAACAAGTTTACCAAATTCAAAAAAATAGTGGTGCGTCATTGCACAATTGCCATACTGTATCCGCTCACATATGCATTTTAGATTTAATAGTTTATTTTTTAAAATAATAATTACTTTATTAAAAATGAGTAAAAACCCGGATATCTCTCGGGTCGATTATTTGAAATTCATAAACACTTTTGACCGACTGGTCGTTATATGCCACAAAAACCTATCCAACCCAACGGTCGTCTTCCAGTCCTCTCTCTTCGAGAACTCCAACGGTCCTTTCTTGCACTTTCCGTTCAGATCTCCGTTCACCTTGATTCTTTCAAGCTCGAACATTCTTCAGGTATAACCCAAACGACTCAGTTTTTCATCTTAAACTTTTTCCGAGAAGCCCTAACATTACCCCCTTCAAATCATGACGTCGATTTTTTTCTTAGATTTCGACTAGGCTTTAAGTGGATGGGACAGCAGAAGAGTCCTCATCTTTGTTCTGATAAACTCATATGGAGCCAGATCTACAGAACATTGAAGGAGACGCTGAAGTTCCAGCAGTGTCAGATGGAAACCCTAATTAACGATCGCGAGTTTTTTGAGAACAGCTTGTACGTTCAGCACAAGCATTGGAGCAGCAAGGCACGGTTTCTTGAGTCCCAAATCGCTCAGGTAGACTTCTAATGGTAACTTTTTGCTTGGTCGTAACCTCCGGTGTCTCGTCTGGCGAGTAAAAATTGAAGCTTTCTTTGGGGTATTTTTCTAGGGTTTTTTCAGACCATTTTCGTTTTCCTTTTCTTTACAGATGAAGAAAGAGCAAACTAATAGTCGCCTGGTTGAGGTTGCGAAGATGGGTGTTTTGGTCGGGTTCAAAGAGTCAGAACCGCTGTGCTACAAGACGCAGTTAGGTGTGATTTCTCTTCATTTTACCGAATCTTTTCTTTTCTGCCCCGCTTTTGTATTCATCAGTTCTCTTTATTTCCCTACTTTTTGAAAGTCCGCACATTAAATCTGCTGCTATTTGGGTAATTAAGTAATTCTTATTTCTGAACTATTGTCCGAGTTTAAATTACTTTCTCAGATTATCTACAATATGAAATATGAATGACAAAAATACATCATAGGAATAAAATTTTTGCCCATTTCTTCTTGGATTTTTTATTGGTTGTTAGTATTAATTGTTTTTCTTAGAATCATTCTGTCTGTGTTCTTATATTAATCATGAGAGGTGCCTTTTCATTGCACAAATGGGTATTTGGAGAACTTCAATGGCCTTCCATTTTTTTTAGTTAAGTCGGGGAGCTGGAGAGGGCTTTTTCTGGACAAAGAGGAAAAGATAATCATATTTTGTTTGAAAATGATTAATCTACGTCAGAGTTTTTCTTATTGTTTATGTTCTTAAATGCACCATGCTTACCACTTTCTTTTCAGAATTCTGCCCCAACTTAATATACAATGAATAGAAATGTCAACTTTTTACCTACAAGCAATGATGCCTATGCCATAAAGTTGAAGTAGAGTTTCAGCACTTGCTTTGTTTTTTTGAATATCCATTGATTTATGTACCCTACTTTTTCCTAAATATTCCCATGGTTGGATAATCATTAGTGCTATAGATTATAATTCTTTAAGGGTTCTTGTGAATAACCATTCATAGTTAAAAATAAAGTTACTACAAGACAAACTAATTGACATCATATTTAGAGAATTTATACACATCACTTTCATTTATGAAATCATAGAAAGAAGAATAACATTGGTTGATTTAAAGTAAGCTAGGAGTTTTCCATCTTTTTTATTATCATTGTTATAGATCACCTCAGCTAAATATCTCTTGGTTGGCGAATCATTATATTACTTAGTGTTAGTGTTACGAATAATTTAGCGAATAAATTGACCTTTGCTTTTGAATGTACTATGAAACATAGAAATGTCTACTTTTTACCTGCAAGCAATGATGCTTATGCCATAAAGTTGGAGTAGAGGCATTTGCCTTTTTTTAATATCCATTGATTTATGTACCCTGCTTTTTCTTCAATATTCCCATGGTTGGAGAATCATTGATGCTATAAGTTATCATTTGTTAAGGGATCATGTGAATAATCATTTCTAGTTAAAAATAAAGTATCAACAAGACAAACTAATTGACATCATATTCATAAAATTTATACTCATCCCTTTCGTTTATGAAATCAAACAAAGAAGAACAACTTTGGTTGTTTTAAAGTAAGCTAAGAGTTTTTCCATCTTGTTTTATTATTATTTTATATACCACCTCAGCTAAATCTCTCTTGGTTGGCGTCATATTCAAAAAATTTACACGCATCCCTTTCGTTTATGAAATCAAACAAAGAAAGAATGACTTTGGTTGATTTAAAGTAAGCTAAGAGTTTTTCCATCTTGTTTTATTATCATTATTATAGATCACCTCAGCTAATTCTCTCTTGGTTGGCGAACCATTATCACTTAGTGCTGCGAATAATTTAGGTAATAAATTGAACCTTGTCTTGACATCCTATGAATGTACTATGAACGATAAAAATGTCTACTTTTTACCTTTCAAGTAATGATGCCTATGCCATAAACTTGAAGTAGAGTTTCAGTGCCTGCATTTTTTAAAATATCCATTGATTTATTCAACATGATTGGAGAATCATTAATGCCTTAAATTGTCATTCGTTAAGGGCTCATGTGAATAACCATTTATGGTTAAAAATTAAGTATCTACAAGACAAACTAATTGACATCATATTCAGAAAATTTATACACATCCCTTTTGTTTATGAAATCAGAGAAAGAAGAACAACTTTGGTTGATTTAAAGTAAGCTAAGAATTTTTCCATCTTGTTTTATTATTATTATTATTATAGACCACCTCGGCTAAATCTCTCTTCGTTGGCGAATCATTATCACTTAGTGCTACGAATTGTCTTGACATCCTGCAATAATATGAAAGATTGAATTTCTACTTTTTACCTGCAAGCAATGATCCTTATGCCATAAACTTGAAGTAGAGTTTCGGTGCTTGCATTTTTTGAAATATCCATTGATTTTTGTACCTTGCTTTTTCCTCAATAGTTCTATTGGTGGTGAATCCTTAACGCGCTTAAGTGATGAGAAGAGTTCACCTTATAAATTATTCATCGTACCATGTGGATAACCATTTATAGTTAAAATTAAAGTATCTATAAAGACAAATTAATTGGCATCATATTTAGAAAATTTATATGCATCACTTTTGTATAAGAAATCAAACAAAGAATAACAACTCTGGTTGATTTAAAATAAGCTGAGTTTCTTTAACTTGTTTTTATTATCATTATCATAGACCACCTCAGCTAAATCTCTCATGGTTGGCGAATCATTAGTACTTATTGCCATGAATAATTTTGTTAATAAATTGACGTTTGTCTTGGCATCCTGAAAATTTACTATGAAAGACATAAATGTCTACTACTTTACAAGCAATGATACCTATGCCATAAAGTTGAAGTAGAATCTCAGTGCTTGCTTGTTTGAAATATCCTTTGATTTATGTACCCTTCTTTTTTCTCAATAGTTCTATGGTTGGAGAATCATTAGTGCGATTAGTGATGAGAATAGTTCACCTTATAAATTATAATTTGTTAAGAGATCATGTGAATAACCATATATAGTTTAAAAAAGACAGTATCTACCAGACAAACTAATTGGTATCATATTTAGAAAATTTACACGCATATCACTCATTTAAGAAATAAAAAAAGAATAACAACTATGGTTGATTTAAAGTAAGCTAAGAGTTTTTTCATCTTTTTTATTATCATTATTGTAGACCACCTCAGCCAAATCTCATCGTTGGCAAAATATTTTTACTTATTGCTGCGAACAATTTTGCTAATAAATCCTATGAATGTACTCAAAACTATATTTTTAGAACTTGGAGAATAAATAAATAACTCTAGTTGAGTTACATCAAGATAGGAGTTTCCCATTTTTTTAATGATCACTATTGTAAACCAACTTAGCTTCTTATCTCATATATGAAGTTTAAATGGCTCATGTTAAATAGTCCGGATAGGTAGTTTGTTGATCGTAGAGCATTAAGGAATTTTAGTCCATGGGTTGAAACATCGATTGGATAGAGAAAAAGGGTGTTGGCATGCCTAAATGTGTAAATGACTTGAGTCGAGCTCGAGCTACTGTCGGTTTGAGCATGAGCTTAATTAATTAATCGAGTTTCGAGCTCGAGCCCGGGCTGAAGTCTTCGAGTTTGAACCAGCTCACGAGACAACTTGTTTATCATAAAAGAGAGAAAATAATATTGATTTCAGTTAGTGTTATAATAAAATGACAAATAAAATGAGTAATTAGGAGATAAGTAATATAGATATAAAATATTATTTTTTAAATCATTTTTAATAATTTAAAGATAAAATATTGATCTTCAATATATTTGGAGTTTGTTATATATTAAAATTTTTTAAACGAACTGGCTCATGAGCTGACGAGTCGAGTCGGGGGCTGACTTGAGCGTGGCTTGTTACTACATCAAGAGTTCACGAGCCACTTATCGAGCCGAGCTCGAGCTGGCTTACAAGTCGGCTCGTCTCATTTACACTCCCCTGACAGCTCACATCAAATCTTACTCGGTCACCTTTTGAGCATATTACCAACAGGCCTAATTTTATGCATAGGGATTTTTATTTCTTTTTTTTTTATTAAGGGAAATTTACATATGTAGCACATAATTCTTATGTATTTACACATCTCACACCTAAATTTAATATTTACATACCTAGTACTTCAGTGCTTTAAACCTATGCATGAAAATGTGTATTTAACTTTAAAAAGGTGGAAGTAGTGCTATTTTTGATGTGATACTTGCATACTTAGACGTTGGGCGTATTACCGACAGGCATGGTTAACGCATAGGGATTTTTCTTTTATATTTTATTTTCATTAAGGGAAATTTGCATGCGTAGCACCCAATTTTTATGTATTTACATATCTCACACCTACACTTTCACATTTACATGCATAGCACTTTGGTACTTTAAAAGTGCACATAATGATGTATTTCACTTTAATTCGTAGGGTTTTTTATTTTCTTTTCTTTTTTTCCATTAAGGGAATTTTATATACATAGCACACAATTCTTATGTATTTACATATCTCATACCCAAACTTTCATATTTACATTCATAGCACCTTAGTTCTTTAAAAATATGCATGAAAAGGTGTGTTTAATATTTAAACAGCGATAATAGTTCTATTAAAGATTTGAGGGTTATGTGTGTAAGCATGAAATTTTAGGTGAGAGATCTGTATATATATAAGAATTGTGTGCTGTATGTAAATCTCCCTGTCATTAAATGTTACCTCTGCAAAGTTGCCATGCTGGGAGAGCAAGAGACCACAAAGAGAGGTTTTGAGTAGAGAGTTCTCTACTCAATTTGGGTAATCATTTTAAAGCCCAATTGGACCACAAAGAGAGGTTTTGAGTAGAGAGTTCTCTACTCAATTTGGGTAATCATTTTAAAGCCCAATTGGATTGATTACTTGATTGAGTTATAACGACCAAGATTTCCTTGTAGATCTACGTCTACTTTTTATTTATTTATTCTTTTTCTTTATGGGATCCAACTTCTCATTTATAAGTAGATATGCAATTCCCTTCTCTTCATTACCGACCAATTTTCTAAGTAGACATTACCTATTCGATCCAATTGTGTGCAAAAATATATAGTCTTAGGGAAGTGGCCACAAAGGGAGGTTTTGAGTAGAGAATTCTCTACTCAAATTCTCAACTCAAGTTCGGGAATCATTTTAAGGCCAAATTGGATTGATTACTTGACTGAGGTACAACAACCTAGTTTTTTTTTTGCAGAACTACGTCTAGGTTTTTTACTTAAAATTTTTATTCTTTTTCTTGACTGGGTTCCAACTCTCATTTTCATATAAGTAGATATGCAATTCCCTTCTCTTCATTGGTCGACTAATTTTCCAAGTAGACATCACCTATTCGATTCAATTGTTTGTAAAAATATATAGGCAAGTGATCGCAAAGAGTGCTTTGACTAGAGAATTCTCTACTAAAGTTGGGTAATCATTTCAAGGCCAAGTTGGATTGATTACTTGATTGAGTTACAACAACCAATATTTCCTTGATGATCTACATCTATGTTTGTATTTATTTATTTATTTATTCATTTTCTTTGCTTGGGTCCAAGTCTTATTTTCATACAAGTAGATATGCAATTCCCCTCTCTTCATTAATCGACCTATTTTTGAAGTAGACGTCGCCTATTGTGTGTAAAAAAATATGTAGTCTTAGGCAAGTGATATGTTGCCTAGATAGAAGCTAGTTTGTCTCCCACAACTTAAACCTGAGTCTGCTTTGTATTTCATTACTACCTTATTGGAGATGAACAATCTGCTTATTTCCTTGAGTAATCCTAACTCATCCATGATATATAGGCAACTCGAGCATCTCCAACCAATTTCAGAACTCTATAGACGTTTATTTTGGGTTGCAAAGGCACCTTCTATAAGTGCACGAGACATTGATTCAATCACATTAGCAAATTCAAGTCCAATATATCTATGTGGAAACATTATGATATTTTCTTCATCATTATATGGTTAATTTCTCTTGAATTGTGGCCTTTATGGTTTGCGTAGTTGTGGCTTATTTTTCTATGTTTTGAAGGGGAAGATATTGTTATACGCATATTCTTGTAAGGCATATTACGAATCATGGCTGGCGAGCATCAGCTTTTTTAAATGTCTAACAAGTTTGCAAGGTTACTTATAAAGTTATTTGCATAACACTATTATTATTTTGATCTTTTTATGTGCTCATTTTTCTTAAACAATTCCTTTCATGGTTTTTATGCACCAATAGTTGGCATATTTTTTCCAAAATTTTCTGATCTGACTAGTCCTTGGGAAACTTCAACGTTTGCTGAATGCTTTTTCTCTCTTTAATTATCAGAAAATGATTTGGAGGAATTTCACTCCTATGTGGAGGCGTTAAGTGTTGAGATGGAGCAGATGAAGGTATAGTTGTACTTCATGGATTATCAAAGAGAGAACTCATCTTTCTTTTTTTTTTTTTAATTATTATTTGGTAGAAACATTATTCTAACACAACCTTATTTTATGAAGGAAAAGCTAAAAGGTTTTGGAGCTATTGAAGTCAAGAATGTTGATTATACGATTGAACCTCGTGGGTCATCAGAAAATTCTAAGGGGAGGAATCAACTCACATTATCCTTGAAACAAGAGATAAAAAAACTGAAACAAGCTTACAGAGAGCTCAGTTCAAGAAGGGATACTGAAGTTTCCGCTTTGTTAACTGAAAAGGATTTTGTTTGGAACCAATTTCGCAAGATAGAGAGTGACTAAATTGCTCTTTTTAAGACCAAGCATACAGAAGCTGATCATCAAGCCATGGAAACTATTGTGAAGCTCCAAGATAATATTAATAAATTGCAGCAGACAATAGAGAAGAAGGATTAGATTATTGTGAAGTTAGAAGCAGAACGATCCATACTTGAGTTAGGTGTTAGGAAACATGCTGAGGAAGCAGAACAAGCTCATAATAAAATGAAGAGGCTTCAAATTAACAAGTTTAACAAGTCCATTTCTTCGGAAAAAATTAAATGTGAAGGGAAGTTCAAAATTGGATCAGCTGGCATTAGACAAATTCACCTACAGAGATGTTCGAAGAAACATAACCTGGAAAGTCATGACACCTACACAAGTCAAAAACATGCAAATTCCACTGAGATTAGTTGTGAAACACCAGCATCAAAGAATGTTCATGTGAGTTGCTTGTCCAACCTGATTCTTATCTAATCTTTATGTTTTTTTCTCTCTTTACGCGTTTCCATATCCATACAATTTTTTTTTTTCTCATTAGAAAATCTTCATTTTTTATACCCACTTTTGACTCTTTTTATTATTCGATATTGCTTCAATATTTTTTTTTTCTAATGTTAATTATACTAGTTTCCATTACAATCTCTGCATTTATCTGGTTGAAAGATTTTCATGATTTGCTATCTAATTATGCGCCAAATGCTTCACAAGCACATGGTTCATGTGGTTGCTTATTTTGGACATCATTTTTTTATACTTCTATGTAAATTTGTTAATTTGTCTAAAATGGTCATTTGATCCCATATTTCGAAAATCTAATAATAATATAAAATTATGGAAATTGCCGCACACCTTCACAAGTCAATTGCAAAAAACAAATTCCTGAAGGGTACTTTTGAAACACCAATTTCTATAAATTTTTTCATATCGACTGGCGGATATTGTCGGATCTGAACTTTTAGGTTTTTTTTTTCTATTTCTTTCTTTTCTTGTTCTCATATCCATCCTAGAAATTATTTTTCATGAAAAGTCCTGACTTTTTAATTTGATTTTAAAACTTATAATTTTTATTATTATTAAACTATCATTTTTTTTCCAAAGTTAGGCGTGTTAATTTCCATTACTATCTTTATGTCCATGTGGTTACTAAGTGCGGACCTTCACATGTTTATATTTTTTGAGCAGTAGTTAAAATGCTTAAAATGATAGTTGCTCCTTGTGTATTGTCGGCGTTGTTTTGGGTGTGGAGTGCCCGTAAGAAGCTGTCGGTCGACGGAATCGAAATCCCGTCGCCCGCTTCAGAAGGAAGTTTTAATTTACATATGTATATAATTTTTAGAAAAATATGAAATCAAACTGACCCCATATTTTTCATAGTTTAAATGAAAGGGCGCAACACCTCAAGTCATGCATTTATCCCGAAGGACAAACACAAGATTTGAGGGTGAGACTCGATCAAATAAACTAAGAAATACATGACGTCCGTTTGGTCTGCGAAACCATTTTATTTGCCGATAAGTTCTCCTATTTAATATGAAGAATTAAATAGGGTTTATTTTAAGCTGAGCTCGGAAATGCTTCCTATAAGGGCAAGTCTTCTCGATAAAAATCAGGAAATATTATCTTCAAGAAGGTCCAAATGATAGTACTTTTCAACGTAATCGGACGAAGATGTGTGAAAGAGGATTGACTCAAATTTGGAACATTTTATTGTAGAATCCAAAAGAAGAACTAGGGGATGTCGGAGATCTGGAGGTGAACCTCAGTGACTTCCCAAACTATTCTATGGTTTGGCTTCGATTTAGGGGAGATATTATTTAAGTGCTTTATCCTGCCAATTTTATTAAATTAGGGCTTACATTTATGTGAAACGATCACACAAATAGCCTCGAAGATATGAGGGTTTAGGTCGTAACGAACGACAACCTTGGAATTCTAAGACGAGTCGGGGCTTATATTGTACAACAGAGCTATACAAAGACCCAAAAAGAGGTTGAGGATTTACGTCGCACTAGGCGAACAACCTCAAAATACTATGGGTTGTTGTTTAATTATTAAGGAATGGTTTAGCTGGTGAATACATGTTTTGTTGTTGAAGATGACCGTGCTGCCCACCGCGCTAGCTCCAAGCTCCTTGCCTTGAAGAGGTTAAGTTTTCTAAGGTGGCAAGTCATAATGTCAAATCAGGTGGCCCTATACATCCTATGCAAGTATGTTTAAAATGTTGTACAGTGTGTAGCAGGGTATATAACACAGGAAAAACAGTAAACCATGCAGCAGAGTATAATACGTGTTAAAAAGAACAGTAGCAACTACGAAAAGTAACATGCTGTAAATATAAACAAACCTGTATGCCTGGGAGATCCATTATTTTCTTAAATGTAGCAGGCTGTAGTGTGTCACACAAGTGAAAGCCAGGCAGAAACATTGTCGAGAAAACCCGAAAAAGGACGGCAAATGACTCACGGTAGAAAAACTCGGAGAAAGTAAACGAAAATCAAAATAAAATCATCAAAACCTCGGGAAAGTCCCGGAAAAAGGACGAGTGCTTCATCAAAATCATACGAAAATCCGAAGAAAACCGCAAGCACTCGGGTCGGGGCTAGGCTTAGAAACTGTGTAGTAATACTCGAGGGTCTTCGAAGGCTACTCGACCACCCGAGTGTATAGAGCCCGCTACTTAGCTAGAAGGTTGTCCTACTAAACCTAACTCAGGAGGGTGTTCCTTAACCCCAAACTGATAATCAACAAATGGACAACCAAGTTTTATAAAATTGTTTTGAAATTTATATTTTTAGCATGCACGTGGATTTCAGGCATACAAAAGAGAGTTTATGTCGATGTTTTTGGTTGTAGTGAAAATATTTTTTTTTATTGTAAAATATAGTATCATGTTCTTATCAAATTTTGAAAATTAGGGTTGTCCACGAGTTGACCATTTCGTCGGGTGTAGAATCACTAGCAATCCTAAGAAGGTACGGGTGCCCCGCTTGCCTTATAGCGGTGAATGATACCGTCATTCTTCGGTTGACCAGGCCCCTGGAGTTGGTCCTAGTGTCGTAGGATGAGATATCATTCAACTCTACCACCGGTATGCCTTTATCATCAACACCGTCACTGCCCCAAAAACAAAACTAAAACAAAACCAACTCCGAAAGAAGCGGAGAAAATAAGTCAACAGTAGAAAGGGGAAAGAAAAGGAGACTAGCCCTACCTCCAAATCTGATTTAAAAAGCGAGGGGTCAAAACGGAAGGAGGGTTAGTCTAAAACACCCCTGAAATAAGGTTTGAGGCATTCCCAAACCTCACAAAACAAGTAAAAGAAGTATAATCCAAATACGGCCCAAGATCCTTGAATCAATCCAGAGGATATCATTTTCTCAAATTTTATAATTGGATCGACCCAAAGAGGGCGTTCTTTCCAAATCTTAAATCGAAAATAGGGCCGAACCGACATGATGACCACACACAAAGGCTCCCCCGACACCGGCATCCAAACATTAAAGATATCTTATAAAATCAGCTTACCTCAACCAAATGTTCTTCCAAAATAAAGCTCAGACATCTCCCAAACTTCACAAATCAAGCAAAAGGGAAATGGCTCGGAGAAGACCACCGCCAGACCTATGCTAAAATTGAAGGTTTTCCAACTTCCAAATGATTTAAAACTCCACATATGATCTCATAAATATAGCTTTCCAATAAAACCCAATAGTGGCTCACGGCCAAAACAGGAACAGCAGAGCCAAGATGGCTCACGGCCAAGGCGACACAAAGCACAAAAGGATAACCGTCTTAAATATCACGTTTAAAACATCAGAAAGTGAATGGACAAGCTCTCATAAATCACCCAAATCAATTCCAATTCCACCAAGTAAAATATAGGAAGGATGCCCCAAGTACAATGTTCAATTACTCCCATCGATAATCAAGCTAAGCTGTGAAATAAAGTAAAACCGAGCCAATACAAGACATAAAACTGAGCCAGTGCAGGCCCAAACCCGAGCCATCATATGGCTGAAGACCAATCCAGCTCCAAGCTAAAACAACCCCAACACAAAGCCAAAGCAAAAGGTATTGAGAGAGCCAACCCGAGCCAAAATAGGAACAAAACCCGAGCCACAGCAAGGTTGAAAACGAAACCAACATAAAATTGAAGAAAGGAGGGACAACATAACCCAAAAACCGGGCCATCACATGGCTAGAAAACAAACCCAGTACAAAACTGAAGGAGGGGGGACAACATGGCTCAAAAACCCGAACCACATCCAAGCTAAAAACAAGCCCAACCATGATTAAATCCATGTCCAACATCAAGCTAAAGCAATTTTTCTTTAAAAGCTCAATAAATGAAATACATATATATATATTTAAACATAGCCTTGGCCTGAAATTGAGAAAGAGGCCAAATTTGGGCTACAATAACACTTCCATGCTTTTTTTACACATCAATCCATGAAACTATCACATGCTTGCAAACAAGAGTAAACTTAGAAAACTTTCCAAATCTATTCTAACATGCTTTGTAAAGGGCTAAGATGCAAGGAGCCTAATAATCAATGCCCCATGTATTCAAAACATAGAGCCACCATATGCTTCATATAAGAACAAGTGTGAGACTTCTCAAATTAAATCAAGCCTCTTCCTAGCATGCCATTTTAATAAGGAAAAGCTACAAGGAGCAAAAGCCGAGCCCCCCACATATGTATAAAAGAGTAAAAGGGCTCCTCAACAATTCATAACAACAATAGTAAGTAAAGAGCTCCATTCAAAACATTTGCTAGGGAAGCTAATAGCTTGTCATGAGAATCAAACCTACCACATGCTCGCAAGGCTCAAGTGAACCCTCTCAATAACTCATACTAGGTAAGACCAAATGTAAAACCACATTTTATCATCTTAAGCAAATAGAGAAACAGAAGGAGCCAATGCCATGCCACATTTTCATTACTTCAAGCAAATAATCAAGCTTATGCTTTAAAACATGCTCATGTTTCCATTTTTTTTTAAAGAAACATGCCAAAGTAATAAACCTCCCTAAATAAGGCTAAGGTAACAAACTAGCCTGCAGCTAGAAAGAAAAGAGAGGGAGAAGGCAACATTTTAAGCTTGCATATAAGTATTCCATGTCACATAGGTGCCAAGCCGAAAACAACAGGCAAGGAGAACTAAACCAGACGCAGAAAAACCTCCGCCATTACAAGTAAAGCCGAGAAAGGCAAAGGTAGGAGAAGGGTTACCAGCTAGTGTAGAGTACACAAACAAAGCAAGAAGGGCGAAGTTCGGCCGGCGGCGCCTCCCTCCTCCGGGAAGAAAATCGGCCGACTACTAAGTCTCACCTCGAATGGGGTATTTATAGGCAAAAGAGGAGAGGAGGTGCCGGCGCTAACCCGCGAGAATCGAGCGAGGATCGGGAAGGCATGAGGGACGGCGACAAAGTGTCGCAAGGAGGAGCAGACCGCTCGGTGACGGGTTGCGCAGGGATAGAAGTCGAACAGGAGATGGATGGTAGAATGACGTGTAACTCGAGAAGGGGAGAAGCCCCGCAGAAGATATGATCAGGCATGGGCAAGAAGGATCCGGTCGTGAGACCTGTTCGAGCGCGGGAAGAGGATCGAGCAGAGCTTCCCAATCGTGCGAACGGGAGAGGAGCCAAGCCAATCGAACGGAAGAAAGGATTTTAGGGCTTAGGACTTAAGTGGGGAGAAATATATATAAG
Organism: Papilionanthe hookeriana x Papilionanthe teres; assembly: GCA_022702705.1. Lineage (NCBI taxonomy): Eukaryota > Viridiplantae > Streptophyta > Magnoliopsida > Asparagales > Orchidaceae > Papilionanthe > Papilionanthe hookeriana x Papilionanthe teres. The sequence goes on from CM040428.1 coordinate 143,685,140, forward strand.
TATATATATAATAATAATAATAATATTATAAGTATTATTATTATACGAATAATAGAAACGTTTCATAGATTTCGTCTCCGGCTAGCTATGGTCGCAAGTTAAATATCAATTTTAGGTGAAATCGACGTTCCGGACGCATCGACGCAGTTAATTTCGTCATCCAAGGTCGTTCGAACAATCTCGTCGACGGTCGCGTCGAAAGTGCGTCAAATCCGACCTTTTCTGAAATTCTGTCTTTGATGTTGATCGTCCCCGCGTTCTGACTCCAGCTCCAGTCTACTAAGAAGAAATTGAAGGTGTTACAGTCCACTAAGAAGAAATTGAAGGTGTCTAGGCCGCGAACTGAGAATTTGTGTAAGACGTGCACGAGGCTGTCATAATGTCCAGGGATTCTATAGGAACTCAATTTGAATTCCTGACGTCAACTTCGACCGACTACAGACTAGCGGTATGAAATCTCGTGCAGGATTTCAAAGAGTAACGAAGTGGTTCTAGACTCTAAAATGAGGTGAGTCTCATCGCTAGGAAACTAGGATCGTCGGGGAAGCTCCTGAGGCTAGAACCCTAAGTCTAAGAGGAAAACTAAACCTCGACAAAAAATGAGGTCAACAAATGGATCCCCAATAGGTATGGTGTGCTGGGCAGGCACACCGCGCATATTGGCGTTTACCGAAGAGATCAACAAAGCCAATACAGACTCCTAGGTCGACAGACCTAGAAAGAAGTGTAGAGTGAAGTGCTAGCTGTTTTCTCTTGGGAATTAGCAAGTGAATACTCGATCAAAATCGAGTAGAAACTTTCGCTGGGGATTGGAGAGTGGATTCGAAGTTGTCAAATCTCAAATGTGTATCGAAGATGGGAATCAATATTTGGTGGAAGGAAGAGAAAGGATGCCATGTTCTATTAAAGGGGGTCTTACACCAATCTCGAAAATTGAGGACAGGATGCCTTTAATTAATCGAAGGACTAATTCCCTCAGCCTCAGGAATGTCGTAGAATATAGTGTGAACGACTAAGCAATGTAGTGTTGGATATTAGGATTCTTCACCTCTAAAATATAGTGTGAACTATCACTAGGCGATGCGGTATCGGATGTTGGGATCCTCTACCTCTAAAATATAGTGTGAACCATCGCTAGGCGATGCGGTATTGGATGCTGTGATCCTCTACCTCTAAAATATAGTGTGCACCATTGCTAAACAATGCGGATCGGATATGGAATCCTCACCCTCTAAAATGTAGTAGATGAGAATCAATATTTGGTGGAAGGAAGAGAAAGGATGCCATGTTCCATTAAAGGGGGTCTTACACCAATCTCGAAAATTGAGGATAGGATGCCTTTAATTAATCGAAGGGCTAATTCCCTCAGCCTCAGGAATGTCGTAGAATATAGTGTGAACGACTAAGCAATGCAGTGTTGGATATTAGGATTCTTCACCTCTAAAATATAGTGTGAACTATCACTAGGTGATGCGGTATCGGATGCTGGGATCCTCTACCTCTAAAATATAGTGTGAACCATCGCTAGGCGATGCGGTATTGGATGCTGTGATCCTCTACCTCTAAAATATAGTGTGCACCATTGCTAAACAATGCGGATCGGATATGGAATCCTCACCCTCTAAAATGTAGTGTGCACCATTGCTAGGCAATGCGGATCGGATATGAAATCCTCATCCTCTAAAATATATCAGGAGATCATTGCAAAGTAATGCGGTATCAGATACTGGGATTCTCTACCTCTAAAGTATAGTGTGAACCATCGCTAGGCGATGCGGTATCGCATGCTGGGATCCTCTATCTCAAAAAAGTAATGTCGGTCCATTGCTAAGCAATGCGGTATCGGATGCCTGGATCCTCTACTTCAAAAAGGTAATGTCGGTCCATTGCTAAGCAATGCGGTATCAGATGCTGGGGTACTATACGTCAAAAAGGTAATGTTAGTCCATTGCTAAGCAATGCGGTATCGGATGCTGGGATCCTCTACCTCAAAAAGGTAATGTTGGTCCATTGCTAAGCAATGCGATATCAAATGCTGGGATCCTCTACCTCAAAAGGTAATGTCGGTCCATTGCTAAGCAATGCGGTATCGGATGCTGGATCCTTTACCTCTAAAATACGATACGAGATCATTGCAAATCAATGCGGTATCGGATGCTGGGATCCTCTAAAGTTATAGAAGGAGATCATTGCAAAGCAATGCGGTATCGGATGCTGGGATCCTCTACCTCTAAAATATAGCAGGAGATCATTGCAGAGCAATGCGGTATCGGATACTGGGATCCTCTACTTCTAAAATATAGCAGAAGATCATTGCAGAACAATGCGATATCGGATACTGGGATCCTCTACATCTAAAATATAGAAGGAGATCATTGCAAAGCAATGCAGTATCGGATGCTGAGATCCTCTACTTCTAAAATATGAAAGGAGCTCATTGCAAAGCAATGCGGTATCGGATGCTGGGATCCTCTACCTCTAAAATATGAAAGGAGATCATTGCAGAACAATGCGGTATCAGATATGCGGGATCCTCTACCTCTGAAATATGACGAGAGATCATTGCAAATCAATGCAGTATCGGATGTTGAGATCCTCTACCTCTAAAACAGGAAAGAAAAGATTGCGATAGGAGGAGATCCTAAAACAACGCATAATGGGATGTAAAATCCTTATCCTCTAGAATTTGATTTGAAAGATTTTCATTGAAAGAAACAGATTAAGTGAGAATATGTGGTGTTTCATATCATGCTCAAAGAGTTGACCGAAAAGGTGTTTGTTTGGGAAAGGATGTGATTCCCTTGAATTTGTAGTTGATTTCCTTGATTTTGTAGTTGATGACCCATATTCAAAATTAATTCATCCATAGATAATTTCTTATCTTTGAATTGAGGGTTATTGTTATTAAATCCAGGTGGGTAATTAGATTTATAGTTTGGATTTGCTTGATTAGGTTGATTCATCCATTGTTGATTAGATGTGTTATTCCAATTAAAATTTGGATGAGTTTTCCGACCGGATTATAATAGTTTGAATAAGGGTTATTAGTTACTATTAATAGCACTTTTAAAGTTTCATAATTAGATTGAGATTCTATGATTTGTCCGGATGAGTTTTCTTCTAAAGTAGGAGAGTAATTCATTCCAAAATGATCTAATTTCTTAGATATAGCAACAATTTGAGAAGCTAACATAGATATTACATCGTTTTCATGAATGCTAGCTATCTTTTTCGGATTTACTCTATCAGCGGTGCCATTGGAAATTATTTGTTGCCATTTCTCGATTAGTGCATGGAAGCTTCATCAAATGGTTTAGACATTAATGAACTCCAACGAGCAGCATCGATGATTGATCTTAAAGATCCTACTAATCCATTATAAAAGGTTTGAATAATCAGCTCAATCCGATAGCGCATGATGTGTGGCATTTCCTAGAAGTTCCTTAAATCTCTCCCAAGCATCCATATATTGATTCTCAATCTAATGACAAAAGAAGTTATATCATTTCTAAACATAAGCAGTTTTAGATGGTGGAAAATATTTGGATAGAAATTTTTGTGATAATTCTCCACAAGTTTTAATAGATCCGAAGTCTTAACAAATTCGACCAGCATTTAAGCTCTTATCCTTAATGAAAAAGGAAAAAGTCTAAGTCTTATAAAGCATCGTCGATATCTCCTGATATTTAAAAGTAAGCAGAAGTTCTAGAAAACTAGCGAAGATGTAAGTTAGGATCTTCGAGTAGGTGAACCACTAAATTGATTGTTTTGTACCATTTGGATAATTGCGGGTTTAAGTTCGAATGAATTAGCGAGCTACATCGAGTTTTGAATAGTTAAATGAATCTCATACGATGTAGGGTTAGCATAATCTCTTAATGGTCTTTGTTGGTTCATATTTTGAATTTCAGGAATATTCGCCATTTGTGATAAATTTATAGTTTGTTTCTTTTGTTTTCTAATTCTTTTAATTGTACGCTCTAATTCAGAATCGTAAGGTATTAAATTTTCGTTTCTAAATTTGCGCATACAATTTTAGAATAGATATTAATTTATTTATTATGATTATTTTAAAATGATCAGTTACTTCTATTAAATTTTTCTTACTTTCCCGACAATCAGGCGCTAAAACTTGACCCACGATTTTATATTATGATATTTTTAATTTAATTGTAACGACGCTAAAAACTTGACCCGCTATATTATATGTATAGAATTGTAATTATTTATGTTGTGGATGCTACGCAAGTATACGTATCGTATCAAGTAATACGAGTCTCTAGTGGAGTCCTGGTTATCGATCCACGGGAAATAGAAAATTGAATAACAACTAATTTTAAAATAATAATAATAAAAATAGTATACGAAAATTTGGAATTCTAAATTTAAGCGCAATAAAGTAAACTAAGTATTTTAATTAGGTAACTTAACTAAATAGAAAATACGTATTGAAAGTGCAGGAAATTAAACTAATTGCTAAATAAGTCTTAACTATTCAGAAAAAGTATCTTTCCCCTTTGTTTAGAAATTTAAGTGATTGATGAATTTAAATAGATAATTTTAAGGTATTGTGACGAATAGGAGCATTCACATTCCTTACCCTTTGGTCAGGTGCGAAGAATATTGACTAATCCTATGTTTGATTCTGAATGCAAGTAAAGTTGGGAGGATACCGATCGTCACTTGAGCTCCCACGTTCCCTCGCCCGAAGGCTAACATCTACACTTCGACTCTCAAACAATGGGACCGAATTGAATATTTTAGTGTGTCGCTAAAATGCTCAATCTACGCCCAGATGATATTATTTCCTTATTTATTTGCACCCTCCTTCGAGGCTTTTGAATTCCGAATATCGGATGTAATTTTTCTTATAGTTGATAATCAACACATTTTAACAAATCGAATGACCAGGTTGAAAGTAAATTAAGTTTTAAGTAAAAATTATCACAATTTATTAATATATAAAAATACTTCTATTTTTAGTTCATCCAGTCACTTAATTTCATAAACGAGGAGAAAAGCTAATAAACTACTCGGAATGCGTATTGACTAAACTAAGCATGAATTTCATTTAAAGTTAAAAACAATAAATATAAATACTTATCTCGATTTATCCCCGAGCGGACTCACAGCAGTTCATTTTGACTCTTCCTTCCAAATGCAATGAAGACTCACTAAACACACTTAAAGACACAAATTGACACACAAAATATCACACAAAGACACAAAAACTGCACACACACACACTTAGAACACAAATATATCACACTTCGAGACTGAATTTCGGCCTCTATATATAGAGGTGAGCAAAGGACCAAGAGATTTGTAAGCATCTCTTCAAAAGGTATCCAGGTTCAATGTATCTGCGCCATTTGAACTAGCTCGCCGTCGGCGACGAACTACCTCGCTGTCGGCGAGGTTTCTAGAAGGTCTTCGAACGCGCTTGCTCGGCTGTCGGCGGGCTCGGGCTTATTGTCAGCGAGACAGGTTATAAATCCTTCGAAATGTCTCCTCGTAACCTCGCCGTCGGCGGCTCGATCTCGCCGTCGGCGACTCGGCCTAAATTGCATTATTTTCTTCTTTTTGCTCAAAATCCGCTCCTTTTTATGATTTTTGCTTTTATCACATAAATTCTCTATTTCTGCAACAAAATAAAGAAAATACCCTTCTTTAAAGTGCAATTTCATCAAAAATAGGTATGAATTTCTTAATAAAATTTTCAGTGATCAGCTGTTGATATCCCGAGTCAATTACTCGTATTTCAAACACACTGCTTCATTTCGAGATCCACTTAGGACCCAGTTCGAATTCCTTAAAGAAAATTACTCAGTTATTAGGGCATTAATTTCATTCTTTTTGAAGTCATAGTCTTAGCAAAATATCCAAATTTAAGCTTTCCAAATATTGAGCAATTCTGAACAAAAAACAAACTCATTTTCTTTCATCTGCATCATGAATGGTTTCTAGTTGGTTCGTTTCTGGAGGTATCGTCTGTGGTGATTTTTAATTGTCTTTGCATCACAATCATGGCGGCAGTCAATTCTTTAAAGTGCAATTTCATCAAAAATAGGTATGAATTTCTTAATAAAATTTTCAGTGATCAGCTGTTGATATCCCGAGTCAATTACTCGTATTTCAAACACACTGCTTCATTTCGAGATCCACTTAGGACCCGGTTCGAATTCCTTAAAGAAAATTACTCGGTTATTAGGGCATTAATTTCATTCTTTTTGAAGTCGTAGTGCTTAGCAAATATCCAAATTTAAGCTTTCCGAATATTGAGCAATTCTGAACAAAAAACAAACTCATTTTCTTTCATCTGCATCATGAATGGTTTCTGGTTGGTTCGTTTCTGGAGGTATCGTCTGCGGTGATTTTTAATTGTCTTTGCATCACAATCATGGCGGCAGTCAATTCTTTAATTCTCTTTTCGAGACAACTGATATGTTCGTCCCTTTGCTGGATGACCCTCTACCACTCATCTGCAGCGTTCTCCTCACGAAGAGGAGTGTCACTCGCAGCTAGCATGGCTCGGGTCTCGACAACATTGATTTCTGCAAAGTCACCTTCCATGTAATCTGCTATGCTGTAATCTTCATATTTGATATCTCCTTTCTGATCTTCAGACAGTTGTGCAATGTCAGCTCGAAGCTTTTCCAGGGCAGACTCAATTGAATTTCCTTTGAGAAACATAAGTACTCAAGTTGACGCACTTGTCTTATGAACTGGGCATCATCTATTATTTTATTTTTCAAATTTGTTATTTATTTGTAATTAAAGCATCGACGAGTTGGCTTGATTCGCAGAAAAACAAACCAAACCCAAAGGAGACGAAGAAAATGCAAAGTTTTGGACCCAATGCGGGACTGACTTCACAACGCACAATGCCCAGGTAGAACTAGTCCATTAACACACCTATTGGGGGTCCGACCTTACACACCTATTGGGGGTCTAACCCTACACAAAGATCAAAAGTCCTTAATGGGCTTCTGAACCTCTCTGTTCGCAAGGTGATTGAACAGATGGTCCTGAAGTCCAAAAGAGTTGACCGTACTCACCCAAGAAAGAAACGAGTGAAGTATGTCAACGGAAGAAGAGTAATTTGGTCCATAAAAGACATTGACACATTACCGATGTATGAAGATAAAATTTCATGATTTAAATGAAGAGACAAGTAACTCCCTAGCGGAGTCGCCAGAAGCTGTCGGCGTTGTTTTGGGTGTGAAGTGCCCGTAAGAAGCTGTCGGTCACCGGAATCGAAATCCCGTCGCCCGCTTCGGAAGGACGTTTTAATTTACATATGTATATAATTTTTAGAAAAATATGAAATCAAACTGACCCCATATTTTTCATAGTTTAAATGAAAGAGCGCTACACCTCAAGTCATGCATTTATCCCAAAAGACAAACACAAGACTTGAGGGTGAGGTTCAATCAAATAAACTAAGAAATATATAACGTCCGTTTGGCCTGCGAAACTATTTTATTTCGGAAATGCTTCATATAAGGGCAAGCCCCTATAGTTAATTACATCTTAAATGACCGAGATCACTTAAGAAAACTTTCTATAAAAATCAGGAAATATTATCTTCAAGGAGGTCAAAAGGATATGACTTTTCAACATAATCGGACAAAGATGTGTGAAAGGGGATTGACTTAAATTTGGAGCATTTTATTGTGGAATCCAAAGGAAGAAGAACTAGGGGATGTCGGATATCCGGAGGTGAACCTCGGTGATTTTCCAAGCTATCCTATGGTTTGACTTTGATTTAGGGGAGATATTATTTAAATGTTTTATCATGCTAATTTTATTAAATTAGGGCTTCCATTTATGTGAAACGATCACACGAATAGCCTAGAAGATATGAGGGATTAGGTCGTAACGAACGACAAGCTCGGAATCCTAAGACGTGTCAGGGCTTATATTGTACATCAGAGCTATATAAAAACCCAAAAAGAGGTTGAGGATTTACGTTGCACTAGGCGAACAACCTCGAAATCCTATGGGTTGTTTAATTACTAAGGAATGGTTTAGCTGGTGAAGACATGTTTTATTGTTGAAGATGGCCGTGCTGCCCACCGCACTAGCTCGAAGCTCCTTGCCGTGAAGAGGTTAAGTTTTCTAAGGTGGCAAGTCATAATGTCCTAAACATCCTATGCAAGTATGTTTAAAATGTTGTACAGTGTGTAGCAGGGTATATAGCACAGGAAAAACAGTAAAGCATGCGACGAGTATGGTACAGCTTCATTCAAAAGAACGATAGCAGGTACAAAAAGTAACACGCTGTAAATATAAACAAACCTTGTATACCTGGGAGATTCGTTATTTTATTAAATGTAGCAGACTGGAGTGTGTCACACAAGTGAAAGCCAAACAGAAACATCATCCAGAAAACCCAAAAAAGGACGGTGAATGACTCACGGTAGAAAAACTCGGAGAAAGTAAACGAAAATCAAACTAAAATCATCAAAACCTCGGGAAAGTCCCGGAAAAAGGACCACAAGTGCTTCATCAAAATCATATGAAAATCCAAAGAAAACTGCAAGCACTCGGGTCGGGGCTAGGCTCAGAAACTGTGTAGTAATGCTCGAGAGTCGTCGAAGGCTACTCGGTCACCAAAGTGTATAGAGTCCGCTACTCAGCTAGAAGGATGTCCTACTAAACCTAACTTAGGACGATGTTCCTTAACCCAAAACTGATAATCAACAAGTGTACAACCAAGTTTTATAAAATAGTTTTGAAATTTATATTTTTAGCATGCACGTGGATTTCAGGCATACAAAAGAGAGTTTATGTCGATGTTTTGGTTGTAGTGAAAATATATATATTTTTATTGTAAACTGTAATATCATGTTCTTATCAGATTTTGAAAATTAGGGTTGTCCACGAGTTGATCACTTCGTCGGGTGTATGATTACTAGCAATCCTAAGAAGGTAAGGGTGCCCCGCTTGCCTTATAGCGATGAATGATACCGTCATTCTACGGTTCACCAGGCCCCTGGAGTGGGTCCTCGTGTCGTAGGATGAGATATCATTCCACTCTACCACCGGTGTGCCTTTATCATCAACACCGTCACTGTCCCAAAAACAAAAATAAAACAAAACCAACTCCGGAAGAAGCGGGGAAAATAAGTCAACAACAGAAAAGGGAAAAAAAAGAGACTTAACCCTACCTCCAAATCCGATTTAAAAAGCGAGGGGTCTAAACAGAAGGAGGGTTAGTCTAAAACACCTCTGAAATAAGGTTTGAGGCATTCCCAAACCTCACAAAACAAGTAAAAGAAGTATAATCCAAATACGACCCAAGATCTTTGAATCAATCCAGAGGATATCATTTTCTCAAATTTTATAATTGGATCGACCTAAAGAGGGTGTCCTTTCCAATCTTAAATCGAAAATAGGGCCGAACCGACATGATGACCACACACAAAGGCTCCCCCGACATCGGTATCCAAACCTCAAAGATACCTTATAAAATCAGCTTACCTCAACCAAATGTTCTTCCAAAATAAAGGTAAAAAATCTCCCAAACTTCACAAATCAAGCAAAAGGGAAATGGCTCGGAGAAGACCACCGCCAAACCTATGCTAAAATTGAAGGTTTTCCAACTTCCAAATGATTTAAAACTCCACATATGATCTCATAAATATAGCTTACCTCAACCAAATGTTCTTCCAAAATAAAGGTAAAAATCTCCCAAACTTCACAAATCAAGCAAAAGGGGAATGGCTCGGAGAAGACCACCGCCAAACCTATGCTAAAATTGAAGGTTTTCCAACTTCCAAATGATTTAAAACTCCACATATGATCTCATAAATATAGCTTTCCAATAAAACCCAATAGAGGCTCACGACCAAAACAGGAACAACAGAGCCAAGATGGCTCACGGCCAAGGCGGCACAAAGCACAAAAGGATAACCGTCTCAAATATCACGTTTAAAAGATAAGAAAGTGAATGGATAAGCTCTCACAAATCACCCAAATCAATTCCAATTCCACCAAGTAAAATATAGGAATGATGCCCCAAGTACAATGTTCAATTACTCCCATCATAATCAAGCTAAGCTGTGAAATAAAGTAAAACCGAGCCAATATAAGGCATAAAACCGAGCCTGTGCAGGCCCAAACCCGAGCCATCATATGGCTGAAGACCAATCTAGCTCCAAGCTAAAACAGCCCCAACACAAAGCCAAAGCAAAAGGTATTGAGAGAGTTAACCCGAGCCAAAATAGGATCAAAACCCGTGCCACAACAATGCTGAAAACGAACCCAACATAGAACTGAAGAAAGGAGGGACATCATAACCCAAAAACCGGGCCATCACATGGCTAGAAAACAAACCTAGCACAAGACTGAAGGAGGGGGGATAACAGGGCTCAAAAACCCGAACCACATCCAAGCTAAAAACAAGCCCAACCATGATTAAATCCAAGTCCAACATCAAGCTAAAGTAAGTTTTCTTTAAAAGCTCAATAAATAAAATACATATATATTTAAACATAGCCTTGGCCTGAAATTGAGAAAGAGGCCAAATTTGGGCTACAATAACACTTCCATGCTTTTTTTATACATCAATCCATGAAACTATCACATGCTTGCAAACAAGAGTAAACTTAGAAAGCTTTCCAAATCTATTCTAACATGCTTTTGTAAAGGGCTAAGATGCAAGGAGGCCTAATAATCAAACCCCCGTGTATTCAAAACATAGAGCCACCATATGCTTCATATAAGAACAAATGCGAGACTTCTCAAATTAAATCAAGCCTCTTCCTAGCATGCCATTTTAATAAGGAAAAGCTACAAGGAGCAAAAGCCGAGCCCCCACATATGTATAAAAGAATAAAAGGCTCCTCAACAATTCATAACAATAATATTAAGTAAAGAGCTCCATTCAAAACATTTGCTAGGGAAGCTAATAGCTTGTCATGAGAATCAAGCCTACCACATGCTCGCAAGGCTCAAGTGAACCCTCTCAATATCTCATACTAGGTAAGACCAAATGTAAAACCACATTTTATCATCTTAAGCAAATAGAGAAAAGGAGGGAGCTAATGCCATGCCACATGTTCATTGCTTCAAGCAAATAATCAAGCTTATGCTTTAAAACATGCTCATGTTTCCATTTTTTTTTTAAAGAAACTTGCCAAAGTAATAAACCTCCCTAAATAAGGCTAAGGTAACAAACTAACCTGCAGCTAGAAAGAAAAGAGAGGGAGAAGCCTGCATTTTAAGCTTGCATATAAGTATTCCATGTCATACAGGTGCCCAGCCGAAAACAACATGCAAGGAACTAAACCATACGCAGAAAAACCGCCGCCATTACAGGTAAAGCCGAGAAAGGCAAAGGTAGGAGAAGGGTTACCAGCTAGTGTAGAGTACACAAACAAAGCAAGAAGGTCGAAGTTCAACCCGGCAGCACCTCCCCACCTCCAAGAAAGAAAATCGGCCAGCTACTAAGTCTCACCTCAAATGGGGTATTTATAGGCAAAAGAGGAGAGAAGGTGCCCCTCCTTACCCCCAGAATTGAGCAGGAACGAGGAAGGCATGAGAGAGTGGCGACAAAGTGTCGCAGGGAGGAGCAGACCGCTCGGTGACGGGGTGCGCAGGGATAGAAGTCGAACAGGAGATGGGGGCAGAACGACGTGCGGCTCGAGAAGGGGAGAAGCCCCGCAGAAGATATGATCGGGCATGGGCAAGAAGGATTCGGTCGTGAGACCTGTTCGAGCGCGGGAAGAGGATCGAACAGAGCTTCCCAATCGTGCGAACGGGAGAGGAGCCAAGCCAATCGAACGGAAGAAAGGATTTTAGGGCTTAGGACTTAAGTGGGGAGAAATATATATAAGTATATATATAATAATAATAATAATATTATAATTATTATTATTATTATACGAATAATAGAAACGTTTCACAGATTTCGTCCCCGACTAGCTATCGTCGCAAGTTAAATGTCAATTTTTGGTGAAATTGATGTTTCGGACTCATCGACGCAGTCAATCTCGTCATCCGAGGTCATTCGAACAACCTCGTCTACGGTCGCGTCGAAAGTGCGTCAATTCCGGCTTTTTATGAAATTCTAACTTTGATTTCGATCGTCCTGGCGTTCTGACTCCAGCTCCAGTCCACTGCGAAGAAATTGATGGTGTCGAGGCCGCGAACTGAGAATTTGGTGCGTCCAGGTGTGTAAGACGTGCACGAGGCTGTCCTAATGTCCAGGGATCCTATAGGGACTCAATTTGAATTCCTGACGTCAACTTCGACCGGCTACAGACTAGCGGTACAGAATTTTGTGCATGATTTCAAAGAGTATCGAAGTGGTTCTAGACTCTCTAAAATGAGGTGGGGTCCCATCGCTAGGAAACTAGGATCGTCGGGGAAGCTCCTAAGGCTAGAACCCTAAGTCTAAGAGGAAAACTAAAACTCGACCAAAAATGAGGTCAACATCTATTTTGGAAAACTAAAACGTTTCACAGATTTCGTCCCCGACTAGCTATCGTCGCAAGTTAAATGTCAATTTTTGGTGAAATTGACGTTTCGGACGCATCGACGCAGTCAATCTCGTCATCCGAGGTCATTCGAACAACCTCGTCTACGGTCGTATTGAAAGTGAGTCAATTCCGGCTTTTTATGAAATTCTAACTTTGATTTCGATCGTCCGGCGTTCGACTCAGGCTCGGTCCATCGCGAAGAAATTGATGGTGTCGAGGCCGCGAGCCGAGGAATTTGGTGCGTCCAGGTGTGTAAGACGTGCACGAGGCTGTCCTAATGTCCAGGGATCCTATAGGGACTCAATTTGAATTCCTGACGTCAACTTCGACCGGCTACAGACTAGCGGTACGGAATTTTGTGCATGATTTCAAAGAGTAACGAAGTGGTTCTAGACTCTCTAAAATGAGGTGGGGTCCCATCGCTAGGAAACTAGGATCGTCGGGGAAGCTCCTGAGGCTAGAACCCTAAGTCTAAGAGGAAAACTAAAACTCGACCAAAAACGAGGTCAACATGTATTTTGGAAAACTAACAATAATATTGCCTATGAAAATTTGGATTGTGTCAACATTGACACATATAATCCAACTAACTTTCTCGTTTTAATAAAATCCGAATGTGGTTGAAGTGGCTGGGTCATATTTTGAGTCGTACCAATGTTCTTTTTTTTTTTAACTACTTTATCAAGTAAAAATTGTATATACTATTGAAGTGGCCATAAAAGTGTAGTAAGAATTTAAGATTTTAATGATGTTGGTGATAGTGACCCATTTATGATTAATAAATATGATGATTTTATATATCATGAAATGATAATTAATTCACATATATCATAAAAAATTTTAGTTGTTCGTAATATTTTGTTTACTTTTATATCAAGTTGAAAGTGAATATGTTATTAATGTTGGCCATAATTAATTCACATTATATCTTAAAAAGTTTTAGTTGTTCCTAATATTTTCTTTACTTTTATTTCAAGTTGAAAGTCAATATGTTATTAAAGAAGGTCATAAAAATTTAGAAAGAATTTGAGATTTTAATGATGTTGGTGACAATGATCTATTTAGGGTTAATAAATTATCTTTATCTTATAGAAATCTTATCAAAAAGTTTCATGAAATGATAATTCATGTGGTTACTTAGTACGGGCCTTCAATCATATGTTTATATTTTTTGAGCAGTAATTAGTTAAAATGCTTAAAATGATAGTTGCTCCTTGTGTATTTTGGAAAACTAATAATAATATTGCCTATTAAAATTTAGATTGTGTCAACATTGACACATACAATCCAACTAACTTTCTCGTTTTAATAAAATCCGAATGTGGTTGAAGTGGCTGGGTCATATTTGAGTCGTACCGATGTTTTTTTTTTAAAAATTCTTTATCAAGTAAAAATTGTATATGTTATTGAAGTGGCCATAAAAGTTTAGTAAGAATTTAAGGTTTTAATGATGTTGGTAATGGCGACCCATTTATGATTAATAAATATGATAATTTTATCAAAAAATATCATGAAATGGATAATTAATTCACATATATCATAATAAATTTTAGCTGTTCGTAATATTTTCTTTACTTTTATATCAAGTTGTAATTGAATATGTTATTAAAGTAGGTCATAGTTAATTCACATATATCATAAAAAGTTTAGTTGTTCCTAATATTTTCTTTACTTTTATATCAAGTTAAAAGTGAATATGCAATTAAAATTTAGATTGTGTCAACATTGACACATACAATCCAACTAACTTTCTCGTTTTAATAAAATCCGAATGTGGTTGAAGTGGCTGGGTCATATTTGAGTCGTACCGATGTTTTTTTTTTTAAAATTCTTTATCAAGTAAAAATTGTATATGTTATTGAAGTGGCCATAAAAGTTTAGTAAGAATTTAAGGTTTTAATGATGTTGGTAATGGCGACCCATTTATGATTAATAAATATGATGATTTTATCAAAAAATATCATGAAATGGATAATTAATTCACATATATCATAATAAATTTTAGCTGTTCGTAATATTTTCTTTACTTTTATATCAAGTTGTAATTGAATATGTTATTAAAGTAGGTCATAGTTAATTCACATATATCATAAAAAGTTTAGTTGTTCCTAATATTTTCTTTACTTTTATATCAAGTTAAAAGTGAATATGCAATTAAAGTAGGTCATAAAAATTTAGAAAGAATTTGAGATTTTAATGATGTTGGTGACAATGATCTATTTAGGGTTAATAAATTATCTTTATCTTATAAAAATCTTATAAAAATTTTTCATGAAATGATAATTCCTTCACATAAAAGTACAATATAACCACAATATCTCTGTAAACGCATGAAATAAACTAGATCAAGCTAGTCCTCAAAAAAATTTTGCGTCATATAACTTCTAAATTCTTCACTACCAAAGAAAAGATAACATTATAAGATTCATAACATGCTGCTATAAAATCCATAAACAAGAGCATAAAATGAGTTTTGGAATAATAGCAAATGGTTAAGCAACTAATGTTGAAATTCTGTATACTTAGTTCATATAACTTGTAATGGAACATTGTCCTATATGAGATGTGTAATAGGTTGGTTACGGTTAGCTATTTATTGTATTATGTAACAGTCCACACATTAGATAAATTATAATAAAGAAATTCTCAAAAAATATCATGAAATGATAATTAATTTACATATATCATAAGAAGTTTTAGCTACTCGTAATAATTTATTAACTTTTGTATCAATTTGAAAGTGAATATGTTATTGAAGTAGGTCATAAAACATTAGAAAGAATTTTAGATTTTAATGATGTTGGTGACAATGATCTATTTAGGGTTAATAAATTATCTTGATCTTATAAAAGTACAAAAAGTTTCATGAAATGATAACTCACTCCAATAAAAGTACAATTTAATCACAATATGAAAAACTAGATCAAGCTAGTCCTCAAGAAAATATTACATCATATAACTTGTAAAATTCTCCACCACCAAGAAAAGATAACATAAAAGAATTCACAACATACTACTACAAAAATCCATAAGCAAGTGCACAAAATGAGTTTTGGAATAATGGCATATGGATAAGTAACTAATGTTGAAATTCTTTATACATACTTTATATAACTTATATTGAAGAATTGTCTTATATGAGATGTGTAAAAGGTTGGACATGTTAAGGTTAGCTATTTATTCTATTATGTGTACCAGTGTACACATTAGATATATTATAATAAAGAAATTCCAAAGAAATTTCAGCATCAAATAATTTGTAATATTATTGAATGGCTTAATAATTTACCTAGTTATACGACTTTAAGCCATAAAATAAAAAATAAATATATAAAAATAATAGAAATTGAGCTTTTCGAAGCAACATAACTGACAAGAGCATAATCTTAAGCAATGAATGTTGACGTTCCTTACAATTAGGCATATAACTTATGATAATATGGCTTATATATGTGATGCATAAAAGTTTGATGGGAGGAGACGTGGCTATTTATTCTATCATTAATTTAATTTAAGCTAACAAGGTCGTATTAATTATAGTAATAGTAGTATATATGTATGGGTGAGGTTTATCTTAACCTAGATTGGCACCATCTTTTTATAAACATATCAAATTTAGAATTGGGTCAGAAGTTTCAATATGTTAATTAGTCTATTTATCATGTCAATTAGATAGATACTTAGATCAGATTACATAATGACTTTACTAATGGGTAGGCTTTTAATGTAAGAACAGAATTGGTTGAATCATTGAAGTCTAATAACAGTTGGTTTCCTTGTTCACCTTCATTGATGTTTTTAGTTGGTGGTCAAGACCATCACCGTATTTTTCAGTTTCCGTGTAGCCGACAAATATCTTATTAAAGCTTTTTTTTATAAGTTAATATAGGTGAGGGATAATAGTCAAATAGGGAAAGCCTAAATTAAATACAATGCTAGATCAGTGCAATAAATTTTAACACTAGAGGGACAACAATGTTAGGCTCTGATTGGCAGCTTTTCTTTAATCCTTAAACTATTATGTTGATTCTAGATTTGTCCGTCTATTCGTGAGTTGTCTAAATCTTGCTGATTCATAAAAAAAGAGAATAGCTAGAAAAGAGATGCGTGAGAAGAACCACATTACCTAAAATTAGGCTCAAAATACTACAATGATAGAGTAGAGGGGGAGAGAGAGAGTAAAAAAGACCCTTGGCTCTTCCAACCCTTATTTATAGGTATTGATCTGAATTTCTAAGTGCCTTTGCAAAAGCTATAAATTAGCTATACAAATGTAATAAAAATACAATGAGATGCAAAATGCTTGGAGCCTTAGTATAGACTCAAACTGGGTAGCCAACTTGTTGTAGAGGTTATCAAGTTATTTGGCAGATCAGGTTAGGTCTCTAGTTGTAGACAATTTGATTTAGCGTGGTTGGTCCATTGACTGGTATGAGCCCAATGAAAGAAGTTTGATTGGAAGCTTTTTTGTGATGCTGGCACGAGTCTGCCACGTTGCTAGTGAATAGATGCTTTGAAAATTTTGGCAAGTCTACACTAGGTATGATCTGACAAGTTGATATTGAGCATGATTTGTTGAGCTCATCACTCCTTTCACTTTTTCAAGTGCCTCTAGAGCCATTCCACTTTGAATTCTATGCTCAAAACTTCTTGTGTGCCATTTGTATTATTGAGTAAGGTTTTAAAAATTGGATCATGCATCGAACCACAAATAGAAAATGTTTAAAGTTAAAGGTTGAACCAGAGTTGAACAGGGATTGAACCAGTTAATATATATATATATATATATAAAACATCAACAACAACAATTCCACCTCTACCAACAAGCCTTTGTCCCACTAAATATGGTTGGCTACATGAATATTTTTTCTCCATTGTATCCTATTGAGTGTATTTTCATTTAATTATAAATTAAGATAATTTTATACATGGATATTTTTTCTCCATTGTATCCTATTGAGTGTATTTTCATTTAATTATAAATTAAGATAGTTTTATACATGTCAAACTTTTTTTAGGTATACCTTTAATTTTCTTAACATAAATCAAATTTAAAACATCTACTCTCCTAACAGGGTTATCAGATGATTGTCATTTAACGAGACCAAACCATCAAAGGAGACTCTTTCTAATACTGTCTATCACTGAAGCTACTCCAACCCTTTCACAGATATACTTTTTATGCTTTTTGTATCTGAGTGTAAAGCCACTCACACACGAGCATTCTCATCTCATCAACACTTAACTTAATTTTATGCTTCTCTTTTACATGATAAAATTTAACACCATAAATAATCGCATGTCTCAACATCATCTTATAAAATTCTCCTTTAAGTCGAAGCAGTACTTTTCTATCACACAATAGACCTGATGCGTTCCTCCACTTCAACCATCCAACTTAAATTTTACTAATAACATCGCCATCTACATCACCATCACTTTGATTTAAGGTAAATATTAAAATTATTTTAATAAGATTTAAAATAGTATAATAATTATAGAATATATTTATTAAATTTATTTAAAAAAATATAATATAAATACATGAATATAAATTAGCTTATGCTATATTTAATAATTTTAATTCTCATAGTAAGCCCAATATCTGCGTCCAATTCTCATAGTAAGCCCAATCTACATAGCTTGACCCATCCCCAATTTTTATTGTCTAACATAATTATTTCAGTTCAATTATTCATTTCTATAGTCATTTATATAACTCATTTAGTCTCACATTATAAGGGGGAGTTAACATTTTCAATTTTAAATTGGAAAAGAAAGAGGAGACATTGGTCTTAATTTATATGTTGATTTGAATCTCATATCATGTATGAGAATGTAATAAAAAATTAAACTAAGATATTATATTTAATGTTTAATAAACTTGTTATATCATCAATTAATATTAATTAAAAGCTAAACAATTGAACTGTGTGGTTTTATGAAAATCGTCCCAACAAACTAGTTCTTTCACTAGCACGGTTCATTAGCTCATTAGTTGACATTCTGGTTTGTGGCAGTTTCAGATGTTTTGATGCTGAATCAGATTTATGATTAGTTTAAAATTGAAGCGGCGAATTGGCCGATCTAGTTTAGTTTTCGAAACTTGGCTTCGAAGTAGCAAATTTTTTACTAATAAAGTCACTTTTAGCAATAACTCCTCCTTCAACAAATAATTTGATAGTCATGTGGTATATTAAGACGACTGCTTGACAAATATTGAGATGAGATTTACTGACTATAACACTATAAGGGTCTGTTTGGGCAATTATGACTTATCCGAACTTATTCGGATAGTGCTGCTTATTCTAATAAGTTCTGATGATAGCGACTGATCCGGATAAGTTAGTCGCATTGTTTGGTTTGGGAGAAATGATTATTATCGCTTGTTTTAGATAAATCGTTTAAGTTGTTTGGTTTGTGCGTTCTAAACAGTAGTCGATTTGCATGTGTTTTCAAGTAAATGAATAATTTGACACGCAGAAATTGTAATATTTGCAACAAAACTGCAATGTCAACACAGGGAAGTCAAAGACGAAGCAGATTGATTTTGTTTCTTTTACAAAGTTTCTTTTTTCTTTCTAATTTCAGCTATTCATTTTGGATTTAATGTTCCATGATTTAAGTATGCCTGAAATATTTACTTGGAATTTTGGCATTTCTTTGAAATACAAAATTTAAAAATATAATACTGGGAGATATGTTAGCATTTGAAAAGAATTAAACTTGGGATGTTAGAGAAATGCCAAGAGAGCTCAGTTGGTTGCTTAAAAAATATAGAAAAATGGTGGAGTTGGAGAATCAAAAGCTCCTATATAATAGAGAGATGTAAGGAAAATATTAAATTTTATCACATATCAGTTTTAGCAGCTCTATGCTGACAATAATCTTGAATCAGCTTATACCTTAGCAATAACTTGCACAACTCATTTCATGAATTCTTGGTGGGTAAGGAAGCAGAACTGATTGAATTAGAAGCATCTATTAACTCCATCCCTACAACCAACATTCATCATACACTTCACCCAATACAAATAATTTAGACTAACTATTTCACTGCATCAAAGTAACCTTAAAACCCAAAACGAACATGTTTGTTGACTTGAAGATCATATCATACCCAAATGCATATTTTTTCTATTTATATAGCTATAAGCTATATATTTGCCGTATTAGATACCAGTCTCCTACGGGAAGAGGTTCTACTGGACCGTTTGTTGTTGCTGCTTGTTCTTACGGGAGAGAGAGTCGTCGTTTGAGTTACGGTTTCTGCTGCTCGTGCGTACGAGAGAGACGAAGCCAAAGCAATGATCGAGATCCTTACTGTTCGAACAGAGGATCATTTATGTTCGTGAGGCATTGAAAAGTGCTTCTGTTTAGCTTAAGGCAGGATATATATTGGCATTTTTTTTCTAGTAGTACTTTGAATTCATCCATTTTCTTGAACTTCTCCAGAATGGTAGTTCAGTCGGGAGAATACGGGAAGCGTCGAGCACTGGAAATGTGAGATGCCGAAGAGGATGAGGGAGATGCCGAAGACGAAGAGGGTCACGCGGCTAGAAATGCCGAAGAGGATGCATGGCACGAACGTGAAGAGGAGATATACGGGAACGAGAAGAGGAGAAATACGCGAACGGGAAGAGGAGCGCTACGGTTTGGGAGGTGAGCGAGATGCGAACGATAAGCGGGGTCGGTCACGGGTTCATGGCGGTAATTTGGGGAGGAATGCACAAACAAAAAAGCGGCCCGCGGGGGTCACCCTGCGGGCTGCGTGCAATACAAATTTGAAAACCGAGTTTTTAAATCAGCGGCAATAAGTGCAAACCAAACTGTGTGGCGGCGTTTTCAAAAACGCCACCGCACTTATAAGCTGCCCCAAACAGGCCCTAAGTTGTTGGAGCTCCAATTATAACAAAGTCAACCATAACAGCGTATTTTTGATTCCCTTCTCCATAAATGATAGGCATAATAATTATTCTTTCAATTATTCTTTTTTCTCGGAGATTTTGGATAAGTGGTATATCTTCTGAGATAGATGTGTTCCTCAATCTTCATTTTCTCAAATACTCATCTAAAATTTATATTGACCGAACTTGTTGTTTTAATCAATATGCTTTTGATTTTATAATTGGTGATCAATTTAGTTACTAGAATAATCACATCATTGAGCGAGTCATTGCTCAATGACTTGTTAGCTTCTGAAAATATGACTGGTACAAGTTTAGCCACAGGGGCTCGAATATAGCGTTCTGTACAGAAGCGCTTCAGATCCAGAAAAGGTTGATGTCGTATGCTTTAATCGACAACGTTTTGTACAGAAGATCCTTCGATCAGATGTGGTTAAGATGTCTGAGCAGAGCAGAAGCGCAAGATATTGTCAGAGAAGTACACAGCGGATTGTGTGGTGCTCATCAGTCAAGGCCGGAAATGAAGATGAAAATCATGAGGCTCGGATATTATTGGCTAGCAATGACGTCCTACTTTATGGAAATAAAAAATAAGTGTCACCAGTGCCAAGTGCACGGAGTGATCTTGCACCAGCCTTCGAATGTGCTACATCCAACAGTCGCGTCGTGGCCATTCGAATGTTGGGGCACAGACATAGTAGGTCCTATAGACCCTCCGTCTACTAAAGGACACCGGTTCATTCTCGCAGCTACGAATTACTTCTCCAAGTGGGCAGTGACAGTGCCGTTACGAGAGGTTACAGTGCAACAATTTTTTCAGTTTTTCAAAAGTCAGGTCGTCTACTGTTTTGGAGTTCCGTGTAGAATTATCTTCGACAATGGGCCCGCCTTCAAGAGCACAAAGATTAATAATTTCGTCAGACGACACGTGATAAATTAGAGATACTCTACTAGGGCAAATGATTTAGCGGAAGCATTCAATAAGACATTGGTTCAGATTTTGAAGAAGATACTCGACGAGAACAAAAGGGGGTGGCATGAGAAGTTACTAGAGGCATTATGGCATATAGGACAATCGTTAGAACTCTGACACAGTGTATGCCGTATGTGCTCGTGTATGGGTCCGAGGCCGTTCTTCCGTTAGAAGTCCAGCTACCTTCGTTCAGAATCGTCGTCGCCAACAAAATTACAACGGGAGACAACGCCAAGCTTCGACTTGAAGTATTAGAGAGTCTCGAAGGAAGAAGATTGCTTGCGCAGCAGAAGCTAGAACTCTATCAAGCAAAGATGATTCAAGCCCACGACAAATTGGTTCGCCCGAGGTCGTTCAAAATTGGTGACCTCGTCCTTGTTCTCAGAAGACCTATTCTTGCACACCGCAAGATAGGCGGAAAGTTTGAACCAACTTGTGAATGACCATTTGTGGTGGAGAAAGTCTACTCCGGTGGAGCATACCAGCTAGTGGATGCTCAGGGCAAAAGACCCATGTTGCAAATCAACGGATAATACTTGAAGAAGTACTACGAGACGTGACGTTTCAAAGAGTTACTAGAAATAGTCTTGTGGCTGATGTCTGTGACTGGGTCCTAACTTAAGAGATATTTTGTAATAAAAAAAATCGAATAAAATAAGTTTTTTTCACGAAATAAAATGCTCACATTGAAATCTTTAATTCTAAAATTTGTAAAATCATATTAAATAAGATAATGACATCACATAAAATTAAAATTCACTAAACAATAATAATTTGTTTTATTCTTGTTCGTTTTGGAATTGCAGCATGCTGACCATTCCCCTATTTTCTGCAGGAGGATGACGGGTTAGAAGCTGGTTCTCGCTTTTAAAGACGGCTTTAGTCTAGCTCTGAATGAAGAAAAGACACCAGAAAGCGGTGTAATTAACTTCGATCTGGATTTTTTTCAAGTCAATGTAGACTACGAAGGAACCCTCATGGACGTAGTCAGTCACAAGGAGGTTGCAAATTTGAAATCCGTGGTCCGTGTCAGTCACTGGGTGGTCGGAGAAACATCAATGTAAGGTGCAACTGGAGGTTTTGTTGACTCACACCTCATTACAGCGAGAGACAGAGGAGTTCCTTCGATGGTCGCCACGCCAGAGGGCTACCTGGTCACTGCCGCTGCAGAGCGAGCTCTAGACCCGCCGCTGAGACGTACTCAAAGAAGGAATGCTAACCGTCGAAAACGCCGTAAGTTGGAAATACTCGAGTGGAGACAAGCTAGGAGGACAACCACGAAGCTTCCACCAATTTTTGAAGAAGAAGATTACGATCCCAAGATGAAAGAAACATCCGCCAGTTCATTCGCCATAGAGACAGAGCCCGAGTACACCTCCGAGCCAGCGTTGCCAGTTGACCCACTCGAGGAGATTTTCACAGGATGTCCGACGTGTAGTATATATTTTTCGAGGTAGTTAACGCCTGTAGGAGCGTTTTTAGAGTGCCCACAGTGCCATGTGCTTCGCCTGGAAGAATACGAGACATATGAGGCTTACGCAGCTGCCTCACTAAGGAGAAGAAATGGGAAGCACCCCGGTGTAGAACCCTACGTGCCACAGTTTGTGCAGCCTCGACGCCAACAAATAATTCCAGATCATGTCATGGCTAGATGGAGAAGAGTCAGAAAAGAAGAGTTCAGGTACTACGAAGAAATCCAAGGCAAAGCTGTTAACATTTTGGAAGAACTCGAGCTGTACACGAATGTCTTCTTCTGGAAGGATGAAGAAGAAATTCTTTGTTGGGTGTTCAACTTACGAAAGCTAGACAGGGCAGGTCGCCTGAAAGAGAAAACGTACTCAGAGCCTACAATGTGGAAAAGAGGGAAAGGTAGGATCACCATTTAGTGTGGATGCTGCTACAATTTTGCAAAGGATCGACAATGCAATCCACCAGGGATTCTTCAACACGATGAAGTAGATGACATGCCGCCAGAAATCAAGAAAATGATCAAGTGAATGGTGGAGTGGCACGTGCTGCCCGCAGACTGTATCCCTAACAGTTGCATCATAAATATCTATGAGGAAGGGGACTGCATCCCGCCTCATATCGACCACCATGATTTCATCAGGCCCTTCCGTACAGTCTTATTTCTGAGCGAAACCGACATTCTCTTTGTGAGAGAAATACAAATTGTTGGACCTAGGGAATTCAGAGGTTCTGTGAAGATTCCATTGCCAGTTGGTTCCGTTTGAGTGCTGAAAGGAAATTGAGCAGATCTAGCTAAGCATTGCATCCCGACAGTCTGACGCCAGAGAGTTTCAGTTACCTTCCGAAGAATGGATATGGACAAAGCGCCGTACACTTACGAGCCAGACCCAGAGTTGGATGCTCTTCGTCCACTGCCACTGTGACATAGCTGTACCTCTAGGCATACGCAAGAGGACTTTTGTTCCAGAGCGCAGCTTGGAAAGTTGGCTTGTTCGGAAGGCGACCCCAGAGGGCAGGCGTCTACTACTTTTGTGCCAGCTTACCGCTTAGCATATGATGTCTCAGTTTACGTTCAGATGTACTACAAATATTTTGGATGTTTTCAGCACGACATTAGTTATACTACATTTTCAGTCGGAATCAATGAAAATGTTCCTTTTTCTGCATGTCAGATACTCTTGTTGCAATGTGTTTCCAGCTGCGTTATGAATGAAAAGTCGCAGGACCATGCGTTGGTCCAAAATTACAACGAGCAAATAACGAAACAGAAATACACTTCACAAAAAAAATGAATGAAAGAATGAAATAAAATTCGCAATGTCAAGAAAATTTAAAACCAAGAACAGAAAAGAAGAAGAAAGATGATAAAATTTACAACGAAATTTAAATTCCTCACCATCCTTAATCAGTTCCCTCGAATTCTTCGTTCTCTTTGCAAGCTTCGTGAAATCCTTTACTCCATGGATTGATTTTCCTTCTGTCTTTTCCTTTTCCTTCACATTTTGGGCTGGATGTGAATCTTTGCGCTTTCCTTCCTAATGTGACACCTCTTCTACTTGAGTTGGATGTGTGAGTCATTGTGCTTTCCTTCCCAATGTAATAAGGTTTTCCTAGAATCAGTGCAGGGTCGTCCGATTTCTTCTGTTTTTTCTTTTCCGTCACCTTTTAGGTTGGATGTGAGTCCTTGCGCTTTTCTTCCTAAATATGACACCCTTTCTACCTCTTGGGTTGGATGTGGGTCCTTGCGCTTTCCTTCCCAATGTTGTAAGGTTTTCCTGGAGTTCGTGCAGGGTTGTCCGATTCCTTCTGTCTTTTTCCATCAATTTCTGAAGAAGAAGATTACGATCCCAAGATGAAGAAACACCCGCCAGTTCATTCTCCACAGAGACAGAGCCCGAGTACACCTCCGAGCCAGCGTTGCCAGTTGACCCACTCGAGGAGATTTTCACAGGATGTCTGACGTGTAGTACATATTTTTCGAGGTAGTTAACGCCTGTAGGAGCGTTTTTAGAGTGCCTACAGTGCCATGTGCTTCGCCTGGAAGAATACAAGACATATGAGGCTTACGCAGCTGCCTCACTAAGGAGAAGAAATGGGGAGCACCTCGGTGTAGAACCCTACGTGCCACAGTTTGTGCAGCCCCGACGCCAGCAAATAATTTCAGATCATGTCATGGCTAGATGGAGAAGAGTCATAAAAGAAGAGTTCAGGTACTACGAAAAAATCCAAGGCAAAGCTGTTAACATTTTGGAAGAACTCGAGCTGTACACGAATGTCTTCTCTTGGAAGGATGAAAAAGAAATTTTTCGTTGCGTGTTCAACTTATGAAAGCTAGACAGGGCAGGCCGCCTGAAAGAGAAAACGTACTCAGAGCCTACAAAGTGGAAAAGAGGGTAAGGTAGGATCACCATTCAGTGTGGATGCTGCTACAATTTTGCAAAGGATCGGCAATGCAATCCACCAGGGATTCTTCAACACGATGAAGTAGATGACATACCGCCAGAAATCAAGAAAATGATCAAGTGAATGGTGGATTGGCACGTGCTGCCCGCAGACTGTATCCTTAACAGTTGCATCATAAATATCTATAAGAAAGGGAACTGCATCCCGCCTCATATCGACCACCATGATTTCATTAGACCCTTCCGTACAGTCTTGTTTCTGAGCGAGACCGACATTCTCTTTGTGAGAGAAATACAAATTATTGGACCTAAGGAATTCAGAGGTTCTGTGAAGATTTCACTGCTAGTTGGTTCCTTTTTAGTGCTGAAAGGAAATTGAGCAGATCTAGCTAAGCATTGCATCCCGACAGTCAGATGCCAGAGAGTTTCAGTTACCTTCCGAAGAATGGATATGGACAAAGCGCCGTACACTTATAAGCCAGACCCAGAGTTGGATGGTCTTCGTCCACTGCCACTGTGACATAGCTGTACCTCTAGGCATACACAAAAGGACTTTTGTTCCGGAGCGCAGCTTGGAAAGTTGGCTTGTTCGGAAGGCGACCCCAGAGGGCAGATGTCTACTACTTTTGTGTCAGCTTACCGCTCAGCATATGGTGTCTCAGTTTACGTTCAGATGTACTACAAATATTTTGGATGTTTTCAACACGACATTAGTTATACTACATTTTCAGTCGGAATCAATGAAAATGTTCCTTTTTCTGCATGTCAGATACTCTTGTTGGAATGTGTTTCCAGCTGCGTTATGAATGAAAAGTCGCAGGACCATGCGTTGGTCCAAAATTACAACGAGCAAATAACGAAACAGAAATACACTTCACAAAAAAAAAAAGAATGAAAGAATGAAATAAAATTCGCAATGTCGAGAAAATTTAAAACCAAGAACAGAAAAGAAGAAGAAAGATGATAAAATTTACAATGAAATTTAAAATTCCTCGCCATCCTTAATCAGTTCCCTCGAATTCTTCGTTCTCTATGCAAGCTTCGTGAAATCCTTTACTCCCTGGATTGATTTTCCTTCTGTCTTTTCCTTTTCCGTCACATTTTGGGCTGGATGTGAATCTTTGCACTTTCCTTCCTAATGTGACTCCTCTTCTACTTGGGTTGGATGTGAGTCATTGTGCTTTCCTTCCCAATGTAATAAGGTTTTCCTGGAATCGGTGCAGGGTAGTCCGATTTCTTCTGTTTTTTTCTTTTCCGTCACCTTTTAGGTTGGATGTGAGTCATTGCGCTTTCCTTCCTAAATATGATACCCTTTCTACCTCTTGGGTTGGATGTGAGTCATTGCGCTTTCCTTCCCAATGTAGTAAGGTTATCCTGGAGTCCGTGCAGGGTCGTCCGATTCCTTCTGTCTTTTTCTTTGTCGTCACATTTTAGGTTGGATATGAGTCTTTGCGCTTTCTTTCTTAATGTGACACCCCTTCTACCTCTTGGGCTGGATGTGAGTCATTGCGCTTTCCTTCCCAATGTAGCAAGGTTTTCTTGGAATCGGTGCAGGGTCGTCCGATTCCTTCTATCGTTTTCTTTTCCGTCACATGTTAGGTTGGATGTGAGTCCTTGGGCTTTCCTTCCTAATGTGATATCCACTCGCTACCTCTTCGGTTGGATGTAAGTCAATGTGCTTTCCTTCTCGACATAGTAAGGTTTTCTTGGAGTCAGTGCAGGGTCGTCCGATTCTTTCTATCCTTTTCTTTTCCGTCACCTTTTAGGTTGAATGTGAGTCATTGCGCTTTCCTTCCTAATGTGACAACCCTTCTACCTTTTGGGTTGAATGTGAGTCCTTGTGCTTTCCTTCTCAATGTAGTAAGGTTTCCCTGGAGTCGGTGCAGGGTCGTCCGATTCCTTTAGTCTTTTCCCTTGCCGTCACATTTTAGGTTATGATGTGAGTCCTTGCGCTGTCCTTCCTAAATGTGACACCCCTTCTACCTCTTAGGCAAGATGTGAGTCCTTGCGTTTTCCTTCCCAATTTAGTAAGGTTTTCCTGGAGTCGGTGCAGGGTCGTCCGATTCCTTCTGTCTTTTCCTTTGCCGTCACATTTTAGGTTGGATGCAAGTCTTTGTGTTTTCCTTACTAATGTGACACCCCTTCTACCTATTAGGCTGGATGTGAGTCATTGTGTCTTCCTTCCCAATGTACCAAGATTTTTTTAGAATCGGTGAAGGGTCGTCCGATTCCTTCTGTCGTTTTCTTTTCCTTCACATGTTAGGTTGGATGTGAGTCATTGTGCTTTCCTTCCTAATGTGACACCTCTTCTATCTCTTGGGCTATATATGAGTCATTGGGCTTTTCTTCCCAATGTAGTAAGGTTTTCTTGGGGTCTGTGCAGGGTCGTCAGATTCCTTTTGTCTTTCATTTTCCGTCGCTTCTTGGGTTGGATGAGAGTCCTTGAGTTTTCCTTCCCAGTGTCCTAAATTTTCTTGATCAGTCTTTGAGTTGGATGTGAGTCCTTGCGGTATCCATCTCGACCCGATTTTCTCGTATTTACAAATTTGAAAATTTGAAAATCTAATTTACAACTCCCAAATTGAAGATTCATCTTTTGTCTCCCCAGTGGAGTCGCCAAAAATTGTCTGCCGCTGAAAGTGTGGGGTGTTGAGACTTTTGAAATTATGAAATGTAGTTTTATAACACAAGGATTTTTATTTAATTTAATATGTATATGGATTTATAAAAATAAAATTTTAAATTTGAAAAATGAGAATTGACGAATTTCATTCATTTAGTAGTTTGAATGAACGAGCATAAGATCGCAAGCGATGCATCTATCCTAAGGAATAGACACACTGCTTGATGATACGACTCGATCAAATAAACTACAAAATTTATGATATCCGTTCTGGTCTGCGAATCTTTATGTGGATTGACAAGTTCTCCTATTTAATACAAAAAAGTTTAAATAGGGTTTATATTACCTGAGTTCTTAAGGCTCCCTATAGAGGCAAACCCACATAGTCGATTACCTCTCAAATGAACGAAGTCACCCGAGAGAACTCTCGATTTAGATCGAGGTCATCTATCTTCGAATTCAAAGGGTAGGGTTTTCAAAGTCGTAGGGTGATGGGAAATCCAATAGGTGAGTTACTCAAAATTGGAATAGTTTTGATAGAAATCCAGAGGAAAGAAAGGTAGGGGAGGTCACAAACCTCGAAGAGGACCTCGATGACTTCTCAGACTATCCTACTGTTGGGCTTTAAGGTTGTGCTTTCCTTCCTAATGTGACACCTCTTCTATCTCTTGGGCTGTATATGAGTCATTGTGTTTTTCTTCCCAATGTAGTAAGGTTTTCTTGGGGACAGTGCAGGGTCGTCAGATTCCTTGTCTTTCATTTTCCGTCGCTTCTTGGTTTGGATGAGAGTCCTTGAGTTTTCCTTCCCAGTGTCCTAAATTTTCTTGATCAGTCTTTGAGTTGGATGTGAGTCCTTGCGGTATCCATCTCGACCCGATTTTCTCGTATTTACAAATTTGAAAATTTAAAAATCTAATTTACAACTCCCAAATTAAAGATTCATCTTTTGTCTCCCTGATGGAGTCGCCAAAATTGTCTCGCACGTGAAAGTGTGGGGTGTCGAGACTTTTGAAATTATGAAATGTAGTTTTATAACACAAGGATTTTGATTTAATTTAATATGTATATGGATTTATAAAAATAAAATTTTAAATTTGAAAAATGAGAATTGACGAATTTCATTCATTTAGTAGTTTGAATGAACGAGCATAAGATCGCAAGCGATGCATCTATCCTAAGGAATAGACACACTGCTTGATGATACGGCTCGATCAAATAAACTACAGAATTTATGATATCCGTTCTGGTCTGCGAATCTTTATGTGGATTGACAAGTTCCCCTATTTAATACAAAAAAGTTTAAATAGGGTTTATATTACCTGAGTTCTTAAGGCTCCCTATAGAGGCAAACCCCTATAGTCAATTACCTCTCAAATGAACGAAGTCACCTGAGAGAACTGTCGATTTAGATCAGGGGTATCTATCTTCTTGAATTCAAAGGGTAGGGTTTTCAAAGTCGTGGGGCGATGAGAAATCCAATAGGTGAGTGACTCAAAATTGGAATAGTTTTGATAGAAATCCAAAGGAAAGAAAGGTAGGGGAGGTCACAAGCCTCGAAGAGGACCTCGATGACTTCTCAGACTATCCTACTGTTGGGCTTTAAGGTTGTGCTTTCCTTTCTAATGTGACACCTCTTCTATCTCTTGGGCTGTATATGAGTCATTGTGCTTTTCTTCCCAATGTAGTAAGGTTTTCTTGGGGACAGTGCAGGGTCGTCAGATTCCTTTTGTCTTTCATTTTCCGTCGCTTCTTGGTTTGGATGAGAGTCCTTGAGTTTTCCTTCCCAGTGTCCTAAATTTTCTTGATCAGTCTTTGAGTTGGATGTGAGTCCTTGCGGTATCCATGTCGACCCGATTTTCTCGTATTTACAAATTTTAAAATTTGAAAATCTAATTTACAGCTCCCAAATTAAAGATTCATCTTTTGTCTCCCTAGTGAAGTCGCCAAAAATTGTCTGCCGCTGAAAGTGTGGGGTGTTGAGACTTTTGAAATTATGAAATGTAGTTTTATAACACAAGAATTTTGATTTAATTTAATATGTATATGGATTTATAAAAATAAAATTTTAAATTTGAAAAATGAGAATTGACGAATTTCATTCATTTAGTAGTTTGAATGAACGAGCATAAGATCGCAAGCGATGCATCTATCCTAGGAATAGACACACACGTCACTGATACGACTCGATCAAATAAACTACGCAATTTATGATATCCTTTCGGTGCTGCGAATCTTTATGTGGATTGATAAGTTCCCTTATTTAATATAAAAAGTTTAAATAGGGTTTATATTACCCGAGTTCTTAAGGCTCCCTATAGAGGCAAACCCCTATAGTCAATTACCTCTCAAATGAACGAAGTCACCTGAGAGAACTCTCGATTTAGATCAGAGGTATCTATCTTCTTGAATTCAAAGGGTAGGGTTTTCAAAGTCGTGGGGTGATGGGAAATCCAGTAGGTGAGTGACTCAAAATTGGAATAGTTTTGATAGAAATCCAAAGGAAAGAAAGGTATGGGAGGTCACAAACCTTGAAGAGGACCTCGATGACTTCCCAGACTATCCTACTGTTGGGCTTTAAGGTTGTGGAAATGAAGTTATTTAAATTTCAATACTGTCAATTAATTATATGGATTATATTTACATAAGCATCTGATTATGCAAATAACCTGGAAGGTAAGAGGATTTACATTGTACCAGAGGACAACTTCAGAATCCTAAACCCCTATAGTCAATTACCCCTCAAATGAATGAAGTCACCTGAGAGAACTCTCGATTTAGATCAGGGGTATCTATCTTCATGAATTCAAAGGGTAGGGTTTTCAAAGTAGTTGGGTGATAGGAAATCCAATAGGTGAGTGACTCAAAATTGGAACAGTTTTGATAGAAATCCGAAGGAAAGAAAGGTAGGGGAGGTCACAGACCTCAAAAAGGACTTCGATGATTTCTCAGACTATCCTACTGTCGTGTTTTAAGTTTTGGAAATAAAGTTATTTAAATTTCAATACTGTCAATTAATTATATGAATTACATTTACATAAGCACATGATTATGCAAATAACCTGGAAGGTAGGAGGATTTACATCGTACCAGAGGACAACTTCAGAATCCTAAAGCGAATCAGGGCTTATATTGCACAATATAGTTATGCAAAGGCCTGAAAAGAACAAGTGAGGATTTATGTCGCACTAGGCGGACTATCTCGAAGTCCTATGGATTGTTATTTAGACTAAAGTATGGTTTTGCTGGTGCTGCCTTCGAAGTCGTGCTCCCTACTCCATGTCGTAGCAGTGTAAAGTGGACGTGTAATTGTTAAGTCAGTAATTTATTTCATTTTTTAGGTGTGTACTCTCTATAATAAACAGAGGTGGCATGCTATAGTAAAAAGGAGCAATAATAACAGGAAAACAAGAGTATACTACACTAAACAACAAACCAACATCACAAGCATGCTGTACTAACATGAGTATGTATTGAAGAAAATAAAACATGATACACTAGCAGGTTTATGTACTAAAGAAAATAATGCATGCTAGACTAACAAATGTATGTACTGAAGAAAGTAGAGCATGTAGTGCGTTAAAGAAAAGAAGTAATGGTGCTACAAGTGTAGACGCTTATTACTCGCAATGCATTGCTACCTGTTATTACTATCATTTTATTGTTTCCTGCAGAAAAGGCGTCAGCACCAAAAGAAAACAGGAATAAACGTAGTAGGGAAAGAGCCTAATCAACCAGGGGGTACTACTGTATGTGTGAAGAAACCAAAGGGGGCGAGGCACCGCACAGAAAGCTAAAAGAAAAGAACTGAAAAGAAAGAAAAAAGAAAACAAATCCGTAGGGAAACCGTAAAAAATCCGTATAAAATCCATGTAGAACCACGAGGAGCGGACTACAAGTCCGGGAAGACCATAAGCATGATGGCGGGGAGGACTCAGAGCTGGGCTGTGTGTCCCAATCTTGGATAAGAGCTACCAGACCAACACCCTACAAAAGGTAGTCCAAACCTTGACTCGGGTAAGTCACCTTGGACCTTTATAAATTTTCATTCATTTTAGTTTGTATGCATATAAAATTTATGGGTGAAAGGGAAATCTTTTTGTTATGAAGAAAATTTCATTTCAAAAAATATTTTTTATAAAGTAGTATAGTCGACAGGCTAACCACCCTAATCGAACTAGGACTACTAACAACCTAAGAGTATTGGTAGCAACAGTCTCACCAAGAATTGACGAATAGTATCGTCGGTCCCTAGCCTCGCCTTCAGTGAAGGTCTCTACTCAAAGGCAGGGGATACTATTCTAATAATCCCTCGTTTTAAGCACATAAGCACTATCATCAACGTCC
The DNA here is from genome assembly GCA_022702705.1 of Papilionanthe hookeriana x Papilionanthe teres. NCBI lineage: Eukaryota > Viridiplantae > Streptophyta > Magnoliopsida > Asparagales > Orchidaceae > Papilionanthe > Papilionanthe hookeriana x Papilionanthe teres. The sequence goes on from CM040428.1 coordinate 143,717,347, forward strand.
TAACTCCTAACCACCTTACTTATAGCCTTGCTTGATAGCCTACGTATATCAAAAGATTATACGTGTACACTTATGCCTCGTACATAAATGCAGAAAGACTCAACCAAGAAGCAAGAAGAAATAAAGGACAGAGGGACAAGGAGAAGGAGAGAGGAGGGAACGATCCGCCTAAACCAGTGTCATAAAGAAAGCAGATCGACCCTCAAAACCGGGTAAAACAGACAATCCCGATATTTTGACGACTCAATCCCGACAGACACTTACAATTCCTAGAATCTCCAAAAAGAGACCCACCCCTATTTAAGATGAGCAACTGAAGAAAAAAATAAGGGAGAACCCTAGGAAACTGTAGCACACTCTAGACTGACCACGTATCAAAGCAAAGCCCTGACGAGGCTAAATTCAAGTTCCTGCAAAGCTAAAAAATATAAGTCCAAAGACCACCAAAGTATAGGCTAAATTCAAGATCCTGCAAAGCAAACCGAAACCACAAATGGGGCCTTGAGCTCCTTCACTCATGCAATAACATAACTAGGAGTGTGAGGCCAACACATATATCACAATGCCCAATTTTTTTCAATGAGTTAACTAATGTCAAATGTTTTTTTTTTCTTTCATAAATGCCTCGTTAAACATCAGACTTCCAACTCAAATGAATACACTTGAAAACAAGCCACCACATTCAACGCTTGCACGGGGATAAACAAACATAAAGCTTTAAAACATGCTTTCCAATCTTTTAAATATAACTAACTAATAACAGACTAATAGCATGAGTAGGAGAGGAAGCACACCCCTCCGAGCATCACAAAGAACCACCCTCACCTCCATATTCTTAAAAAAAAAAAGAAATACTTCTTTTGACCTCATGCTTTTAAAATAAGGCTCAAGGCACTTCCTGTTTTGTAAAACAAAAGCCCAAAACACCTCATACACCTCAGGTTTTGCAATAATGGAGGTTACCATGTTTCAAGCATTCAAGTGTCGAACGAAAAAGAAGAACAACACATTCATATTCATAAGGCCTAAACATGAATTTTGAACCTACAAGCAAATAATCATACCATCTCAAACCATAGACCAACATGCAATCCAAGAACAAAGCATATGTGATGTTATTTTCAAGTTGCGATAAAAGAAAACTAGAAAGCTTAATAAGCATTCACATATAGCTCCTCATGCGAGAAGTAGAAAAGGGCTTAATAGGCCTTTAACTTAAAGTAAGTCAAACCATGCATGAAGTATCACCGATCAAGGGCTCTAAACCGCGAGAACGAAGAGGAGGGGAAGAATGTTATACCTCAGTGGTACCACAAACAACCAAGCACTCAAGACCGAGTGACCAACAGGGAAACTGCGAGGAGAAAACCTCAAAACCGGGCAGCTAAAGGCTCGGGTAAGCCTGAGAACACATGCAGTACTCCTCTAAACCGCACACACACACTTAAACAGTGAACATGAGAGGAGAAGGGAAGAGCACACACCACCTTCCAACCTCACACACACACAGAAACCCGAACAGAGCACAGGGGAGAGGGTGAGAGAGAGAGGAAGAATTCAACCTCAAGCCTTCCCCAAAATGGGGTTTAAATGGTAAAAGAGAGGAGAAGAAGCCAGCTGAACTCACCCAGGACCATCCAAGCTCACCCACACTCACACCCAACGTCAACAGCACGATGGGCGAGCCACATTGTCACAGGTAACGACACAACCTGGAGAGAATAGAGAGGAGAAGAAGAAAGGAGGCCTGGGAAAGGGAAGAAGCTTCCCCCATTTGTGTCAAGCAACAGGTGTTGCAATCCCTCGAGCACCGAAGAGGAAGGTTCAACGCGTCAAGAAGGAGGAGCTCGGGCAGGGCTCGTGCAACGTCACCTCCTCTTGCGCGAGGAGGGCGAATCACAGTACACACGGGACGGGACGACACGAGAGGAAGATGTCGCTCGAGCCAAACTAGGGCGCAGACACACGAACCCGCGGGAAGGAGAAGAAAGGCGCTAGTGCGGGGAAGGGTGAAACAGGTGAGGGTTTAATAGGAAAAAAAGTCTTAATTTATTATATTTGTTTTATTTAAATGCGTCGAATCCGGGGTGATTTGCTCGTGCATAGAACCCTGACAAAATATATATCTTTCCCTAGCAAATTCGACGTTCAGGACGCGTCACGCAGTCAATTTTGCGATCCAGAGTCGTTCGGGCAACTTTGTCGTCGGTCGGGTCGAAAGTGCGTCAAATTTGGTCCCTCCCGAAAATTTGACTTTGATATCGATCATTCTGGCCTTCTGAGGCAGTAAACCGAGAATTTGTACGTCCAGTGGTGCAAAAATGTGCACAAGGCCATCTTAATGTCGAGTGGTCCTATGGGGACTCCATTTGAACCTGACGTCAATTCCAACCTTCTATGGGCTAGAGGTACATAATCTCGTGCGGGACTCCAAAGGGTAACGAAGCGGCTTCGAAAATTTTAAAATGAGGTGGGCCCCATTGCTAGGAGTCTAAGAACGTCGAGGAAGCTCCTAAGGCTAGAACCCTAAATTCGAGGAGGAAAACTTAACCTTGGCAAAAGCGAGGTCAACAATACATTCGAAATGTCTTTCCCTAGCAAATTCGACATTTCGGACTCGTCGGCGCAGTCAATTTTGCGATCCGGAGTCGTTCGGACAACTTCGTCATCGATCAGGTCGAAAGTGCGTCAAATTTGGTCCCTCCCAAAATTTTGACTTTGATGTCGATCATTCTGGCCTCTGACGTCAGCTTCGATCCGTTGCAGAGCAATTAAAGGCGTCGAGGCAGTAAACCAAGAATTTGTACGTCCAGTGGTGCAAAATGTGCACGTCAATTCCACTGTATCTTAATATCTTAATGTCTAAAATCACACTGTATCTTAATGTCCAGTGGTCCTATGGGGACTCCATTTGAACCTGACGTCAATTCCAACATTCTATGGGCTAGAGGTACAGAATCTCGTGCGGGACTCCAAAAGAGTAACGAAGCGGTTTCGAACATTCTAAAACGAGGTGGGTCCCATTGTTAGGAGTCTAAGAACGTCGACGAAGCTCCTAAGGCTAGAACCTTAAATTTTAGGAGGAAAACTAAACCTCGGCAAAAGCGAGGTCAACAATACATTCCCCCAAACTTGTTGTTCTTTCCAACATATGAATAACATGGGTTAGCAGTACGATAAAATGCAAGTGCATGAAAGAAAATACATGCTGCTTCTCAGTTAAAGACGGTTAGTCATAATGAAACATTAGTCATTATCATCCAGACATAGTGCCACAAAGCACAATCATGTAGAAAAATCACACTGTATATGCAAAAAATAAAACAAATATAGGTTATGCCATAGGCACTCAGCAGGGACAACAACACATTCATAGCAATCAAAACTTACTACTGCGACCAAACAACAATGCAATAGCCCTTTGGAGAAACTGGCCATTTAGGATCAGTAGGGACAACAACACAGACACTCAATACAAGACAATCAACAACGCAACAGTTGCCCCATCCATTAACACGATGACCTAGACTCTATTCCACTGGCTTGAAGGGAGCAAGCATTCAGCTGTGTATAAGCCCCATAAATCTAGGCAAAAGCGAGGTCAACAATACATTACCCCAAACTTGTTTTTCTTTCCAACATATGAATAACATGGGTTAGCAGTACGATAAAATGCAAGTGAATGAAAGAAAATACATGCAGAAGGAGCCACAAGATCTCCGTTAAAGACAATAGGTTAGTCATAACGAAACGTTAGTCATTATCATCCAGACACAGTGCCACAAAGCACAGTCATGTAGAAAAATCACACTGTATATGCAAAAAATAAAACGAATATAGGTTATGCCATAGGCACTCAGCAGGGACAACAACACATTCATATCAACACATTCATTGGCCATGTGCATTATGGATTGTTGGGGGACTCTCCTAAATTCAATGCCATGCCAATCTGAATACAAAAGTCTTGAATAGCTTGATCCTTTAGTCATATCAGTGAGACTGGTGATAGATTTATGACCAAACGGTGCCATATCCCTAGAAATTTTTGATCATGCAAGCTGCTTGACTGCTTTTGTAATTCTTGGCCATGACTCATGGATTCGAAGCAAGAAGAATCCTGGCGCTGACGAAAAAATGTGAGAAAGTGAGCGAAAAGATGCACAGATCCATGAAACTGGGAGAAGACTAAGAGTTTTTGCAAAGGACTTACCCACATCCTAAGGATCCTGTCGGTCGCTTAAGAGGAGGGCTTAAGGATTTAATTTAATTTATATATATGTGTATTGATTTTTGAAAATAAGATTTTTAAATTTTAAAATATTAGAATGAGAATGGAAGGATCTCATTCATTAAGTAGTTTGGATGAACGAGCATAATATCGCGAGTAACGCATCTATTCCGAAGAATAGGCACCCTACTTGACAATATCGCTCGGTCAAATAAACTACAAAATTCATGACATCCGTTTTAGTCTCGCGAACCTTTATGTGAATCGACAAATTCCCTATTTAATACAAAAGAATTAAATAGGGTTTATATTATCTCGGGGTCTTTAAAACTCCCTATACAGGCAAGCCCCATAGTTAATTACTCCTCAAACGACCGAAGTCACTTCGAGAGAACTCTCGATTTAGATCGCGGGTTTCTATCTTCATGAATTCAAGAGGTAGGGTTTTCAACGAAATTTGGTAGTAGGAAATCCAATAGGTGAAAGACACAAGAAGGAACGGTTATTTCTGGAGTCAAAGAAAAGAAGGGTAGGGGATGTCACAGATCTCGGGGAGAACCTCGAGGACGTCCCAGACTATCCTATGGTTGGGTTTTAAATTTTGGAAAGGGATTTATTTTAAATTTCAACCCTGCAAATTAATTATAGGAATTACGTTTGCATAATGTCCTGATTATGCAAACTACCTGAAAGATAGGAGGATTTATGTCGTATCAGACGACAACCTCGGAAACCTAAGCGAGTTAGGGCTTATATCGCACAGGAGGGCTGTGCAAAGGCCTAAAAGAAAAGGTGAGGGTTTATGTCGCGCTGGGCGGACTACCTCGAAATCCTAAGGCTTGTTATTTAAGCTAAAAAAGGGGGTTTTGCTGATGTCGACACAGGTTTTGTTGAAGAAGATGGCCGTGCTGTCCACCGTGCTCCAAGCTCCACGTCGTAGCAAGGATCGCAGTTTAGGTTTAAAATCTTAAGTTAAAGTGAGCATGCAAGTCGTTTATTTCATTTTATTGCAAGTGAGTGTGTGCAACAGTGACAGATGTAGCAAAAGAAAACAGTAAACAGGAGCATGCTATAGTGAATAACATAAATCACCTATCACAGACAGAGTATGCTAAGCTAAGCGAAACATGCTAAGCTAAGCAGGAATAACATGCTACGACGAGTAAAACATGCGAAGCAAGTATGTGTATTGAAAGTAATAACTAGCCTAACGAGGATATATGCTTGAAAAGTAAACATACTAAGCAGTTATAAGCCGAAAGTAAACGAGCGACTCAAGCGGAAGTATGTGTTGAAAAGTAAAGCAGGTATAACAGTAAAGAAAGTAAAGACTGTGTCACAGGAGTACCGTATGCTTTGCTCATCCGCGGCACACTGTTACCTGTTTATTATTATTTTCATATTTTTTCTTATTTCCTGCAGAAGAGTCGTTAGCGCAGGAAAAAGCAAGAGTAAAAGTAGTGGGCAAGAACCTAGCTCAACAGGAGTACTACGGTACGTACAAAGGGAGCAAAGTGCGAAAATTTAACGGTAAAACAAAACAAAGACGACAGAAGAGCGAATAAAACCGTGAAAGAAAGCTAGAAAATCGAGAAAGAAAAAAAGGACGTCCGTAGAAAACTCCTAGAAAAGTCACGAACGAAAACAAAACAAAGTCGTAGAAAACCGCAAAGAACACCGGAAGAAACTCACAGATGACCCGCTAAACTCACGGCAAACCGTAAGAAAGCCATGAGGCATCTAGAAAGAAAGACCCGTAAGCACGGTGGTGTTTCGGACTCAGAGCTGTGCTAATATCCGGACTTGAGTGCTGACCACTAGACCGACTTTCTGCAGAAGGCAGTCCTAACCCGACTCGAATAGCCAACCGTGGACCTTCATAAATTTTCACACATTTCATTTTTGGTTTGCATGCAAGTAAAAAGCTGTAGGTAAGAAGGCTGTGTAGTAGTGGAGGTAGTTTTGTATTTTTCAAACATATGTATTTTTTTGTTTTAAAGTATTTTAGTCCACAGGTTGACTATCCTAATAGGACTAGGACTACGAACATCCTTAGACTGTTGGCAGTAGAAACCCCAAGGACGGGCGAACGGTTCCGTGGTTCCTGCTCTACTCTCTACGAGTCTCCGAGTCGGGCGGCCTCATTTTATGATTCTCGTAATTTTTCTCTTTGCGATCTTATCAATGTCCCCACCGCACTTACAACACTGTTGATGGCCCCACATATAACCCAGAGGGGTTATATGTGCACACCTACACGTCCCCTATAGGTGTGTGCTTTGAGCCAAGAAACAAGGTGAAAACTAGGGGCGAGAGGTCAAGGAAAGAAAGGGGGAAAGCGGTTCACCTAACACAAATTCGTAAAAGAAAGTGAACCGATTTCCAACAATTGAAAACAAGTTAATTACCATGAACTCCCGACCGTCCTCACATATCCTAAAAAAGGACCTAAAGGCACCACGACGCTCTCGAAGAAGATGACGACTAGACCCCTAAGGAACACACCCCTTTTCCCCAAACGACAGCTGTAAAAGCATGACAAACAGACAAAGACATTGACTAAGTCCTGGACTCTGGGCCACTGCTCGGGATTCCTTCAAACTCAAGTACCCGCATTGATTTTTAGTTCCTGAAACACAGACTCCCTCAGTAGGCTCACCTACGGGCTCGGGACTCAAGCTATAGCAATAGGAAAATCAGTAAGCTTTCAATGCATAAGAAAGAGAATGGACAAGCCATAAGCCGCCAAACTAGCATCAATTTCACCAAATAAAACCTCCAAGAAGTATTTCAAATATCGTGCTCAATTTATTTCCCACAAGTAAGCTAGGAAGTTCTTCCAAATTTCATTAAATCAATTTCATAGACAAGTGAAGCAAAGAGCAAAGCCACCATCACAATAACCACCCCAATAAGGCTCTCGGCCAGGGCTAAAAACAGGAGCAAAGGCGCACGACCCAAGTCACGACGGGGAGACAGGCTAAAGCCTCCAAGCAAACTCAAACTATTACCATGAAGCTCACGACGAGACCCAACAAAAGAGAGGAAGGTAGAGTCCCCTACGAGTTCATCATACCACGAAATGAGGCCACGGCCAAGCCACAACAAACTACCCATACTAATTCAAATTCATCACAAATGCATAAGAATGAATCTATAAAGTAACCAAGCAATTCGACTCACCTACGACCTTAAAAGAAGCACAAACCCGAGTCCAGGAGAGACCCAAACCCGAGCCATTCAAAGGTCGCGACCGGGAGGTCGCAGAGAACAGCAGGGACCAAAACCGAGCCCCAACATCAAGTGCAAGGAGCACTGCAAGAGCAACAGAAACGGAAAACCGAGCCCCCAAATCAAGAGCAAGGAGCAGTGCAAGAGCGACAGAAACGAGAAAACCGAACCCCCAAAGTAGGTGCACGAGGAGCACTCGCAAGAGCAACAAAACAGAAAACCGAGCCCCCAAATCAAGTGCAAAGGGGCTAGCTGCAAGAGCAGCAAAACAGAAAACCGAACCCCCAAAGTAGGTGCACAGGGAGCAGCTGCAAGAGCAACAAAACAGAAAACCGAGCCCCCAAATCAAGTGCAAAGGGGCTAGCTGCAAGAGCAGCAAAACAGAAAACCGAACCCCCAAATTAGGTGCACAGGGAGCAGCTGCAAGAGCAACAAAACAGAAAACCGAGCCCCCAAATCAAGTGCAAAGGGGCTAGCTGCAAGAGCAGCAAAACAGAAAACCAAACCCCCAAATTAGGTGCACAGGGAGCAGCCCTCACATGACTAAAACAGAGAAATAAAAGGGCTCCCAAACATGTATATCAAAGCTAAACAAATTCCTCCACACCTTCCATACATCAACACATAGAGCCGCCGCACGTTTAAGATGAGGATACACATGAGGCTTCTCAAAATGAAATTATAACTTCCCTCTAGCTTGCCATTTTGATAAAGAAAGCCACACGGACCAAAGCCAAGCCCCCATACATACATATTAACGCTAAAAAAAAAGTTACTCCATGATTCGTGCTAGAAAGAAGGTGAGAAGAGGGGCTTAGAATGCATACCCCAACATGCTAGAAGAAATCAACATTTTGCTTCATAACATATTTTCCATGACTTAAATCATGTAAAAGAGAGAGGGAGGAGGAGAGTACCAGCTAGCGTAGAGCACGCAGGAAAAGCAAAAGAAAAATGAGGCTCCAATCCAACACCAACTTCTCAAGAGGAATCGGCCAACCAACCCTAAATTCATCCAAAAACGGGGCCTTTATAGCAGGAGGAGGGAAAGGAAAGCCGCTCCTTACCTGTAGAGCCGGACGCAAGTGGGGGAAGGGGTGAAGAAGGCGATAAAACGTCGCAGCCAAGAGCCGAAGCTCGGCAGCAGGAGCAAGGATCGAGCAGCAGATCACGCGAGGTGACCCTCGCGCAGGATAATACTCGAGAAGGTATAGGGAGAACCACATGAGGCTCGAGAGAGCAACGGCCACAAGGAAGAGGCGCGCTCGAGCGCGGGAGAAGCAGGGAACGGGAGCCTTCATCGAACGAGCGAGAGAGGCGGCCAACCGATCGAATGGGTAGGGATTAGGGCTTAGGATAGAATAAATAAGTTGAAAAAATATATATATATATATATATATATTATTAATTTTATTAAAATCAAGCCCAAAATCGCAATTTCCGCTCCGGCATGCGATCCTCGCAAATTAAATATCAATTTTAGGTGGAAACGACGTTCCGGACGCAACGACGCAGTCCGTTTCGTCATCCGAGGTCGTTCGGGCAACCTCGTCGACGATCGCGTCGAAAGTGCGTCAAATCCGACATTTTCTGAAATTCTGACTCGACGTCGCTCGTTCTGGCATTCTGACCCTGATCTTGATCCGTCGCGGAGAATTTGAAGACGTCGAGGCCGTGGCTCGAGGAATTTGTGCTCGATAGTGCAGAAAATGTGCACGAGGCTATCCTAAGGTCCAGTGGTCCTATAGGAACTCAATTTGGAGTCCTAACGCCAATTCCAACCTACCTGCTGTGAGCTAGAGGTCAAGAATTTCGTCCGGGATTCCAAAAGAGCGTCGAAGTGGTTTCGAGCATTCTAAAACGAGGTAGGCCCATTGCTAGGATCTAAGATCGTCGGGGAAGCTCCTAAAGCTAGAACCCTAAATCCTAGGAGGAAAACTAAACCTCAACAAAAGTGAGGTCAACAGATCCCAACCCACTTTCTATACAAATGAGACAAGATCTAGTGAATGGACACCGAGCACACCAAGGAATGCAGGAGACTGGGTCTAAACTTCTTTTAGAGCTTCTTGGAGCTAGAGAGTGGTTTAGATGGAAAAAAGGCTCACTCCACGCACAACAGATGAGCGGTGGGAGGAGAGTAAAAAAATGATGATTTTTGTCCCTGATCCCACTTGAAGAGGGACCGATGCAGGTGCTCCGCGAAACCGGCGTTGGCGCGCCTTTGTATCGGGATCGGATGCGAGTGTGTTGCAATACAAGCATGGGTGCGCTGGCGTGTCTAGGGCACGCAGATGGGCTGATAGGTGCGGGCACGTCATAGGTTCAACGTGGGTTTGTAAGTGTGAGTTTTGGGCAAAAATTATCTTTGAGATCCGATGCAGGGGCACTGAATTGGGCGCACGGGGGTGCTCAAAAGCTGGCGCGAGTGTGCTAGCGCATTCTTATGCACATTTTCATATTCAACAGATTGGATCTTAACTATCCTTGTCACAGTTTATATTTTCTAAGTTTCGTTGTTCCTAAGGTTTTGGAAAAGGTCTGAAAATTTTAAAACATCAAATGTAATCACTTGATCATTCTCTCTCAGAATTACCTTCCCCTCCTCAACAGCAACGATGACCCTACCAGTGGCTAACAAGGGTCTCTCCAAAATTACATGCATCTCTTTATCATCTTTTAAATCCAAGATCATAAAATCAAACAGAAAGGTGAATCTATCCATAGTAATATGTAGGCTTTCGACTATTCCGAGAAGATAGCCAAAGTCTGATCTGCTAATTGGAGTGTTAAATTGGCATACTTAATTTCTCTTCTTCCATGTTGTTTGAAGATATTTAGAGGCTTGAGACTGACACTAGCTTCTTGGTCGCAAATTTCTTGTCCCTGAAAGTCAGTTCCAGTGGCATAGGGATCTGTGAAATTACCAGGGTCCTTACTGGGCTTTAGCAGTCTTTGAGGGAACTGGGGTAGAAGTTTCTCAGTTGGGTTAGTTGGTATGACAGAGAAACTTTTCCTAGGTCATGCTTCTCAGGTGAGCTATCATCATATAGCCAGCTTCCTTTTCTACTCTAGTCATGACTCTTACTACCTTGCGCTGCTCCAAATTTATGTCTTTTGGATTTACCTTGGTATTAATGGGCAATGCACTTGTGGGTCTATTGTTCATTGAGTTCACCAGTTGTCCTAATTGACATTCCAGACTTTTAATGGCTACAACTTGGCGCTCTGTATGGTATCCCTCGTTTGAATAACTTGGCTACAACTTTGCTACAACTTTCTAGATTTTTAACTAGCTCTTTGGTATGTAATTTCTTTTTGGGCATGTTGGGAGTTAGCTTGGAAACAAGGTGGTTATGATTGCTGTGAGCTGGCCACTACCACCAGGATTGTTCTGAGTGTTCGCCCATTGCTGGTTGTTATTATTCCAAGAGAAATTTGGGTGGTTCCTCTAACCTTGGTTGGTAGGTATTAGAGTAGGAGTTATGGCCATGATTTCCTATGATATTAAAAGATTTTAAGGTTGACATGCTAGGATCTACCATCGGTATGTACATCATCATTGGGTTGAAATCTTGGTGTGTGATTTATCCTCAGATTATCTAACTTCTTAGAGATAGCTACTATTTGGGTCGCTAGGATAGCTAACACTTCAAATTCGTGCAGGCTTGCTACTTTATAGGGTGTACACTTTCAGCTATCCATTAGAAATTATTTTTTCTCTTTTATCAATTAGTAAGCCTCTTCAATACTAGCATGGGTGCGTTGGCGTGCCTAGGGCTTGCAGATGCACTGATAGGTACAGGCGCGTTGTAGGTTCATTGTGAGCTTTTCAGCGCGAGTTTTGGGCACAAATACATCTCCGAAATCTGACATGTGGGCACTGAACTGGGCACGGGGGCCCTCAAATGCTGGCGCGGGTGCGATAGTGCATTCCTATGCGCATTTTCAAGTTCAACTAATTGGATCTTAACTACCCTAGACAGTTTCAATTTTCTAAGATTCACCGTTCCTTTGATTTTGGGAAAGGTCTGAATTTTGGGAAAGGTCTGAAAATTTTAAAACATCAAATGTAATCGCTTGATCATTCTCTGTCAGAATTACCTTCCCCTCCTCAACATTAACGATGACCCTACCAGTGGCTAAAAAGGGTATCTCCAAAATCACATGCATCTCTTTATCATTATTTAAATCTAAGTTCATAAAATCAGCCAGAAAGGTGAATCTGTCGTCCTTAGTAATATGTTGGCTTTTGACTATTCCGAGAGGATAACTAAAGACTGATCTATTAATTGGAGTGTTAATTTGGCTGACTTAATTTCTCCTCTTCCAAGTTGTTTGAAGATATTCAGAGGCATGAGATTGACACTAGCTCAAAGTTTTTGTCCCTGAAAGTCAGTTCCCATGGCATAGGGAATTATGAAATTACCAGGGTCCTTACTGGGAATTGTGAAACTACCAGTGGCTAAAAAGGGTCTCTCCAAAATCACATGCATCTCTTTATCATTATTTAAATCCAAGTTCATAAAATCAGCCAGAAAGGTGAATCTGTCGTCCTTAGTAATATGTTGGCTTTTGACTATTCCTAGTGGATAACCAAAGACCGATCTATTAATTGGAGTGTTAAATTGGCTGACTTAATTTCTCCTCTTCCAAGTTGTTTGAAGATATTCAGAGGCATGAGATTGACACTAGCTCAAAGTTTTTGTCCCTGAAAGTCAGTTCCCATGGCATAGGGAATTGTGAAATTACCAAGGTCCTTACTGGGATTTTGCAGTCTTTGAGGAAACGGGGGTAAAATTTTCTCAGTTGGGTTAATCAATATGACAGAGAAATTTTTTTCTAAAACATGCTTCTCAGGTGTGCTATCATTTGTATATCTAGCTTTCTTTTCTACTCTAGTCATGACTCTTACCACCTTGTATTGCTCCAAATTTTTGTATTTTGGATTTATCTAAGTATTACTGGGCAGTGTACTTGGGGGTCTATTGTTCATTGAGTTCGTCAGTTGTCTTAATTGACTTTCCAGATTTTTAATGGTTACAACTTGGCTATGTATGGTATCCCTCATTTGAATAGCTAGCTCCTCGATATGTGATTTCTTTTGGGCATGCTGGGAGTTAGCTTAGAGACCAGGTGGATATGACTGCTTGTGAGGATGATTTCCTTGAGATGGCCAACTATCCAGGGTTGTTCTGAGTGTTCACCCATTGTTGGTTGTTATTATTCCAAGAGAAATTTGGGTGGTTCCTCTAACCTAAATTTGGTTGGTTCCTCTAAACTGGGCTGTAGGTATTGGAGTAGGAGTTATGGCTATGGTTTCATATGGTATTAAAAGACTCTTAAGGTTGTTATGCCAGGATCTACCATCTGTCCGTATATTGACCTATCATTGGGTGAAAATCTGTCCTTAGTATTATGACTCCGTTTGGGAGAGCTTATAAGTGCGGCGGCGTTTTTGAAAACGCCGCCGTACTGTTTGGTTAGCACTTAAAAGTGCTTATTCGAAAACCGCATTTTTATTTTTGTGTTACACGTGATACGTGCCCCGGGAGCCGCGGTCCGCTTATTGTGTCGCGTTTTCGGATATCAATTACCCCCGTGACCCCATCCGCCATCCCTCGGTCGGTAACCCTAGCTCTCCTCCTCTTCGATCGCCCCCATTCTTCATACACGAGTTACTGTAAGCTTCGACGCTTAGAGTTATTTTCATTCCTCATCTTCTTCAGCTAGCGCAGTGTTAGAAATGGAACAAAAAATTTTGTCGGTTACGATTTATTCCTTTTTTTCCCTTGCATGCGGATCATGTTACAAGCTTTGATAGTGGAAAATAGCGAAGGATTGGTTCCAAAAGGGGCAGGATTTGACCTCATTTGTTGAATTTGGTGAGATTAGGGTTTGCGTTATGAATTTTTTTTTTGTTTCATAGCCGAGAAATGATTTTGTGAAGAGTGGAGTAAAAGTGGGCTCTGTTGTAGCATCTTACTGTACCGCATCTTTAGCTATGGAAGCTCTTCTTCTCATTTCAAAGTATAGAACTTTTCTCATCTCTATAAGAAGAAGAAAAAAAAGTTCTTTGCCCGCTTTTTCTTTGTGATTGCCTTTAGGAATGTAATCCTTTTCTCTTCTATAGAATGGTACAAATGATTCTCCATCCAATAAACAAGATTGTTGTTTGGAAATGGCCATGATTAGTTTGATCTGATCTATTATTTGCTATTTTTCTTTTTTAAAAGCTTAGTGGGGTGGCTTCGACAAAATTCTATTTATATGTGACATCCCTCCACAAAATTTGGTCAAGCGCCTTTACCATGTTTAGATTGTAGGAGGTTTGTGCTAATATTTGCATGTGTCAAAAACTAGTGCAACAAGTTTCTTGAATTTAGACATAGTAAGAGTAAATTTGTTTTCATTCTATTTACTTTGAACCAATTTTCCAGCAGATCAAAAATTAAATTTTTGAAATGGTGTTGATAATTTTCACTGTTTGCTTTTATGAGCATTTCCCAGTGGTGACTAGTTCGTAAACGAAAATGGATTCCTCATCTTCTTCCTTTTTTAATGGATTTGTCTTGATCTTGAAAGGTCTGGTAGCATTGAGATGCAAATAAGCAGAAATTTATTATTTCTTGATCTTGAATCTGCTGCCTTTTTTTTATTTTATTACTTCTTATTCTTAAACCGAGGCCATCCAAGTAAACCAAAGCAAAGAATCTGCTGGCTTTTTGTTATTTTCAAAATATTATTTATAGAAAGAATGGAAATGCAAATGAGCAGAAATGCAAGCTTACAAGGCCATTATCTCTTACCACGGTTTAAAATTATTTCATATATCACTTGCTTAAACGCAGAAATTGTGTACTTCGTCTGATTGTGTTATCATAGTAACCACATCTGTAGGAAGAAGTTTATCTTTTGGTGTATGGCTTGCATGCACTTTGCAATTCAGTGCACAAGCAGCATGAAAAAGTTAACAATAAGAATTTCTCATAATATTGGTAATGAGAGTCAGATCAATTGTATTTATGGTTGTGAAATTCTATTAGGTGTTAAGAATTTGGCATAGTTCCATAAAGATTGCTCGTTTGTCTTTTACATACTTTTATTCTTTCACCTGGGCTTACAAAATTATGCTTAACGTTATATTATTTGTATGTTGTTTTTCTGCTTTCAATTGTCACATGAAAGCCACCTTATCAATACAGAAGTGAAATACATATTTTAACTTTTATTCAGATGTCATAGGGTGCTTATATGCACTCTATGCACATGATGTAGAAGGAAATAAATTTTTTGTTCTAATCAATTGATATAACAGTACCCAATGAGTAAAGTTAAAGAGGTTGGATTTTCGGCTATGTGGGATAGAAACGCTACAATTATATTTTGTGATCTCTGTGTAAAGGAAGTTCAACTTGGAAATAGATCGAGTAATCATTTTAATAAGGAAGGTTGACAAAATATAATGATTAAATTCAATGAACTTACTAGAAGGGATTACGATCAGACAAAACTAAAAAATAAATGGGATCAATTAAAAAAGGACTGAAAAACATGGAAAGAACTAAAAAGTGGATCCACTGGTCTGGGTTGGGATCCTAGCAAGCGGACTATTGATGCTCCCGAGCACTGGTGGACCGAAAAAATACAAGCAAGCAATTATGGATGATGATTTCATCCTACTTTACTTTATTTCATTTAACTAACTCCATTAAGCAGGTAATTTAATTATTACAGGTAATGCCAGGAGCCAAAAAATTTAAATCCTGCGAGATTGATCCAGATTTGGAAGAGAAGCTGGACGACATGTTCACAGGTGTTGTCGCAACTCGGTACTTATGCTTTTACCCCAAGTGAACAGGGGTTTGGCAGCTTCGCTGATGAAATGGAAACCGTCCAGTTAGGTGATTCTGAAGGAGGTCCCTCCCAAGTCCACACTGATGTTCAATCTACAAGTGCGTCGAAGCGACCCAGAGTAGAAAAAAAGAAAAAAGTTGTGGCATTCGTAAAAGAAACAATTGATGAACTTCTGGAAAGCTGCAAATCTAGGCTCGTTTCCTCGATTGACGACTCGATTGAAGAATGCATAAAGATCCTTGATGCATATCCTGATGTTACAACAGACACAGAGATCTATGTTAATTATGTGAAGCTGCTGCGAGACCCAACCATCAGACATTTTTTTATAAAGTTGGACCCGAATTACCGACTGACATATTTGCGAACATACATGGATGCTTGATTGTCTCCATGAGTATTAACTTTAGATGTGGCATTAGTAATCTGGTGTTATAGACAATTGTCTTACTTCATTATTTTTGTAGAACTCAATTTCTTCGATTACGAACATTTTTTTATTTTTAACTGTGCTCTATTCCTTAACGCTTCATACGTTCTTTTTCTAAAGTTTCAGTTAATCTTGTTTACAAAGTTCAATCTTGCTTTACTTTGTACAATTTGTCGTATGGATGGTGAACAAGTTAATCACGATGAAGAACAAGTTATCCACAATCGCAGAGTGACATTAATCATTACGCTTTTGTACTATTACCATCTTAAGTACGTTGTCAGAAACCCTTGCATGACATCCAAACAGATTGGTGATAAATGGGTAGGTGAGTTATTCCAAGGTCACCCAACTCGTTTTTTCAATATGTTCCGCATGACAAAGATTATTTTCTGTGACCTACTTAATGAACTCCGGCAACACCATGGGTTGCATGGATCAAGAAGAACCACGCCAAGAGAAGTTTTAGCAATAACTCTGTATATTCTATCTCACAATGAATCTATTCGACACACAATGGAGAGATTCCAACATTCATCAGAAACGATTAGCGGTATTTCTCTATCGGTTTGAATGCATCTAGTTAGTTTGTCGCGCAAAATAATAAAGCCGATGATCAACATTCGAGTCGGTTCCCACAGATGCCAATGACCAAAGGTACATGCCGTTCTTGAAGGCATGCATTTGGCGATACATTTTTATGAAAGTAACGTTCACATGCATTAGGCTAACACCTCCAAAATTAGGACTGTATTGGTGCAATTGATGGAACACATGTGGATGCACGTGTCTCCGGCATAGATAAGGTGGCATTCATAGGTCGATGTGGCTTTCCCACACAAAATGTCATGGCAGTATGTGATTTCAATATGTCTTTTACCTTCGTAATGGCCGGATGGGAAGGGAATGCTCACGACGATCCGAGTATTCGTAGTCGCAACTAGAAACCGTAGTCACGTCTTCCCATATCCACCTTCAGGTAGTTATATGTCTTCATTTTTCGTTAAATATTCTCCAAAATATTCTAATAACAACAAATGAACAGGTAAATATTATTTGGTAGACGCCGGCTATCCTTTACAAAGGGGATATCTGAAGTCTTATCCGGATACGAAGTATCATATACCCGATTTTGAGCGATCAAGCGGGGTGGCACGAGGCAAGAAAGAATTATTTAACAAAAGGCACTCATTTTTGAGCGGCGTGATCGAACGAGCCTTTGGGGTATGGAAAAAGAAATGGGTGATATGCGGGACATGCCGACCTACTCATTTCCAAAACAAGTAGAGATAGTGGTGTCAACAATGGCACTACACAACTTCATTCGACGTCACCACTCCGGCTTGGATGAAGAATTTGCGGCCGTAGATGAAGATACACATGATATCCCATCTGAAGCATTTGAGTATCACTTGGGTCGTACAATCCCACAGGAGCAAAATGAGTCATGTAGTGCATGCACTCGAGATAGTGAAGGTGCTTCAGAGATGACAGCTTTAAGAGAAGAAATAGCCAGTGCCATCAGCCAATCCTGAATGAACCTTTGTTGTTACACTTACGAGCATTATGTATGGTGTACTATGTTTTTAATTGAATACTTTATATAATTCTATGTCGTAGTGTTAAGTGGTGGAGATGGTATTTGTTAAGTTAAGATCATGTAGAAACATTTTAAGATGCCTTCTGATTACACTCAGCACATTGCTTGCAGAAATCTTTTGGTGGCATGTGTTTTAAAGGGTCCAGAAATGATACTAGTGGTGGCTACTGTAAAGGCAGGCTTATTAGCTTTCTTCAGGAGTTAGGATGGAGCTTATATTCCTTTCACCTGTATGCTTGCATACTAAGAAAAACATATTTTTGATAAAGTAAGATTGTGTTGTATGCATTATCATATTCATGTTAGAAGGAGTCTTTTTATTGTTTTTGATTTGTGGTTAGATATGAATGCAGAATACCAGGTGGTCTGCAGAATTTCACTAATCTATATGAGCTTTGTTTAAAGCTAAAAGGCAAAATAAAATTTGTGGTTAGATATGAGTTTGGGAAATAATTTGGTTTTCATTTATGCTGTCTCTGTTTTAGAGCAGGTGGTGGCTTGGGAGGTTTGCTTTAGCTTTCTCTGCTAAATAAATATATATGAATTGAGTGGCATAGATGTAAAGTTTGTTTCATATGCAATATGCAGTTTGTCTTGAATATGCAGAATGCAATCTTTATCATTTGCAGTTCATATATCTTTGTCATTTGCAGTCTTTATCATTTGTTTGACATGCAAGCTGCTATGGTAAAAATCTGAAGTAAGATTGCTGCCCCCTTTGAGAAATAATTTGGTTTTCATTTATGCTGTCTCTGTTTTAGAGCAGGTGGTGGCTTGGGAGGTCTGCTTTAGCTTTCTCTGCTAAATAAATATATAAGAATTGAGTGGCATAGATGTAAAGTTTGTTTCATATGCAATATGCAGTTTGTCTTGAATATGCAGAATGCAGTCTTTATCATTTGCAGTTCATATATCTTTGTCATTTGCAGTCTTTATCATTTGTTTGGCATGCAAGCTGCTATGGTAAAAATCTGAAGTAAGATTGCTGCCCCCAGGCATAATTTGGTTTCATTTATGTTGTCTCTGTTTTAGATCAGGTGGTGGCTTGGGAGGTCTGCTTTAGCTTTCTCTGCTAAATAAATATATAAGAATTGAGTGGCATAGATGTAAAGTTTGTTTCACATGCAATATGCAGTTTGTCTTGAATATGCAGAATGAAGTCTTGAATATACAGAATGCAGTCTTTCATATGCAATATGCAGAATGAATATACAGATTTTTTAGTACTTAAAAGATGAGTTGCTTCTTGTTCATAAACTGGTGCAAGTAGTTACTATGAGCTGAGATAATCTTGTCATCTCTGAACCCTCTCAGTCTGGGCACTTGTAATTGATTTCCTCAGTTCCACTGGTACAGATCTTATTTATCAGCTTCAATCTAAAGAGTTTTTTGAAGTTATTTTGAGGAGGCTATTTACAAGTGCTAAACTTGCTTATGCTTATGGTTTCCTGCTACTATGTAGCTTCGTAGCACCTGGGTCCCTAATTTCTTCTGCCTTGCGCCTATGGTTTACTTTGATATATTTATATCTTGATTTACATGTATACATATCTATATATTTATACAAATATTTATTGATATTCATATATATATAGTTGGCACTTTAATGTTGTAAGTTAATAGCAGCTTGGATGGCCCATTTCTATACGGGCAACTGCTGCTTACACCTACTCAGTTGGTTGCCGAGGCTGTTATTCTTTTTTGGTATTTTTGGTGCATTTGCATAAATACTACGCAATTCCTTTTTATACATAGGAATGGTTTTATGCATGTAAAATAAAAGTGTAGGTGTTGGATATGTAAATACGTATGAATTGAGTGGTACGTATGTAAATCTTCATTCAATTTTTACTGCTCATTTGGATGCTTATAGATAGAAAAATGATTGCTGATTTGTATGCTGATTTTATTGAACACCATACAGGAGAGACAAAAGACTCTGGAAGCTGAACTGAAGTATTTCTTGTATGTGGTTAATTTGATAGTAGGTTTCAGAGCTTCATGTATAGAACAGTTAAGAAATTCATGTACATAGTAGGTTTCAGAGCTCCATGTAAATCATTTCGTATTACATTAATAAAGAAATTCAATGCTCTTTCCCCGTGGATGTAGGTCAATTCGACCGAACCACGTAATTTATTGTGTCCCTTCTCTTGTTAATTATAATGATTGTGTGAATTTTGTTCCTGATTACTTGAGTAGCGATGGAGTAATGTAATCAATGTTTTTGGTTCAGTTGGTTTTTGTTGAATGTGTAGCATTTTTCAATATATGTTAAAGAGAACAGAATGTAATTTTTTGCCATTGGTACTATGATGTAAAAGAGAATTGAATGGTGCGTATGTAAATGCCCCAACGATATTCTGTTGCACCTTATATTTGCAATTTATCTTCTCATAATATAGAATTACAATATTCTACTGATCGATTCTCTTCAAAATAATTACAGCATCATGAGTTCCAGATATGCAGGGAAGTCTATGCAATTGATGTGCCGTTGCGGACTTCCGTCTGTATTGCTTACTTCGAAACGGAGCCATAGCTACGGACGACAGTTTTATAGATGCCCAAAGTGGAATCGGGGACAGGACGACTGCAAATTTTTCAGATGGGCAGACAACCTGTCACGATCAACGTTATCCCGATCGACAATGTCCCACGGACTTCGATTGTATACGATCGAGCATATGACCTCGGATTCGAGTGTTTTCAAACCACATAGTGTTGTTCAACGATCGATTATCCAATAACCAAATAGTAGTTTTCATGGGATGTTGCATTCTAAATTGAATGTTATAATCCTATTACTAGTTGTAGCTATAGTGTGTATTTTAGTTTTGATTTGGAAGGTGGAACTACATTTTCTATGAAGCCACCGCATTGTACTGTGTTATTATTTGCGTTCGCAGTTATTATCTTTATATTTGTTAAATGGTTTCACCCCTGGCTGTTTGGTGGTAACCCAATTTATTTATAAAAGTTCCGGATTTATTTATATAATTTGTAATATGTAATCAAAATAATTTGTAATCAAAATAAATTATAATTAAATAATTTAGTATAATAAATCTATATTTAAATAATTACATTAATAAACAAATTATAAATTATTTTCATTACAATACCAATTTTCCATAATGCGTATTTATTTAATTAAAATAAATTATCAGTTTTATTACAGGAAATAATAAATATCTTGCACAGATTATTTATTTAATTAAAAATAAAATTTAAAATAAAGTTTGTTATAAAACGCATTAACAAACAACTAAACAAATTATTCGGAACGAGGGTAAAATAGTCGATTTTCAGAATCTGCTCATTTTCAACGCCTGAAACAAACAACAGGATCGCTCTATCCAGGATCATCGCAGTATCGACGAGATTATCAGGATAAGCTGCTTATCAGCAGAAGCTGGATAAGCTGCAATACCTAAACGGAAGCCTATGTTGGCTTCGACTATTCTAGAGGATAGCCAAGATGATATGCTTAGTTGGAGTGTTAAATTGGCGGACTTAATTTCTCATCTTCCAAGTTGTTTGAAGATATTCAGAGGCATGAAGTCGACACTAGCTTCTAGGTCACAAAGATCTTGTCCCTGAAGGTCAGATTCCATGACATAGGGAATTGTGAAATTACCAAGGTCCTTACTGGACTTACCAGAGTCCTTACTGGGCTTTTGCAGTCTTTGAGGGAGCAGGGTAAAAGTTTCTTAGTTGGGTTAATCGGTATGACAGAGAAAACTTTTCCTATGACATGCTTCTTAGGTGTGTTATCATATGTATAGCCAGCTTCATTTTCTACTCTAATCATGACTCTTACTGCCTTGAATTGCTCTAAATTTTTGTATTTTGGATTTATCTCAGTATTACTGGGCAGTGCACCTGGGGATCTATTATTCATTGAGCTCGCCAGTTGTTTTAATTGGCTTTCTAGATTTTTAATGGCTACAACTTGGCTCTGTATGGTATCCCTCATTTGAATAACTAGCTCCTCGATATGTGATTTCTTTTGGGCATGTTGGGAGTTAGCTTGGAAACCAGGTGGATATGACTGCTTGTGAGGATGATTGCCTTCAGTTGGCCACATACCCTCCAAGGTTGTTCTAAGTGTTCACCATTGCTGGTTGTTATTTTTCCAAGTGAAATTTGGGTGGTTCCTCTAACCTGGCTTTTAGGTATAGGAGTAGGAGTTATGGCCATTGTTCCTATGATATTAAGAGACTCTAAGTTTGTCATGCCAGGATCTACCACCAGTCTGTATATTAACCCATCATTGGGGTGGAAATCATTGCGTGGGATTCATCTTCTGAATATTTAAATTCTTAGAGATAACAACTAATTGAGTCGCTAGGATAGCTAACACGTTAGATTTGTGCATGCTTGCTACTTTCTAGGGTGTGACTCTTTCGGCTAGCCATTATAAATTGTTTTTGGCCATCTCTTTTATCAATTAGTAAGCCCATCAAAAGGTGTGGATATTAATGACCCTCCTGCGACAGTGTCTATTATGATTGCTTTTGAGGATGATTGCCTTGAGTTGGCCACCTACCTCCAGGGTTGTTCTGAGTGTTCACCCATTGCTGGTTGTTATTTTTCCAAGAGAAATTTGGGTGGTTCCTCTAACCTGGTTGTAGGTATTGGAGTAGGAGTTATAGTCGTGGTTTCCTATGATATTAAGAGACTAACTTTGCCATGCCAGGATCTATCACCGGTGCGTATATTGACCCATCATTAGGGTGGAAAACGTGGTGTGGGATTCATCATCTGAATATCTAAATTCTTACAGATAACTACTCGGGTCGCTAGGATAGCTAACACGTCAGATTTGTGCATGCTTGCTACTTTCTGGGGTCTTTCGGCTAGCCATTAGAAAATATTTTTGGCCATCTCTTTTATCAATTAGTATGCCCATCCAAAGGTGTGGATATTAATGACCCTCCTGCGACAGTATCTATTATGGATCTCAAGGAATCTATTAATTTATTGTAAAAAGTTTGAATGATCAGCCAATCAGGTAAGACGTGATGTGGGCACCTCATAAGTAAGTCCTTAAATCTCTCCCATGCCTCATAATTGGATTCCTCTTCAATTTGGTTAAATGAAGTGATGGCTAGGAATTTTTAGGCCAAGTCATTTCAGGTCATGATTGATCCTGGGGCAAGGGAATTAAGCCATATCTTAAGCCTGATCCCTCAGGGAAAAGAGAAAGCCCCAGTTTAATGACATCGTTGGGGACGCTGTTGTACCAGAAGGTGTCACACAATTCAAGGAAATTAGCTTAAATAAATGTTAGGATCTTCAAAAGAAAGTCCCCCAAACTTGTTGTATTGAGCCATCTGGATTATGGCAGGTTGCAATTCAAAGGTGTTGGCTTTAACAGATGGTAATTTATGCTCATTTGGATTTACTCAATAGATGGATTGACATACTCTCTAAGTGATTTCAAGGTGGAAATGTTAGGGGATAGCCATATCAACAGGGGTACAAATTAGTCAACAAACTAGCATGAAAATGTGACACAATATGCAAAAGGCAGTAAAAAAGCAGAAAATAAATTACAAGAAATTACTTTTTGGCTTTGTTGATTTTTTTTTTTTTTGTTCAACTCTTGCAAAGGAATACGACAGAAATACATATGCAGCAACAACAATAAAAACACAAACCAAATGCAAGAAAATAAAGTGCCAAAAGTTAGATCCTAAGTTTTTCAACTAAAGTTTACTTAACAGCGGAAACAATTATTAATGCATTTTTTCAGCAACGGCGCCAAAAACTCGACGCACCAAAGCTTACTGCGAAATAAGTGATTGTACAACACAATTGCACGTGCCAAGTAGTAATGTAGTTAAAGAGTATCACATATCGATACCACAGGGAAAGTGTAACAACTATTTCAGCAGAAAAATCTGGTGAACCTAATAAAAACAAAATAGATCGCAACCAAAATAAAACAGAAAGCGGAAGAAATCTCAAGAGTTCCTTCAAGATTGATGAAGCTCGTGTCTCTGTGATTGGGGGATCGTGGTGATCGTGGTTTTCCTAAGTGTTTCTCTACGTGATTGTTGTTAATCGGGGATATGATACTCCTTATGCCTATGTCTAGGTCAAAGAAAAACTAGAATTCATAAAGTTTAGGCTTTCTCAATTCGAATGACATTCCTTAATATTCTCTCGAAATTATGTGGTGTTAACCCTTCCATTTCACTACACAAATCACAGAAGTCGTAGCTTCATGAAATATTTTTAACATCCAGATTAAGTTCTTAATCAACATAGGCCATGAAAATACAAGAAACGTTACGGGAGAAACATTTTGAAAAACATGAAAAAAACTACTACTCCTACATCACAGAGACACTAGTTGAGAAAACCACAGACACGAAATTCATGCAGATTATTGTTGCAAGAGAGATGAACGAAAGTAAAACTTAAAACAAAGGCTTGTTCTCTCTACAAAAGCAGGATTCGCCTAGAGAGCTCTTCAAAAATCTGCCTCCAACCGCTCTGAAACCGGCCTCATGAGTAAATATATAGGCAGAGCTCGACAAATGTAAAAAAATTCTTGCTAAATTAGTTTCGGCGGACTGGGCTTGGGTGCGCTGGGTACGGCGTGTGTGAGCCACATCTACGATGCGGATGCGCCGCATGTTGGGTAAATAGGAGCGCACGGGTGCGCAGCCAGAAGCGCGGGTTGCTTTACGGTGGGCGCGGGTGCGCTAAACATGGCGCAAGAGTGCCAGAGTTAAAGTGAGCACGCCGGATTGCAGCATAGTTGCGCCAGCCAAAAACATTCTATTTGCGTTGTTTTACACTCTTTTACGCTCATTTTTCACGTCCATCTTGTCTTCCTGTTCAACTAAGACAAAAATAACATTCTCAAGCATAATATTAATCAAAATGATGTAAACACATGGGGAAATGTGTCATAGAAGTAATATCACATTTTTAGCTTATATAAACAACCGTGCTAGTCTGCTATGCTACTGAAGGGTTTACATCTTAAACACAACTAGCGAGTTCACACTGAGCCGAATCTTGCCAGTTCTTGTTGAGCCCAATTCGTTAAGCTCATCCAGTTTATCCTCATTTCATGCAGGTCAGTCCTTGAAGTGTGCGTAATAGATGACTTCAATTTGTTTTTTTGAAAATTTTCCTTGATTAAAAGATGCTCAAGACAGTAATAAAAGCTCTTTGCCTTTTCTTTTTGTGTTCAGGCCTTTTTCTGCAAAGCCGCCGTTTGTTTAATTTCACCCGTTTCAATGTATTTTCACTGTTGTATTTATTTATTTTTTACACAGTTTTAGTGCTTGTAGTATGTTAACTAACATTAATAAATGTCGTAGTGTACTAAATTCCCTTTCTTCTGAATTACTGCCGTTTTTTTTTCCATTTCAATATTTCTCACATAGAACCAATGCGTATAAGATATTCAAGGCAGTGATAAAAGCTCTACGCCTTTATTTTTGTGTTGGGCCTTTTTCTGAAAAGCCGCCGTTTGTTTACTTTCACCCGTTTCAATGTATTTTAACGCTGTTTTCTTTATTTTTTTTCACTGTTTTAGTGCCTGTATGTGTCGGCCGCTTTAAAGTTGCGTCTTTTTTTTAGATTTAATTTAATGGATATATGTATATTAGTTTTGAAAATAAGATTTTTAAATTTTAAAATATTAGAATGAGAAAGGACGGATCTCATTCGTTAAGTAGTTTGGATGAACGGGCGTAATATCGCGAGTAACACATCTATTCCGAAGAATAGACACCTACTCGACAATATCGCTCGATCGAATAAACCACTAAAATTCATGACATCAGTTACGATCACGCGAATCTTTATGTGGACTGACAAATTCTTATTTAATACGAAAGAATTAAATAGGGTTTATATTATACGAGGTCTTTAAAACTCCACTATACGAAGCCCTATAGTTAATTACCCCTCAAACGACCGAAGTCGCTTGAGAGAACTCTCGATTTAGATCGCGGGTTTCTATCTTCACGAATTCAAAAGGTATGGTTTTCAACGAAATTTAGTAGTAGAAAATCCAATAGGTGAAAGGCGCAATGTGGAACGATTATTTACGGAGTCGAAGAGAAGGGTAGGGGATGTCGCGGATCTCGAGGAGAACTTCGAGGACATCCGGGCTATCCATGGTTGGGCTTTAAGTTTTGGAAAGAGATTTATTTTAATTTCGATCACTGGAAATTAATTATAGGAATTACGTTTGCATAATGTCCTGATTATGCAAACTACCTGAAAGACAGGAGGGCGTACGTCGTATCAGACGACAACCTCGGAAACCTAAACGAGTTAGGGCTTATATCGCACAGGAGGGCTGTGCAAAAACCTAAAAGAAAAGGTGAGGGTTTATGTCGCGCTGGGCGGACTACCTCGAAATCCTAAGGCTTGTTATTTAAGCTAAGAAGGGGGTTTCTGCGATGTCGACACGGATTTCTTCTGAAGAAGATGGCCGTGCTGCCCACCGTGCTCCAAGCTCCACGTCGTAGCAGGAATCGCAGTTTAGATTTAAAGTCTTAAGTTAAAGTGGGCATGCAAGTCGTTTATTTCGTTTTTATTATCATTTTTATTGCAACAGTGAGTGTGTGAAACCGTGACAGGTGTAGCGAAAGAAAGCAGTAAACAGGAGCATGCTATAGTAAACTAAACGATAGAACATCTTTATCTTAAACATGAGACATGCTAAAATAACATCTTAAACAGAGAAAGTACAAAAAAGATAAAACATGCTTAATGAGTATGTATCTTGTGAAGTAAGCGAGGCTAGGCCAACGGGAGTATGTCTTGAAAAGTAAAGTAGGTATAACAATAAAGAAAGTAAAGGCGTAATCGCAGGAGTACCGTATGCTTTGCTTATCCTCGTGCAATGTATACATTTATTGTTATTATTATTTTTTTATATATTTTTCTTATTTCTACTGCAGATTTATTAGTACGCAAAAGAGCGGAGTAGAAGTAGTAAGTGAAAACAACCTAGCTAAACGGGGTACTATGGTGTGTATAAAGAAAGCAAAGTACGAAAATTCAACGATGAACGAGAAAGCGAGGAAAATCGCGAGAGAAAACTAAGAAAGTCGGGAAAGAAAGAAAAGAAACGTCAGTAGAAAACTCGAGAAAAGCCATGAAAGCGAACAACAAAGCCGTAGAAAGCTGCAAAAACACGTGAGAAACGCACGAACGACCCGCTAAACTCATGCGAACCATAAGAAAGCCATGGGCCTGCTGGAAAGAAAGACCGTAAGCGCGGTGGTGTTTCGGACTCGGAGCCGTGCTAATGTCCGGACTTGAGTCGTTGTCTCGGAGCCGACTTCTACGAGAGGCGATCTGATCCGACTCCGAATAGCCGACCAGTGGACCTTTATAAATCTTCGCACATTTCATTTTTTGGTTTTCATATGCAAGTAAGTAGTGAGTAAGTAAGGTCTGTGTAGTAGTGGAGGTAGTTTTTATATTTTTCGAACATATGTATTTTTTGTTTTAAAACATTTCGATCACGGGTTATTATCACAATAGGACTAGGTCTAAGAACATTAGGCTATCGGTAGTAGAAACCCCGAGGACGGTCGAACGGTTCCGTGATTCTGCTCTACTCTCTACGAGTCTGCGAGTCGGGCGGCCCAGTCCATGATTCTCGTAATTTTTCTCGTTTTGCGGTCTCATCCATGTCCCCACCGCACTTACGGACTGCTTGATGGCCTCATATATAACCCGAGGAGGTTATATATGCACACCTACACGTCACTGTGGGTGTGTGCTTTGAGCCAAGAACGAGGTGAAGCAGGGACGAGAGGTCGGAAAGGAGGATGGAAAGCGGCTCGCTAACACGATTTCGAAAGAAGTGAGTCGATTTCCAATAATCGAAAACACGTAAGTCACCTGGACTCCCGGCCAGACCTCGCATGTCACGTGAAAAGGACCTAAATGCATCATGACGCTCTCGGAGAGGATGAGGACTAGACCCCTAGGAACATACCCCTTTTCCCAACAAAGATCGTAAAATCAAGAAAAACATAAAGAGAAAGCCACTGCTCGGGTCCTAGACTCCAGGCCACTAAACTGAGAGTGATATCACAAAACTCCAAGACTTAACCCTTTCACTTTTCTTTCTTCTTTTTTTTTAAAAAAAAGAAGAAGTAGAGGGAGCAAAAGAGCAAGCCTCACATGTATATAGATTAAGCAAACCATTTCATGCTCCAAATTAGATTAGAATAAGTAAAGAAGAAAAAGGAGCAACCACATGCCATATGAAATATTTCCAAAATAAAAATATGCAACAAGAGCGAAGATGGATCGAGCTAGCGAGACTTCCCACCTAGGAAGCTCTTCGAGTATAGCATGCCAAACTCATAAGTTAAAGAGCATTTGCGAAGACGAAAGAGAAAACTAGCTAAACACACCTCTTTCCCCACTTCTCCTCCTCTTTTAACAGAAAAAAAAAAACATGAGTTATAATGCCATCAGAGGGGAGAGGGGAGAGGGGAGTAATAGCATGCCACTATGTAGAGGAAACAAAGAACTGTCATTTAAGCAAATAAATAAACTTTCCATGGCACATAAGTGCATCAGTGAAATAGTAAATAGGGAAAATCAAACCGGCGGCACAAAATACGATCTCCACCAGACCGAGAAGTAAATAGGGTGAGGGGAGGAAGGTTACCAGCTAGTGTAGAGTACACAAACAAAGCGAGAAGGTTAAAGCTCGAGTCGGCGGCACCTCCCCACCTCGGGAAAGAAAATCGGCCGGCCCTAACTCCTTAAACCTAGAATATTGTATAGGCGAGGAGAAAAGAGATGGGGAGAGCACATGCGGAGAGACCTCATTCGTGTAAACGAAGAAACAGGCGCGCGAGTGGCCCGACACACGGCATGGAATGCCGCAGACGATAAGAGTCGCGGCAGGGATAGGATCCTATGATAGGTAAGAGCGCGTGTATGCGTGCGGCTCGAGGAAGGAGCCGCAGGGAATGGGTCGCCTGCCGCGAAGATGAGGGAGAGAGAGGGAAGGCTCGACCCGGCGTGCGAGCAGGCGAACGGGACGAGCGAGACCGAGGGGGAGAAATGGGGAAGGATTTTAGGGCTCGGTTTAGTTAATAGGTTTAAATATATATATATATATATATATATATATATATATGTATGTATATATATATATTATTAATTTTATTAAAAACACACCCAAAATCGCAATTTCCTCGACAGGCGATCCTCGCAAATTAAATATCAATTTTAGGTGGAAACGACGTTCCGGACGCAACGGCGCAGTCCATTTCGTCATCTGAGGTCGCCTGGACAACCTCGTCGACGATCGCGTCGAAAGTGAGTCGAATCTAGCATTTTCGAAAGTCGACTCGACGTCGCTCGTCCGGCATTCGGCTTCGATTCCGGTCGCGTCGCGGAGAAACTCGAAGCGTCGAGGCCGTGGTTCGAGGAATTTGTGCTCGGTGGTGCGAGAAAATGTGCACGAGGCTATCCTGAGGTCCGGTGGTCTCATAGGAACTCAATTTGGAGTCCTAACGCCAATTCCGACCTACCTCTGCGAGCTAGAGGTCGGGAATTTCTTCGGGATTCCAAAAGAGTGTCGAAGTGGTTTCGAGCATTCTAAAAAACGAGGTGGGCCCATTGCTCAGGATCTAAGATCGTCGGAGAAGCTCCTAAAGCTAGAACCACTAAATCCTAGGAGGAAAGCTAAACCTCGACAAAAGTGAGGTCAGCAAATGGACCCTCGATAGGTGTGGTGCGCGGACGGAGCACACCGCGCATTGGTGTTGACCGAAGAAGATCAACAAACCAGCACGAAAGCTGCCTAAGTAAAGTACTCGGGACGGAGACGACGGGGACGAAAAAAAAGAAAAGAGAGTAGTTTCTGGCTGAGGGAAACGGAGGGGGAACTCTCGATTAAGAGAGCCGCGACTTTAATTTTTCAAACTTAAATTTCAAACATAGATTTGATTTCGATTCCGAGTAAAATTCGAGTTTTTAGAAAAGTGAAGAGGCTGAATTGAGATGGAAACCGAGAGGACTCACATCCCGACTCGAAGGCCAGAACAACAAAAACATGACTAGAATCATTATGACGGGAAAGGATCCCAAAGTAACGCGGAATTGGATGCCTTGATTCGATTAAAGGGCTTACTCCTCGACCTCTAAAACGAGACGGGAGAACATTGCGGAAGCAATGCGGTATCGAGATCGCGGGATCCTCGACCTCTAAAATTTCGAAGGAGATCATTGCAAAGCAATGCAGTGTCAGATACTGGAATCCTCCACCTCTAAAATAGACAGGAGAACATTGCAAAGCAATGCGGTATCAGATGCTGAGATCCTCTACCTCTAAAATTTCGAAGGAGATCATTGCAAAGCAATGCGGTATCGGATGCTGGGATCCTCTACCTCTAAAATTTGAAAGGAGATCATTGCAAAGCAATGCGGTATTGGATGCTGGGATCCTCTACCTCTAAAATAGACAGGAGAACATTGCAAAGCAATGCAGTGTCGGATACTGGAATCCTCCACCTCTAAAATTTCGAAGGAGACCATTGCAAAGCAATGCGGTATCAGATGCTGGGATCCTCAACCTCTAAAACAAACAGGAGAACATTGCAATGCAATGCGGTATCGGATGCTGGGATCCTCAACCTCTAAAATTGACGGAGACCATTGCGAGCGATGCGGTGTCGAATCGTTGGGATCCTCACCTCGAAAATTGACGGAGACCATTTGCGAAGCGATGCGGTATCGGATGCGGGATCCTCGGCCTCTAATATTTATCGGGGAGACCATTCTTGAGCAATGCGGTATCGGATCTTCGGGATCCTCGACCTCTAAAACGGACAAGAGAACATTGCAAAGCAATGCGGTGTCGGATCATCTGGAATCCTCGGCCTCTAAAATTTCGAAGGAGATCATTGCTGAAACGATGCGGTATCGGATCTTGGGATCCTCTACCTCTAAAATTGATGGAGACCATTGCAAAGCAATGCGGTGTCGGATACTGGAATCCTCCACCTTTAAAATTGACGGAGACCATTGCAAAGCAATGCGGTATCGGATGCTGGGATCCTCAACCTCTAAAACAGACAGGAGAACATTGCAAAGCAATGCGGTGTCGGATACTGGAATCCTCCACCTCTAAAATTTCGAAGGAGCTCATTGCAAAGCAATGCGGTATCGGATACTGGGATCCTCTATCTCTAAAGTTGACGGAGACCATTGCAAAGCAATGCGGTATCGGATGCTGGGATCCTCAACCTCTAAAACAGACAGGAGAACATTGCAAAGCAATGCGGTATCGGATGCTGGGATCCTCAACCTCTAAAACAGACAGGAGAACATTGCAAAGCAATGCGGTATCGGATGCTGGGATCCTCAACCTCTAAAACAGACAGGAGAACATTGCAAAGCAATGCGGTGTCGGATACTGGAATCCTCCACCTCTAAAATTTTGAAGGAGCTCATTGCAAAGCAATGCGGTATCGGATGCTGGGATCCTCAACCTCTAAAATTTCGAAGGAGCTCATTGCAAAGCAATGCGGTATCGGATGATGGGATCCTAAACCTCTAAAACAGACAGGAGATCATTGCAAAGCAATGCGGTATCGGATGCTGGAATCCTCCACCTCTAAAATAGACAGGAGAACATTGCAAAGCAATGCGGTGTCGGATACTGGAATCCTCCACCTCTAAAATTGACGGAGACCATTGCAAAGCAATGCGGTATCGGATGCTGGGATCCTCAATCTCTAAATTTTCAAAGGAGATCATTGCAAAACAATGCGGTGTCGGATACTGGAATCCTCCACCTCTAAAATTTCGAAGGAGATCATTGCAAAGCAATGCGGTGTCGGATACTGGAATCCTCTACCTCTAAAATTGACGGAGACCATTGCAAAGCAATGCGGTATCGGATGCTGGGATCCTCTACCTCTAAAACAGGCAGGAGGGAATATGAGGGTGTTTCATATCCCACACGAAGAGTCGATCGACACGGACCTTGTTTGGGAAAGGATATGAATCCACGCCAACAGAACCCATCGAAACTCGCGGCTGTGTGTCAAAAGAATCAGCTGATCCTTTCTCAAACAAGCGAGAGAATTGAAGGGATAACAATCACAGTCTCAGACTGGAGAAAATCAGATTTGAAATTTGACATTTAAATTTGGGAGGAATTCGTGCAACCTGTGTAGTGCAGAAGTTTGCTGAAAAGCCTGTGAAGAGATTTCTGAAAATTCACAAGGTGCAGAGTTTTATTTGGCGTTGACTTTTATTCTGGGATTTGGACCCAGTTTAAGACAAGTGCAGCATCGGTGCTTCATAGAACAAGACGGCCATTGAAACATCACAATGCGCAGTATTTCTTGAGGTATCGTCCACCGACCGAAGGTGCGCGTAGAGAATAACTCCCTCTAAGGTCTTTATCGGAATCACATTCTTTCGAGTACCTATAAAGGTGTTTTATCTCTACGGATGTCATCGTTGAAGAGGACAAAACTTCTGTAGCTTCGTTTGTAGCGATTACCATTTGATCGTTGCGGATTACGTAAAGGTTGTTGAAGTTGACTCTGAGAAATATTTCTGGCGTTTTTCGAGTTGAAGTTGGAGTTGTATCTGAGAAATCTTTCTGACATTCTTCGAGTTGAAATTGTATTTGTTGGGCGCTGAAAGACACGACTTCAGGGTTGAATTTCCATTAATTGCTAATAACTTTGTCGTTTCTTTAATTCTTTCTTTCTGGACCTAAGCAGATCCCAAAATTTCAGCTCAGGTGATCAAAATATTTTTCACTGTCCAAAGATATTTCTGAGCCAATTAATGACCGACCAAAAGACATACAATCACTTGACTCTCTTCAAAGCATAATATCGGAGGAAACTTCTTAAGGTTGCCTTCCAAGTTTCATTAATCGGGGGAGGATTAAGACACCAATTTTTGATTATATGCTTGCCTCAAGCTTCTTCTCAGGGAGCATTCTTTTTTTTTTATTGAGCTTTTCGCTCTCCTTTTTCTTTTTTTTATTGAGGATTACTATATCTAGTGAAGCACAGATTAAAGATTTTGAATGTCTGGATTGTGACATCGATTTTTGATTGTGTGCTCACCTCAAGCTTCTCCTCAGAAACACATTTTTTTTTCTTTCATTTTTTTTTGCTCCTTTTGTTTTAGAGAATTCTTATGTATCGAGTAAGACATATTTACGTTAATGATTTTCAATGTAAAAAACTCCCCCAATTAATTATTTTGGAATGTCCCTTAATATGAATCCTGGGATATTATAACTTATCAAAAGTCCAGACCCAGCCAAATGGCAGAAAATTAAAAGGTTCGTGATATCCCGAGTCAATTACTCGTATTTTAAGCATCTTGCTTCATTTTGAGATCCACTTAGGACTCAGTCTGAATTCCTTAAAGAGAACAATTCAGTTATTAGGGCATTAATTTGATTCTTCCCTGAAGTCGAAATCTTAGCGAAATATCCAATTTTAAGCTTTCCAAATATCGAGCAATTCTTGACAAAAATAACTCCTTTTCTTCATTGCAGTAGGAAAAAAGTTACAGATCATCACGATCATACTAAGCAACAAAAGTAGTATCATAGTAACCAAAAAGTATCCCGTCCGTTGTCAGTGCGTAGAAATCAATTGAAGCAAACACATCGCCGAAATCATATTGATGGAACTTATTTCGAAGTTCCTTTCGAATATTCATCGGGGATCGTTACGCTTCCATTTACGAAGTTCTCCTCGAGCCGATCTTTGAAGGCTGCGGCATTCATCCATGGTATGTCCAACGAACTTGTGGTATGGACAATATCTCGGATGCCCTTTCTGTTGACCTCCTCCGGTCTCTTTGCTACGGAGCGACTTCGAATTTGGGATTCTTAATCGAGTTGACGGAACATCTTCCTTCGTTGCTTCATCTTTAAAAGAGTATATCCCGCTTGATCGATCAAGTTGTGGTTGGAACTTGCTTTTCATCATGCAGTAGGACGTCTGCTGAAATGATCGCTGTGCATTCTGACGAGGACGTTGGAAGGCCTGCTGAGGTTGTTTGATCTGTATTTGCAACTGTCGTTTTCTCCTGTTAACCACTGCAACTGTTCCAGATTTCCTTTCATATGTCTTGGTCGTTCTGAACTTCTCGGCATTCTCATATGAATCCATATGCTTGATTTCTTCCTGCAGATCGCTAGCCTTCTGTGAGTAACTTCTCGAAAGACACGATGGTGAGTCCCTTAAGCATGAAAGCTATTGTTCCATGGATGCTTTTGAGTAGGATCTCGATCGCATGATGTTCATGTGGCGAGGTTCGCACTTCATACTAAGGTTTCTCCACCGTAGGATGTACTCCACCAAAGTTTCATCTGACTACGCTTCTCTTCCACGAGAAGCCTTTATAGTGACGTGGTGTTGAACCTCGGCAAAACGCTTGACAAAAGATTCTCCATTTGCGAAAGTCTTCATCGAACCGTTCGATAAGTACGCGTACCGGTCGAAGGCGATTCTGAAAGGCGCTCGCAGCGCGTCGGAGCGATGGCGCATCACTACCCCCGCGTTGCGGCAACTTGCTCGAAAGTGTGCAACGTCTTCGTCGAGGGTTTCCGGTCCGTCGAAAGTCCTGAACAAAGGTGGTACGAAACCCTTGGGGTATGGGACGGCATCGAACTCCTCCGGGTAAGGTCTACCCTTTGAAATTGACGCGTCCCCTTTCGATTGGGCTAAGGCTTCTTTTACCTGCTACTCGACCAACTGCTTAATATCTTTTTCTGGCACCATATTCTGAGTTGAATCTTTCTTTGGCGGTTCATCCCGGTTTGCAAAAGCGACTTCCCTTCGTTCGTCGGTAACATGACCAATCTTTGGCTGGTTCATCTCTGGAGATGCCACTTGCTGTGAGTGTGACTGTCTCTGCGCTGCCATCATGGCGACCGTCATTTCTTCGATCTTCTTCTCGAGGCGGTTAATAATTTCATCTTTTCTTTGGGAGGCCCTTTGCCACTCATCCGTTGCGTCCTCCTCGCGAAGAGGAGTGTCGTTTGCGGCTAACATGTCTCGGGTCTCGATGACGTTGATTCTACGGATTCGTCCTCACTGTAGCTTGTTAGGTTGTAATCTTCATCTTCAAAGTCTTCTTTCCGATCTTCAGACAGTCGTGCAATGTCAGCTCGAAGCTTTTCCATAGCGGACTCAATTGACTTTCCTTTGATAGCTTTAAGATCAGTTGGAGGTCTTTGAGAAACATCATTTATTTTCTCGAGCATCGGCGTCGTGCGAGAGCTAATCGAATCACACAAAATCATATTTATAGAACCCTTTTCGAGTTCTTTTAAATACTCATTCGGGATCGTTAAGTTTCAAACTCCGAAATTCTTCTCGAACCGATCCTTGAAGGCGAGCGGTTTTCTATGGTATGGCCGAGCAACCGGTGGTATGGACGATGCGAGGATGATCTTTCTTGTCGGCCTCCTCGGCCTCTTTGGCTCCGGTAGTACGAATTCAGCCTCGTTATCAAGTAACGGAACATACTGCGACATCGACTCCTCTTTGAACGAGTACACCTTGCTTAATCGTTGATTCATTGTCGGACCAGTCTCCCATCTATCCGGTATGGTCTCAAGCTGGAGCATTGCTCATCGGACCGTTGCGGTTCTTTGTCGTGACGATTGATCTTCAGAATTCCCCGATTGCGTTTCCATTCATGTGCCTTTGTCATCTGCACGGACTTTGAATCAGACTCAATTCTGAACTTAGGAGACGGTAGAACACAAGCCTCGACTGACTCTTCCTCATGTAGAATACCCTTTCCTTTGGTTAGCGGAGCGACTGGTACAGCGATAGGGAATCCGACAGTAGGAGCAGAAACAGTCTCAGGAGTAGTCCCGACGGCATGCGAGTTCTTTTCAATCCAATCCTTCTTTGGCATGGGGAGTTTCTCGACGGTCTTCGGGTTGAACATTACAATAGGCTTAACAGACTTGCTCATTTCAGGCTTCGTCATCTCAACAGCCACATCTCCGAACTTAGCTTCAACATCGTCGAACCCTTGCCCAAACTTAATGACTGACAGATCAGGCAGCTCATCTCTATTGACGGCGAACTCTACTCCGGAGACAAAAGAAAAGATCAACTTTGGCGAAGACATCGTTCACTTGCATTTAAAGAATTTACGGAAGTCGGTAACGTCCGGTGTCTTGCGGTTTCAACGGAAGTACTCGAGCTACCGCACTTGTCTGCAAGGCCCGGGCAATTCCCTCATTCGTTTGGTGTTTTCACCTTATTTTATCTTTATTGTTCATTTAATTTCGGGATTTAAACGAAGGTACAAGAGCGAGAGATTTGGTTTAATTTGCCGATAGCAAATCGAGCCGGAAACACGGAGTGAAAGGGAAATTTAGGACCCGATCCGAGCCGAATTCACGGCGCACTTCGAGCACGACACCCACTATTGGGGGTCCGACCCCACAAAATCAAAGAAAACCACAGGATTCCGAACCACGTCTGTTTAAAGGTGATTAAACGGACGGTTACGAAATCCGAGAGAGTTGACCGATGTTTGCCCAGAAAGAAATGAGCAAAGCGAAGCCAACGGAAGAATGACAATTCGGACCATGAGGGACATGGACACATTGCCGATGTGCGAAGATAGAAACCTTTGATTTAATGGAGAGTAGAGTTAGTCCCCAGCGGAGTCGCCAGAAGTTGTCGGCCGCTTTAAAGTTGCGTCTTTTTTTTAGATTTAATTTAATGGATATATGTATATTAGTTTTGAAAATAATATTTTTAAATTTTAAAATATTAGAATGAGAAAGGACGGATCTCATTCGTTAAGTAGTTTGGATGAACGGACGTAATATCGCGAGTAACGCATCTATTCCGAAGAATAGACACCCTACTCGACAATATCGCTCGATCAAATAAACCACAAAATTCATGACATCCGTTACAGTGCTGCGAACCTTTATGTGGACCGACAAATTTCCCTATTTAATACAAAAGAATTAAATATGGTTTATATTATACGGGGTCTTTAAAACTCACTATAGAGACGAAGCCCCTATAGTTAATTACCCCTCAAACGACCGGAGTCGCTTGAGAGAACTCTCGATTTAGATCGCGGGTTTCTATCTTCACGAATTCAAAAGGTAGGGTTTTCAACGAAATTTGGTAGTAGGAAATCCAATTGGTGAAAGGCGCAATGTAGAACAGTTATTTCTGGAGTCAAAGAGAGAAGGATAGGGGATGTCACAGATCTCGAGGAGAACTTCGAGGACATCCCGGGCTATCCTATGGTTGGGCTTTAAGTTTTGAAAAGAGATTTATTTTAATTTCAATACTGGAAATTAATTATAGGAATTACGTTTGCATAATGTCACGATTATGCAAACTACACGAAAAGACAGGGAGGGCTTACGTCGTATCAGACGACAACCTCGTAAACCTAAGCGAGTTAGAGCTTATATCGCACAGGAGGGCTGTGCAAAAACCTAAAAGAAAAGGTGAGGGTTTATGTCGCGCTGGACGGACTACCTCGAAATCCTAAGGCTTGTTATTTAAGCTAAAGAAGGGGGTTTTGCTGATGTCGACACAGGTTTTGCTGAAGAAGATGGCCGTGCTCCAAGCTCCACGTCATAGCAGGAATCACAGTTTAGGTTTAAAGTCTTAAGTTAAAGTGGGCATGCAAGTCATTTATTTCGTTTTTATTATCATTTTTATTGCAACAGTGAGTGTGTGCAACAGTGACAGGTGTAGCGAAAGAAAACAGTAAACAGGAGCATGCTATAGTAAACTAAACAGTAAACATGCTATGTTAAACAGGAGACATGCTAAAATAACATGCTAAGCGAGAGAAAGTATGGAAAAGATAAAACATGCTAAGCAAGTATGTATACTTGGAAGTAAGCTGAGCTTGAGTAGCGAGGAGTATGTCTTTGAAAAGTAAAGCGAGTATAACGATAAAGAAAGTAAAGAGCGTGTCGCGGAGAGTACTTATATGCTTTGCTTATCCTCGTACGTATTACTTGTTTATTGTTATTATTATTTTTTTATATATTTTTTATTTCTGCGACGGATTTATTAGTACCAAAAGAGCGGGAGTAGAAGTAGTAAGTGAAAACAACTTAGCTAAACGAAGTACTTATGGTGTGTATAAAGAAAGCAAAGTGCGAGAATTCAACGAGTAAAACGAAGGAAAACGGCGAGAAAGCGAGGAAAATCACGGAAGAAAACTAAGAAAGTCGGGAAAGAAAGAAAAGAAACGTCAAGTAGAAAACTCCGAGAAAAGCCACGAAAGAGAGCAAAACAAAACCGTAGAAAGCTGCAAAAATGACCGTAGAAACCACGAGACGACCGCTAAACTCATGGCGAACCATAAGAAAGCCATGGGCCTCCGGAAAGAAATACCGTAAGCGAGGTGGTGTTTCGGACTCGGAGCTGTGCTAATGTCCGGACTTGAGTGTCGACTACTGCACCGACTTCTGCGAGAGGCGATCCTAATCCGACTCGAATAGCCAACCGTGGACCTTTATGAATCTTCACACATTTCATTTTTGGTTTTCATGCAAGCAAGACTGTAGGTAAGTAGGTTGTGTAGTAGTGGAGGTAGTTTTTATATTTTTCGAACATATGTATTTTTCGTTTTAAAATATTTCGGTCACGGGTTGACTATCCTAATAGGACTAGGTCTACGAACATTAGGCCTGTCGGTAGTAGAAACCCCGAGGACGGTCGAACGGTTCCGTGATTCCCTGCTCTACTCTCTGCGGAGTCTGCGAGTCGGGCGGCCCCATTCTATGATTCTCGTAATTTTTCTCGTTTTGCGAGTCTCATTCATGTCCCTACCTCACTTACGACCTTGCTTGATGGCCCCATATATAACCCGAGGGGTTATATATGCACACCTACACGTCCTGCAGAGTGTGTGCTTTGAGCCAAGAAACAAGGTAAAACTAGGGACGAGAGGTCAAGGAAAGGAGGACGGAAAGCGGCTCACTTAACACAATTTCGAAAAGAAGTGAGTCGATTTCCAATAATCAGAAAGCACGTAAGTCACCCTGGACTCCCGACCGACCTCACATGTCCTGTGAAAAGGACCTAAAGGCATCATGACGCTCTTGGAGAGGATGAGGACTAAACCCCTAGGAACACACCCCTTTTCCCAACAAAGACCGTAAAATCAAGAAAAACATAAAGAGAAAGCCACTGCTCGGGTCCTAAACTCCAGGACACTAAACTGAGAGTGCTATCACAAAACTCCAAGACTTAACCCTTTCACTTTTCTTTCTTCTTTTTTTTTTTAAACAAAGAAGAAGTAGAGGGAGCAAAAGAGCAAGCCTCACATGTATATAGATTAAGCAAACCATTTCATGCTCCACATTAGATTAGAATAAGTAAAGAAGAAAAAGGAGCAACCACATGCCATATGAAATATTTCCAAAAATAAAAATATGCAACAAGAGCTGAAGAGGGATCAGCTAGCCAAACTTCCCACCTGGAAAGCTCTTCAAGTATAGCATGCCAAACTCATAAGTTAAAGAGCATTTGCAAGGCAAAGAGAAAACTAGCTAAACACACCTCTTTCCCCACTTCTCCTCTTTTAACAGAAAAAAAAAACATGAGTTATAATGCCATCAGAGGGGAGAGGGGAGAGGGGAGTAATAGCATGCCACTATGTAGAGGAAACAAGGAACTGTCATTTAAGCAAATAAATAAACTTTCCATGGCACATAAGTGCTCAGCTGAAATAGTAAACAGGAAAAATCAAACCAGCGGCACAAAATACAGTCTCCCTGGGCCAAACCGAGAAGTAAATAGGGTGAGGGGAGGAAGGTTACCAGCTAGTGTAGAGTACACAAACAAAGCAAGAAGGTTAAAGCTCAATCCGGCAGCACCTCCCTACCTCCAGGAAAGAAAATCGACCAGCCCTAACTCCTTAAACCTAGGGCTATTTATAGGCAAGGTAGAAAAGAGATGGGGAGAGCACCTGCAGGGAGACCTCTATTCGTGTAAACAGAAGAAACAGGGGCGCAAGTGGCCCGGCACACGGCATGGAATGCCGCAGGCGATAAGAGTCGCGGCAGGGATAGGATCCGACGACAGGTAAGAGCGCGTGTATGCGTGCGGCTCGAGGAAGGAGCCGCGGGGAATGGGTCGCCTGCCGCGAAGATGAGGGAGAGAGAGGGAAGGCTCGACCCGGCGTGTGAGCAGGCGAACGAGACAGAGCGAGACCGAGCGGGAGAAATGGGGAAGGATTTTAGGGCTCAGTTTAGTTAATAGGTTTAAATATATATATATAGGCAAGGTAGAAAAGAGATGGGGAGAGCACCTGCAGGGAGACCTCTATTCGTGTAAACAGAAGAAACAGGGGCGCAAGTGGCCCGGCACACGGCATGGAATGCTGCAGGCGATAAGAGTCGCGGCAGGGATAGGATCCGACGACAGGTAAGAGCGCGTGTATGCGTGCGGCTCGAGGAAGGAGCCGCGGGGAATGGGTCGCTGCCGCGAAGATGAGGGAGAGAGGGGAAGGCTCGACCCGGCGTGTGAGCGGGCGAACGGGACAGAGCGAGACCGAGCGGGAGAAATGGGGAAGGATTTTAGGGCTCGGTTTAGTTAATAGGTTTAAATATATATATATATATATATATATATATATATATATATATATATATATATATATATATATATATTATTAATTTTATTAAAAACACGCCCAAAATCGTAATTTCCGCTTCGACAGGCGATCCTCGCAAATTAAATATCAATTTTAGGTGGAAACGACGTTCCAGACGCAACGACGCAGCCCGTTTCGTCATCTGAGGTCGCCTGGACAACCTCGTCGACGATCGCGTTGAAAGTGCGTCAAATCTAACATTTTCTGAAATTCTGACTCGACGTCGCTCGTCCTGGCATTTTGGCTTTTGATTCTGGTCCGTCGCGGAGAAACTCAAAGCGTCGAGGCCGTGGTTCGAGCAATTTGTGCTCGGTGGTGCAGAAAATGTGCACGAGGCTATCCTAAGGTCCAGTGGTCCTATAGGAACTCAATTTGGAGTCCTAACGCCAATTCCAACCTACCTGCTGTGAGCTAGAGGTCAGGAATTTCGTCCGGGATTCCAAAAGAGTGTCGAAGTGGTTTCGAGCATTCTAAAACGAGGTGGGCCCATTGCTAGGATCTAAGATCGTCGGGGAAGCTCCTAAAGCTAGAACCCTAAATCCTAGGAGGAAAGCTAAACCTCAACAAAAGTGAGGTCAACAGTATGTTAATTAACATTATTAGCTGGAAGCATTTTTGTAACAGTAATAAATCTTTTTGAAGTAATTAATTCCTTTTTTCTGAATTACACCTGTTTTTTACTTCATTCCAGCATCTCTCATTATCATATATTGATGATTATGGGGAAAGAAGCAGTGGGTACGTGATTAAAACTAAAATTTAGACCCCTTCTTAGATGACTTAACAGGGTAAATTTTTTAATATCTTAACACCTAATCATCCTCTCTATCATATGAGACATTTAAATCAAACAGTAATGATCTCCCCAGTATGTGATTAATATTAAAATTTAGACCCCTTCTTAGATGACTTAACAGGGTAAATTTTTTAATATCTTAACACCTAAACATCCTCTCTATCATTAATATGCATTTAAATCAAACTAATGATCTCCCCAATACGGTAGAAGCTACATCGCTCTTTATATTGAGCAATGAGTATATGATCAACCTCAATCTGGGACTCTAGCAAAAGGGATTTCTATCACAGGGTAAATTTTGATAATCTTGTCATAATATCTTAACTTTTAATCATCTCCTCTATCATTATATGATTTAAGTCAAACAGTCATGATCTCCCTAATACAATGTAGGTTATACTGATAGAGATATATCGCCTTAATTATAATAACTCTTAATTTTGAATGGCCTCAAATGCTTACTAGAAGTGTGATTGGGAGAGAAATGTGGACCCTTAAATGGGAGCAAATGCTTACTAGAAGTGTGATTCACTCAACTTATATGTTATTTATGTATTTATATATTTATTGTCAAAAGTTCAATTTCTATCGCTGTAAAATTTTAGTTTCATAAACCTATGCAGGAAAAGGTGTATTTCACTTTATAAAGTTTGTAATAGTGGCATTTTATACGTGATAATAAAGATTTTAGTGTTATGCATGTAAATATGAAAGTTTAGGTGTTTGACATTTAATAGATGAGAATTGTGTGGTGTTTATGTAAATGCTCTTTAAAGTTATCTCGGGGCCAATTAATAGTTTTTCTATTATCTTTTGCAATATTCTTAGTGCTTGCAGCCTGTTAACTGCAACATTAGATGAGGCTTCTTTCTAACAAATTTGAAATTTGACGTCTTGTTTTTTATCAGAAACCCCATCAAAAAATTGACTGAGAAAAAGAGGATATTATTTTCACCAGCAGATATGAAACCATCATTATTCCATTCTGATTTCAAGGTTCCCAAGTTGAAGAAACTTCGGCCACTCCTCCCTTAATATTTTTTCTTAATCATAATTTCTTCGACAATTTATGCATGACTTGGTCTTATTTTTAGTCATTTCATCTATGTAATTTATGTATATAAATTGCCATACTATGTTTTTGGATTATTTGCTGTTTCAAAATATTTAGACACTTCAAATTGTTAGGAGTTATGTTGGTTCCTCCAATTTTAATGGCTGTACAACTAAATTAATTTGCACTTTTTTTTGCCCTTTTGTGAATGAAAGTTGCTGGGAGCTTTTTTGTATGGTGAATTATCCGTTATATATGCAGTTTATTGTTGAGTTCAATTTTAATTTTTAATGTTATTCACGTTAATATAGCTGCTGCTGCCTTTTTATGCTAGAGGCACGTTTAAAAAAAGCAGCTCTACTGAGGCTGATTTCTGAGCATAAAAATGTTTTTATGAAAGAGTTTTAATGCTAAAAAATAATTTAAAATGCAGGAATCGTTTGGGTCAATGTTGTGAAGATTTGAGTGGCATTGAACCAAAAGAATGAGAGGTTCAAAATTCAATACTATAAATGAGATTGTAATGAGGGTTGAACCGAAAGTTGTCATGATCTAATAAATATTTAAATTATTTTAGTATGATTTAAATAATGCAGAAATGTGATAAATGTGGTAAAAATAAATTATTGTTGGACAAAAATTACGTCTTTAATAATTATAAAATTAAAATTTGATATAATGTCATTAAGATATAATTAAATATATAAAATATATTGAAAAATAAAATTTAAAAATATAATATAAATGTATCTATTAATTATTAATTGTAAGTTTATAAATTATATTAATAATATTTATGATAATTATGCATGATAAAAAATAATCTCTAATGCCAGGGTTGTTTTGACTTATTGTATGAAAATTAGATCAATATTGAATCGAATGAATGAGATTGTTCAAAATTTAATGGTTTAAATTGGGTTGGATTGAGAGTTGAAGTGATGATGTAATAAATAATAATATAATAAATATTAATATTATTTTGATAATTTAAATGTTGCAATAGTATAGATATAAAATGTGTTAAAAATAAATAAATCGAACACAAATAATATCTTTAATAGTTATAAATTTAAAATTTGATTTAATGCTCATAAAGATATGGTTATATGTATATGTATATATTTTTTTAGGAGAAGGAGCAACTCATGGCTCCCTACATGTTAATAAAATTTGGAGTACAAAAAGAGGGTAGGGAAAGTGGATTCCCATCTAAAACAAAAAGAAATACATTAAAAGTCCTATGGGGGTCCTCTTTCCACATTACAATTCCACACAAGAAATGATAGTTGCAGAAAGCCTGAAAATGTACAGTATCAGTAAGGAGTCAGGAGAAGAGGAAACCCTCAAATCTGTAATGAATTGTCCAATCTGAGATGGGGTACACTCAAATGTCCCAGCTAGAAGAAAATGGAGTGCAGTGGGGGGGGGGGGAATTGGGATACCAACACCTCCAATGTAGCAGCACCAGCACGAGCAAGCCAGTTTGTTGGCTTGGTACCCTCCCTGAAAATGAAGGAAAACTGGGCCTGAGGGGGTCTGATACTATGAATTGCTTTAACCAGTAATTGTGATTCCAATTGGTATGGGTAGCATTTTATAGAATATTTAGCAGCACTGTGGAGTCCACCTCAATCCAGATTGCGGTCCAAGAGGCTTTCCAAGCTAATTGCAGTGCCCAAAACAGAGCAATCAGCTCAGCTTCAAGTGCATCTTGAGCATCTACAGGGGCTTGAAAAAACAATAAGCATTAGCCAAGATGATTTCTGAAAACTCCCCCCACCCCAGTACTGTCTCTAGAGAAGCTACCATCAGTATTTATTTTGATGGTAGAGTAAATTGGGGGCTTCCATGTAACAGTTCTGACAAGAGGATAAGCAGCAGCAGTTGGAAGAACAATTTGGAGAATATTGGGGAACCTTTTATGTGTAATGATCTTGTTCAAATAGGATTTACGGTTTCTCACCACCTGAAGAACAGTAACAGGTAGTCCCTCAAATTTAGTATGATTTATGGCCATCCAAAGGAACCAAATCACAATGAAATGTACTGTGTGAAATTTTTGATCTCTCCAGTTTTGCCAGCAAATATGGAAAAGGTCCCAGTGAATGGTGGTTCTCCCTAGATGCAGATGTGAGAGCAGCTCCTTCCAGACAGCTTGGGAGAATGGACATCTGAAGAATAAGTGAGGGATGGATTCCTCCTGATTATGGCACAACATACATCTTGAAGGTCCCCTCAAACCTTTCAATTTTAGTATGTCATATGTAGGAATAAGGCTGTGGAAAGCTCTCCAGCAAAAAAAATGACATAGAGGGGGACAAGAATTTACCCAAGATGATTTCCCCCCCAAGATACAGGAAACTAAGAATAGGATTTGCAATAGATGGCTTTGGTAACACTCTGGAGATGGTAGATTTGCCAATTTATTTTATCAGGTCTGCTTCTATTGAATTTAACAGTGGAAATCTGATTGGCTAAAGAATCCTGAAGTATGGCCCTAAAATGAAGGAGTGACCAGTTTTGGCCATCTCAGAAATCAACCACTTTAAGAGTATGGTCAGCAGGTTGCAGTCTAGGAATGAGCCATTCCTTAGGGCACCAATTGTCCAGCCAGAAGTTGATCTCACCATTTCCCAATTCTCAAACAAATAAATCCTCAACAATTTGTCTACTCTTAAGCATCTTGACCTAGATTTTGGAGTCCCCCATTTTTCTAACAGTGAGTGAAGGATGTTGATGTCTGCAATACTTCCCTTTCATGAATTTGGCCCATAGTGAGGTCTGGGCTCTAAAATAAATCCAAAGTTTA
Source organism: Papilionanthe hookeriana x Papilionanthe teres (assembly GCA_022702705.1). Taxonomy (NCBI): domain Eukaryota; kingdom Viridiplantae; phylum Streptophyta; class Magnoliopsida; order Asparagales; family Orchidaceae; genus Papilionanthe; species Papilionanthe hookeriana x Papilionanthe teres. The sequence goes on from CM040428.1 coordinate 143,762,038, forward strand.
CATAAGTTGACCTGCAAGAGTTGATGGAGGCCTTTAAATCCCAGGCCACCAGCCATAACAAGTTTAATCACCTTCTGCCAAGATGCCCAATGTAGTTGTTGTCTTTGGCCTGACCACAAAAGTCTGTTGAATGTCCTCTCCAATTGCAATTGAGTAGTTTTCTTGATAGTTGTCATTTACAACATTTAGGAAGGGAAGATAGTAAGTATGCTCTTAAGCAAAGTAATTCTTCCCCCATTTGAAAGGAATGAATTAGTCCAACAATTTAATTGAGAGTTGATCTTGGTGAGAATATCATCAAATTGGATTTGCTTAGCTCTAACAGTGATGAGATGAACCCCAAGGTATTTAATAGGGAGGGTGCTACTGGAGAACCCAATATATGCCATTATCCATTGCTTAGTACGTGCAAGGGTCCTCTTAGGAAAAATCATCTAACATTTATCAGGATTGAAAACCATACCTGAATGAGCTTGGAATAGGTTCAGACAGTTTTTCACTTTTTGACAGCATTCCTATGTGCACTTGAGAAAAGCATTATATCATCTGCATAAATAAGAGGTGAGATTGCTATGTTAGATTTGTGATGGTACCTGGAATAGTTCTGATTTATTAATGCTCTATTAAGCATTCTGGAGATATAATCCAATGCAAGGATGAAAATAGTTGGAGAGAGTGGATCTCCTTGTTTGAGACCTCTTGTTGCTTTGAATTTGCACCTAGCTTGACCATTAATCAAAATAGAGTGCTCATTTGATTCCAGCCATCTTCTAATTAGATTGCAAAACTGTGAACTGAAGCCCTAACAGTGAGAACTTCCATAATGAACTTCCAGTTTATAGAGTCATAGGCCTTTTTTATATCCAATTTATAAATCAGGTTACCCCCTCTATGTGACTTATCTAGATCCAACATAAGTTCCTGTGCAAAAAGGACATTATTAATAATAGATCAGCCTCTGACAAATGCAGTTTGATTTGGGCAGATCAGTTTATCAAGGTGGGGTTGAAGTCTCCCCACCATAATTTTGTTTATTGTCTTGCTGATCACTAAGGTAAGACATATAAGTCTGAAATGTTCCCATTTCTGCAGGATATTATTTTTTGGGACCAGCACAAAGTTAGAAGCACTGAAGTGACTTGGGAGTGGATGGCCTTGGAAGAAACTTTGGATAGCAGCAACAACATCCAACTTAACAATATCCCAGGCTTTTTTATAGAAGTCTGATGTATAGCCATCAGGCCCAGATGTTTTAGAGCTGTCTACTGAATTAATTTCATTCCAGATTTCCTGCTCAGATTGAATTGCTATTAGTACCAATCTATTGGTATACTGTAATTCTTCAATGAAGTAGGAAGCATCAATAGGCAATCTGTGCACATTGGTGTGAATGAGTAACTTCTCAAAGTGATAAACAACATCCTGGGCAATTTCAGTGATATCCTGGAGTCTCCTGCCCTCATCTGAATGAATGGAGTGAATAGTATTGCACTTTCACTTGTATTTAATGTATGCATTGTAATAGCTGGTATTCCTGTCCCCATGTTTGAAGTGGTTGATAGCTTCTTTATGTTGTAACAACATATCCTGTCTTTCTGTAGCTAGCATAAGATTATTTTGTGCTGTGAGTAGCTGTTCCTCATTGGCAAGGCCAATTTGGACTTCAGCTTCTAACTTATCCACTTCTCTTTCTGCCTTAGTGACAACTTGGAACACATCACCAAAAGAAGTCCAACTCCAAGATCTAAGGGCTTTGCTGAGTTTGACCTGCATAAGACTCAACTTAGTGAATGGGGAGGGGTGTTCAATATCACACCAGTGGGTGGAGAAAAGTTGTTGGAAATCAGAATGGAATGACCACACATTCAGGTATTTGAAGGGGGGGGTGAACTTAAGTGAGTGGGGGAGGTAATGGAGATTAGGAGAGGCCTATGGTTTGACCCAGCAAGGCTTTGTAACATAGGTAAGGAGCCAATTAAACAGCCAATAGTTGTTCACCAAAATACTGTCAAGCCTCTCCCAGATTTTAACCCTTTTCCAAGTGAAGGAGGGACCCTTGAAGCCAATATCAAATAAATTTGCTGCATGGATGTTATCATTGAAAGTGGTCATCTTAGCAATATTAGGAGCCCTGTCCCCATTCTTCTCAGCAGTTGAACCAATACTGTTGAAATCTCCTCCCACTAACTAGGGGTAGGACAATTGGTCTCCAATACTGTGAAGGTTGACCCACAAAATTTGTCTATCTTCTTTCTTTGCGACTCGCATAGACAAAGGTGGCAAATCCACTTTGCCCATTAATCTGAAAGGAAGAGTGAACAAACTACTGATGATCTACTATGATTGACCAAGATATCTCCATTCTACAGAATATCCAGATCTTATTATTACAATTTGCATAATGGGAAAACCCATTAAGTTTGCTGAGGACTTTTTAGGGGTGTTTATGAACCAAAGGTACAAAGATAGCAATGCACCATAACTTATGTTTCCAGTTAAGTGAGATAAGTCTTTTAATAGAAAGGGGTTTTGCAATTCCCCTAATATTCCAACATATGAAGTTTATCATTTAATTTGGGGGAAGGGGAAAAGAGGGTTGGGATCTGGATCTAGACCTTCCCCTAGTCTTTGAAGTGCCAGCCATCTCCCCCTCAGATAAAGGTGTCCCAAGTTTATGCACTTCAGTGTTAACCTTCTTTTTCTTTCTTAATGTTTGAGTATGCCACTTCCCTTCCAAATTGTTCTAAATATCACTGATGGTTTCTTCTGAAAGGGCCAAGGCTACAAATTGATCATCAGCTTTAGGTTCCAACTCTCTCATTAGGTTATCTGAGGACTGTGTAGGTGTGATGATTCTAACTTCCTCCTCTTCTCTTCTATACCAATGTAAGGGAGCATCTATGTTAGAACCAGAAAGGGATCCCAATACAACAGGTGTATTAGGATGTGGCCCTCCAATAGAGAGTACCTCCATAGAATCTTGAGCCCTCCCCACCTTCTCAGCTGGGGGGGGGAGGTAATGTTAATTGGGGTAGGAGTGGGTTCAGTGGGTGTTTGAATCTGAGTAGAGCTAATTTGTGGGTTTGGTGAGGAAATATTAATGGGTGGAGTAGGTTCAAGACTTTGCCTCCTTTCAACATTTGGGTGAGAACTCTTCATTGGGTTAATAGGCTGTTCAGAAGAAACTTACTTGGCATCTGTCCTCAATTGCTTTGATGTACTAGCCTCCTGCACCACAGCTAGTGAAACACTTAGTGCAGCATTAGCTATGACATTGAGATTCTCTTTGGCCATATTTACAGCTCTTCTAGGAGGGGGATGAAGTCTTTAGCATCTATCAGTGGTATGTCCAAACATATTTCAATGGGTACAAAAATATGGCTTTTGCTGCATGATAACTTATTGCCACTGCCCATCAGAAGCTGAGCCTATCCATATCTTCTTGATGTCTGGTAGGGAAATATCCCTTTCAATTTGGATCCTAGCCACTTCAGGTTTAGCCTTATTAAAGGTTGTAGCATCTAGCTTAAGAGGTGTTCCAAGGGATCTCCCAATTTGGAAGAGGGCAGTCTGATTAAAGAATTTGTATGGAAGATTTAGAAACTTGAACCATATGGGAACTATGGGGGGATCTTTGCTGGGGTCTGCTGTCCACTTAATTATCTTCATATGTGTTCAGAGTAGATAAATATAAATATAATATATTTGAAAAATTAAAAATAATAATGCACATTTATAATTATTACAATAATTTATTGTAAAAATATAGATTATAATAATAATATAATTTATAATAATAAATCAAAATAAAAATTTTACAACATAAAAAAATTAAAAGTTAAATTTTTATTACACTAATCTTACATCATGCAACTTAATTTTAATATTTTGAAAGTTCAGCCTAATTTTCTTTTTTGTAGCTAACTCACTCATAATTTTTTAGTACATAAAATTAAAAGAAATAGGATTTCACTATTTATATAGAAAAAAAATAGTTATATATCATAGATTCTAAGTCACCGCTCATATCAATCATTATATTTGAGAGTAATGTCACGTTAACACATCGCAATCAACATGTTTATGTTTGTGCTAAGACTCTAAGAGGTCGAACATGTGGCTTAGGCTTTACCTTCCTTTGGGCTTTTTTTAAATATAAAAATATTTACTTTTATTATAATATGCATCATATTTTAAAACTTATTTAGGAAGTAATGCATCTATAGCTTAGAAAATATGTAAGGTAAACTCTTTAAAGCTTTTATTCGCATAAAATTATCATTTAGTGGCACGTATTACATTTTTTGGGTCCTTGGGGTGGGGCCGGGAATAGCGATCCCGTCAAGAACATATGTCAAGCCTTAGACACACTTAAATGCATGTTAGGATAATCTTATTTTACATGCTCGATAGAATAAGGTAGAGTGTATTTGGGATTTTCACATGTTTGGCTATCGTTCTTGGTTTACACCCTTTAGACATTTTGTGTGCTGCCTATGTGTTTATTGGGTTTGAGATAGATGCACTACCATGTTAGGGGTAGTTCTTTTCAAGGATTCATGTCTAACAAGTAGGAGCTATAGTGATTTGAGCTAACCCATCTTCTACAGTTGTTGCCTTATTTTCATTAAATTTGTGCTAACACTCTTTCATTGCAGGTCATGAATTTTTATACTTTCATGTGTATATTTTTGTTTAGAGTTCTTAGGATCAATTTTGTATAAGAAATAAGGTACATGCATGAGTTTTGAGATTTTTGATGAGGATCAGGAGTATTGCTCCATGTTTCGTACCATAATTATGAACACATATTCTCTAATAAAAATAGGATTAGGCATATATGTGTAACCTGACAGCCATTTTTCTTTCTAAGATGTACTGCCAGCCTAGCGACACCCGACCTCTTTATTATTTGTTCATTTGGTGTGATTGCTTGATTTCATGTTGAGTGTTGAATTTTTTTTTCTTTCTTTGCTGTGGTTTTTTTAGGATGCTCTTCAAATATAACATAGGCTCTTTAGATTTAAAATACATTTTTCTACAAAATCCTAATAATAAAAAATTAAGATTAATCACAATTTAGGATTAAAATATTAAAATTTTTAATATTTGTATTTACTTTCTTGCATGGATTTTAGGCCAATTTTAAAACGGCTTTGCATGCATGGCTATCACCCAAGTCTAATTAATAGAGCATATCTATTAGGGTTAATTAGATAATTACATCATTCCACATGTTCCACATGTTATGAGGAGAAGTACCTGTGCTTCTTCAACTTTACTGGCCAAGAAAATCTTTCACCTAAGTGGTGTGTTAGAGACTCCCTGACCCAAATGCAGTATAAGTCCGTTGTAAGAGTGTTTCGATTTTATAGCTGGACCTCCCTTTTCCTCCTATTCCAGAGGCATCCTTGCTACGTCCATAGTAGGTAAAAGTTCCACCTTTGTTATTTCTACACGTATAGAACTTAGATGTCTCTTTACTTTGAATTTAGGACTATAGGGATCCCTTGTATGATGCAACACATGGGACGCTGATAAGGGATCAAGTTAAGCTGGAACAACTAACTTCACAGTCAAGTAGATCTAAGGTCTTAATAGCTTGGGAGATAGATCCATGGAGTCCTCACCCCACTATTTCTACCCGATCAGGACTTCTTTAACCTTTTATTGATAAATCCTTTGAGTCTATTAGTTCCTTTGATACTTTGTTGATTTCATTTCATAGGCCCCAATTGCTAGAAGGCCATTGGCTGTTTAGGATACAATGATTCACCATATACCTTTGTGGCTTGTTATATGCTTTGAAACATAGGGATGATCCGATTATTTCCTATTTCTCATTTTCCATCCTTAGGCACGTTTGCCCTTTGGGATGTGAGGGATTTACCCTCTCACTTGGTGGTTGAACGTAGGCTCTGGAAGTATCGAGATGTTTCTAGTTGAGACTATCATTCTCTTGATATATCTATTTCACTAGTTATAAAAAAAGTGTAGGCAGGGTTCTCATTATCGAGAGTTTTCTTTGGTATCATTCAAGATGTAATTAATCAAAGGGACCCGTTCCTTTCAAAGTTGCACTTGACCTGAGACTAAAATATATAATTTTGGTTATCTAGTTATATGGATTGCTTATTAATGTGATGTGACTTTATATATGCTTTTAAAAACAAGAATTTGATACCACTTTTTAGAATGTTTAATTCCTGGCAAATGGCTTCAAAAACTTGATGTGCGAGGTTTACTTTTACTTATAAATTTATATTTTGATTTTATAATAACTATTGTAAAAGTCACAATTTTAAACGCAAGTATACGTATCATTCAAGTAATATAGGGCTCTAGTGGAGTCCTGGTTATCGATCCCACAGGGATAGTGTTTTTATAAAAAGTAAGAAATAATAAAAAAATATTTTGGAATTTATCAAATTAAAAGTAATATATATATATATATATATATATATATATATATATATATATATATATATATTCAAATTTAATTTACTAACAATTTTTACTATAAGCAAGTAAACAGTAAGCAGTAGTAAAGTAAAGTAAGCAGTAATTAAAATTCAATGCAAGTATAAAAACGACTTTCTCCTTTTCAACTAATCTAAGATTTTTAGAATAATTATCTTTTATGGGGAATTTAGATTATGGTATTGTGCCAAATAGAAGCATTCCTATTCTTTACCCTTTGGTCAACGTGCAAAGAACATTAACTAATCTATAGATCGGTTGAGGATGTTTTATTAGTAGAATGGGTTAATCTAGGCTCACACTACTAGATGTCCAAGGGTGGCTATGGTCGGCTCTACCAGTGACCCGTTCCCTTTCTATAAACCAAATTATTAGAATTTAGTTTGTCACTCTAAAAACTAATTAATTTTACGCCCAATAAATAATATTTTCCTATTTATTTGCACTTCACCTTGAATAACCCGCATAAAGCCTTCAACTACACAAGGATTCATGTGATATCTACTAGTTAAGAATTCATCTCCGGATAGGTCTCAAAATTCTTCAACAGGTTTTAACAATTTAAATGAACAATTTAAAAAGTGAACTAAGATCAGGTATTAATATCATCAATATTTTAAATATTTTAAATTTATTTACCCTACAAAATTTAATTATTTTATTATCTTTTCATAGTTGAAAGGAGAAAGATAACTAACTACTCAGAACACATTGAAATCACGCAACAAAACATATTTATAAAACTTTGAACCAAGGTACAATACTTATCTAAAGTGTTCCTTCAAGTGATCCGCTGACTTCTACTGACTCCAAAGCAATGATGAAAGACTCCAACAGCAAAAACACACAATAAATACTCAAAATAAACTCACTAGATACAAATTAAAGTGACACCCTAAGTGTGGAAGAGACTAAGTAAAACTAGAGGGGAGAGAGAAGGTGCTTAGGGACTATGGGGTGCCTAAGGGGGTGGGGGGTGCGATTTTCTTTGTAGAATGGGCTCCTATTTATAGAGCTCTGAAATTGACCAGGGGTTGCTTAAGGCACCTCTTCAAAATTCATCCAAATTCAATGCATCTTCTAGAAGGTAACTGTCGCGCCTAGGCGCCGGGATCTGGCTTCTAGGCGCCGGACTCCGTGACCAGGTCTTTCACACCTCTTCACTTTGGGTCACACCTCTTCGCGATTAAAACCGTTTCCCTGCATCCAGATGCATTGTATGACATGTCCTATATATTAGGAGTAACTTCCAGTCTTTTTAAAGCTCTAATAACTGCTTAACACCGTCAAAATAACTGCCCAAAGTTGTCAAAAATCTTGTCTGCGCCTGTATCGAGCTGGAGCTTAGGCGTTGAATTTTGGGGCCTAGGCGCCAGACCAATAATTCCAATATTTTGCTCTATAAGCTCTATTTTTGCTCCTTTTTCCTTCTTTTTATTTCTCGGAATCTTTTTAATCATCTACATCCAAAAACATAAAAATACCTTTCATTAAAGCATAATATTCTTAAGAATTGAATCTTAAATAAGGCATAAAAATGGGTATTTTTAGGTAGATCAAATTCCCCCAAACTTAAACGTTACTTGTCCTCAAGTAACCCTTTTAATTACATAAAATAAATAACATTTGGAAAGAAGTTAAAATATTCAAGATTCCTTATAATTTTTGGTTTTATAAATGCTTTAGCAAATTATTAACCAAATTTCACTAATTAAGTTTAATTTTAAGAATTAAATAACCTTTAACTACCAAATCATAAGACTTTCAATTTTTCATTTATTTCTAGAATAATTATAGTTTATCATTTAAGGTCACATAGAACATTTACAAGAAAAAGATTTTCATGAAATATTTTTCTAGTAAAATTATTTGTACCTAGAAATTAAGTTAAAAATGTAATCAGTTTTCTTCCTAAAAGATAATTCAAGTGAAGCCAATTTTTTATTAGGCATTTCCTCAAGCTTCTCCTCACTTTCTTTTCTTTTTCTTTTGGATTGTTTTTCAACCCTTTCTTTTTTTTCAAGTGAGGATTACTATTTTTTGATAGCCTGTTAATGATTTTGAACTTCACTATTCTTAACTTATTCTCAAAAACTTATACATTCTTACTTAATAAATATGACATTTTTAATAATTTATTATTTTTCAAAACTTATTTCACTCTTTTCTTTTTCAAGCAATAATCTTGATTTATTAGTATTTCAAAAATACAATTCTCTTTACTATAAATAGAAAAATTTTGATCTTAATATTCTTTAAGTTAAATAATTCTATTCTTAAAATCAATTTAAATTTTTGAAATTTTAGTTAAGTTTACTAAATTATCTATAAATTCAAAATTTAGGTATTCTTAAACAGATTTTTCATTCCTTATGTTATGTTAATATATTTTAAAAGAAAATATTAGTTCATTAAGGACAAATAATGTTTAAATTTGATAAATGTTTTCCCTTCCCCCAAACTTCAGCTTTAGTATAAATGTGAGTCATGAAATTTTCTAAAGCATGAGAGAAAGAAATAAATAGGAATTATCTAAGTACAATAATGATGTAGTAAGGAAAAACTAACTTCTACTTCTACACATACTTTAATATGAATATAACAAAAATAATTAAGCATATATAGAAAAGTTTTGCAGAACAGGAGTTAATTAATTTTTTTTAAAAAATATCTCTTTTTTATTTTTTATTATTTTTGAACATGCAAACTTACTAACTATTCATGAATACTAAACAATAGGCTAAAACAGAAATAAAATTTTATAAAAATTCATTCATATTTCAGTCCTAAATACACATTAGATAATCTAAAAACAGTGTCAACAAAAAATGTTCACATCAATACTAACAAATAATATCACACTAAACAACACAAGAAAAAAAAAAACTAAAAACAGAATCAACACATCTCCAGAGGTAAGTCAAGCTACTAATCACTATCTGTAGCTTCATCATTGTCATCACCAAAAGAAAACTCCATATCCTTTGGATCAACATATGGTGAATATCTGGGACAAGTAGGGAACTGAATATCGTGCTCACCCTTCAGAAATCTCACTAAAGACTCATAATTTTCAGCATCATAATCACTCTTTCTTTGTGTATACTCAGAAAGATGATCGATCTTCTTACCGATCGTATCTACTCTACAATGAGTTAAGAATAACTCATTATGCTGCTCTATAAATTGATCATGCATGGTTTCCCAAAAACTAGATGGTGGATCAGCAGAAGTAGATGTTCTAGAAGTAGAAGCTCTACCTGAAGTAGGTAATGAACCAGAAGGTGCAGTAGAACTCTTACCTTGAAGTCGATCATAGATACTGACCCTTTCTCTTCCTATAGGCTTTGTCGACTTGAGCTTTTCCTCAGAAAGCTCATCAACTACTCCAGCACTTTTACATAGAGAATAGATTAGAGATGAAAAACTAAGTCCAATAGAAGTGCTAGAATGAGCAGTAACCTCTACAGAGTCATAAATAATGCTCCCTACATCAATAGGCTTCCTCTCTTGAATGCAGTAGTTAAGGATAGCTCTATCTTTGGTAATCTCACTCAGATGATTGGATGGAAGAAGACAAGAAGAAATAAAGTCGTGCCATGCCTTTGAAATACTATTAAGCTTAGAAGATGAAAAATTTACCCTTTTTCCGTTCCGAATCTTCCAGGCTCTAGTACTATCAGTCAAGTAGGCAATGATCATATCCAAATCTCCCTCAGATGGACATAATCTGGAGTGATAACACTCAATGATTTGCGGTAGGCCATAGAAAATATTGATACGTTCATGAGTGAATCCTACTCCAACTCCTTGAACAAAAATCTCGTATTCTTCAGCATCTACAAAATTAGCATAAAACTCTCTAACAACCGAGATAACGACAACAACAGTGAAATAACAGAATCGTTGCCAGTTGAGCGCAACGATTGTATCCTCAATTCTTCCTCCAGGATTTTAAAAACTTCACTCTGAGATAAATTACCGAGTCGTTGCAAATTCATTGTATCGGAAGTGTGCAGCAGCAGTGACAAACTTGCTACGATCAAAATTTTCTTGTTCCTTTCCTCTCGGGTGTGGTGTTTTCTGGCGGCCTGGTGGCTGGCCGGCCAGGGTCAGGTCACCATTCTGGTCAGGAGGATCAGAGCTGGAGGTTTGTGCAAGCAATTGGCCAATACCATGTGTAAAGAGCTTGGATTAAAATGGCATGGGGGAGAGGCCATTTTGGCTAGATTTGGTCCAAGCCATGGTTTTGGGTTAGGTTCACCTCCCAATGACTCGGTTTTGGGCTGAAAAATCGGTTGGGTCGGCTAGGAAGGGGTGGTGAAGTCCCCATCCAAGGTGATGTGGTTAAACATGTTTTAGTGTGTAGCATGGAAGGGTTTAAAAATGCTTAATGAAGGATTAAGAAATGGGGCCCTCCTTTTGCTACTTTGGGTATGGTCACATGTCAAACCCCCCATGGCTTCATTTGGCTTGTAAATGGCTCATATTTGGCTCCATTTGGCTTTGGAAAAAGTTGGTTTTGTTTCATGAAAATGGCTTTTAAGGAATTTTCGTAATTTAGGGTTGATTTTAATTGAGTGAGGATGTGATGAGATTTTAATGTGTGCCTTAGGATGGGTTTGGACTTTTGAATTTATTTTAGGAATAGGCTTTTAGGAAGGTTTAAAAAGGTGGGCTTTAGACTTAAAAATAAATTTATGGATGGGATTATTTTGTAAAAGTTTGGGCCAAGTAATTGTTGGGTTTGGTTTAGGGATGTGTCATGAGTGATTTGAAGCAAGTTTGAGGTGATTTGGAATTGGATTGGATCTAATTTGGGTCTCTTTGGTAATAGAGTCCAAATGGGTCAAAATGTGTTATCTTGGGCTAAAGTTGGGCTAATGTTGAAATTGATGTAAAATTAATTTTGGGAAATGTTTATGGGGGTGTTACAAATAGGTTCCAACTTTGGTTGGGTTTTGATTTTGGGATTTGGGCACATTTGGGTGTAGGCCCATTTAAGGAATTTTGGGTTTGGGTTGAAATTGAGTAAGGCTTGGGTCCAAATTTTGGGCAAATCATGTTAGTATTTTGTTTGTGGGGATGCTAGGAAGGTTTTAGAAAAGATTTGGGTCAAATTGGGATTGAATTGGGTTGGTTTGAGCTAGGTTTAGGTCATGGGTCAAAATTGGGCCTTAAGCTTTTAAAATGAAATTGGATTCAAATGCAAATCAAATTGGGCTTGAATTTGGTCTAGATTGATATTGGGGATATTGAATTGAAGTTTAGAATTGAATTGGACCAAAATTAAGACCAATTGGGGTGATTTGGTTTGACATTGGGTTCATTTGGGTTTAAAATGGGCTAAATTGTGGGTCTTGGTAAAAGTGGGGTAAATTGATAAAATTGGCTCATGGTGTAGTTGGACAAAATGAAATTGGGAATATTTGAGATTTTCTGAAATTTTCTAGGAATTTTCTGAATTTTTGGATTTTTGGGTCAAGAGGGGCATTTTGGTAATTTGGAGGGTATTGGGGGTATTTTTAGAAATTTTGGTATTTTCGGCTGGAGATGGTCAATTTGAGTGGGGGGAAAATTTTTAGGATTGATTCTGAGGACTTTTGGGTGGTTTGGAGATTTTGGAGGATTTGGACAATTTCAAGGGCTTTTGTAGGTTTGATAGGTGTAGGGTCCCCGGGGTCAAAAATTGAAATTTTGGAAGAATGAAGATTGATCAAATATGAGTGAAATGGAAACACTTTGGTTGAGCCATGAAGCCATATTAAGCCCATATGAGCCATGAGAGGACTCATTGGAGACATTCACTATGTTGTTCCTAACCCTCTTAGCCAGGAGCTTAGGGGTTAAGGTCCATCCGTATGAATTACCTACATGAGCCAGGGAGTCAAGTTGGGTATGGGTGTGGTTTTAGGATTTGGATTGTGTGTGAGAGAGTGTAGAGTATGAGTGTAGTGAGTGTGTAAGTCAACCCTCACTGCGACCGGGCCACCTGGGGTAGCTCTAAGGCCAAAGAGTCCTGTAGGGAACTCATCCTTTAAACCTCCTCCTTTGATTTCAACCCTCCAGGTAATTAGGGGTCTACAATCAAGCTTGTGGGATTTTCAGGGAGTTAAGAAGTGTTTAAACTTCTAAAGGGTGGGTTCCACTTCTAGTCCTCTAAGATAGTAAAAGGAAAAGCCTAAGGCTAGATCCTAAGTACTAAAGAGAGAAGAGAAGACCTCATCAAAAAATGAGGTCAACAAATGGACCCCCAATAGGTGTGGTGTGTTAACGGAGCACAATGCGCGTATTGGTGTTGACCGAAGAGATCAACAAAACCAACACAGATTTCCAAGTGACAAACTTAGGACGAAGTAAAAGAGTTTCCGCTGGGGAGTACCAGGTATATTTCCAAGACTGGAGATTCTTGAACTCTCGCTGGGGAATGGAAAAGGAGGTGAACTCCAAATCACCAGATCTAGGGAATTCAATTTAGATTTCGTTTCATTTCATGTTCAAGTTTTGATGTGTAAGTTTAGATTTTGAGTTTTAATTTAGATTGAAGTTTGATTTAAAATCAATTTAGGAAATTTGGTTTTGAAATGAGAATTGAAACCTAGGTTCCAACCTCGGGATTGCAAGGAAAACTGGAATTTAGGTACCGGCCTCAGAGTGAGAATCAGAGTTTAAGTGTCAATTGAAAAGGATGAGAATCAGAATTTAGGTACTGATCTCGAACGGGATGAGAATTGAAATTTAAGTATCAATCTCGAAAGAGAGTCAAAATTTATGTATCGACCTCAAAAAGGATGAGAATCAGAATTTAGTTACTGATCTCGGAATGAGAACTGGAGTTTAGGTATCAGTCTCGAAATGAGAGCTGGAATTTAGGTACCAGTCTAGGAAGTTTAGCATTGAAATTTAGGTATCAATTCGAAAGAGAATCGAAATTTAGGTATCGATCTCGAATGAGAGTCAGAAGTTAGGTACCGACCTTGAAGGAAGAGGACTGGAATTTAGGTACCAGCCTCGGAATGAGAGCTGGAATTTAGGTACTAGTCTCGGAAGTTTAGAATTGAAATTTTGGTATCAATTTGAAAGAGAATCAAAATTTAGGTATCGATCTCGGAATGAGAACTGGAATTTAGGTACCATTCTCGGAAAATTTGAATTGAAATTTAGTTATCAATTCGGATGAGAATCAAAATTTAGGTATCTATCTCGAAATGAGAACAGAAATTTAGGTACCAGTCTCGGAAATTTTGAATTGAAATTTAGGTATCAATTCGGATGAGAATCGAAATGTAGGTATCGATCTCAAAATGAGAGTCGAATTTAGGTACCAACCTCGAAGGAAGAGGACTAGAATTTAGGTACCAGTCTCGGAAATTTTGGATTGAAATTTAGGTATCAATTCGGATGAGAATCGAAATTTAGGTATCGATCTCGAAAGGAGAGTCAGAATTTAGGTACCGACCTCGAAATGAGAACTGGAATTTAGGTACCAGTCTCGGAAGTTGTAATGTATGAAGAAGGACCCAGTCTCATGCCATCAGAACCAAATCGAACAAGGTTCGTGGCTCCGTGTCAATAGACCTAGTCAATCTCCATACAAGAGGGAAGGGAGATCACAGAAAATCAAAAGGGTTTCGATGTGATGAAAAGGGTGTAGGATTTTTGAAATTTGAAGTGCAAGTTTTCCGTGAGGAAGAACCATCCCGAAAGAGGGTTTCAAAGTAGTTTGAAGTAGATTTTGATATGAGAAAGAATTGAAGGATTTGAAAGAGATAGATTGAGATTGTAATTCCATTTGAGATTCATTTTCATTTTGTTTGTCCTTTAATAATTCAATTTTATTTTTGTTGTTTATTTGATGTTCATGTGAATTTTATTTGGTGTTCATGTGGATTTGAAGTTCTTTTGAATATTTCGATTTCTAAGAAAGATTCTTATTTATTTCTCTTTTCTTTTCTGTTATTTGTTCAAAGTTCATTTAACTCTAATGATGTTTCCCAGTCAATTTGCACCAAAAGAGGTGAAGGCAAAATGTGTCATGGTCACTTTCATTCCAATCTTGTTAAAGATACATCATACAACTCGATCTGAAATATTTCTCACACAATCCATGACTCAAAACGGACTATGTATGATTCTTGTTAATCCATCCAAAAAGTATCTGTTAAAAAATCCATGTCTGAATAATGAGATACACGGTCAATAACATCACCTTCCAAGCCTTCCTTGGCAGGAGTGCCGCATGGATGTGCATTGGAGGTGTGCTATTTCCCGTGTAACTCACAGCTCGTAGGGCAGGAGATTCTCCAATTCTGGATCTGGCTGGAATTGGTAAGGCGCCTTTCTGTCGTCCATCCTTCTAAAAGCGACGGTAATCCGCTCCACTGGTACTCCCGGTATACAATGTTTTGCGATGTCTGCTCCATTTCCTTGTAATATCATGACGAAACCTACCGGAAGTGGTATCTCCACCGGCCCTCGGAACTTACCCGGGCCTGCTATCCGGAGGTCAGATCCAAACATGATATTGCATTGGTTGACGAACGAAACTATGCAGAAATGTCTGACAAAGTCACGGTGGTCTATGTGTGGAGGTATGCAGTCGCCCTTCTGATAAATGTTGATGATGCAACTGTTGGGTATGCGATCGTCGGCGCACCCTCCACGTTATCATTCTTTTCACCATTATTTTAATTATCCTCGGCATTTGATCCACCTCACCGTGACGAGTATCCCTGGTGGATTTCCTTTTCTATCCTCTGCGAAGTTATAGCAACATCCGCATTGTATTGTGACTCTTCCTTTCCATGGCATCCATTTCTGGGGTTCCGAATAAGTCTTTTCTCTTAGACGGCTTGCTCGACCCATTTTCTGAAGTTCTAAGATGCAATCCACAATCTGCTGTTGCTCGTACTCTGAGAATACACCTGTGTGTAACTCGAGGACTTCCAAAATGTTGATTCTTTTGCCTCTTTCAAAATACTCGAAAATCTTCTTCTCAACATTTTGCATTCTTTCTAGTTTATATTCTGGGATGATCTGTAAGTGTCGAGGGCTAGTAACGTATTGCGGGATGTATGGCTCAATCCCGTCACGTTCTCCTGCATACCTTGGCTCCTCGGGGATTGTCTCTGCGGGACATCCTCCAGGGTTGCCTCCGCAACAAGGTTCTTCAGATATGGTATCTCTGTCCGGTGTCGAGGCACTGATTCTATTTCTGTTCTTATTAGAGTTCCCCTTATCTTTTCTGTTGTTCTCGAAGCTTGTTCCCTCTTTTCAGGTTCCTGATGAACCGGTATCTTTGAAATGTGTGTGTCGGCGAAGGTGGCTATTTCCTCGTGTTGATCTGCTGCTAGTTTAGTCAACATCTTACGGATACGGCGATTCTTATTCCTTCTTTGAGTAGCAGTGAGCGTAGCTCTCCTTACTCCTTGAATTTCTGCGGGCGCGGCGCTGACGAGCCTGCCCTCTGCCGTGGCAACTACTGACTTGATTTTATTTCTTTCCTCGGTGTTGGTCTTTCTTTTCTTATTGCTGGATTTGTGGCTTGGGCCACCCATCTTCATGACTGTCTGGCTATGAAGCTCTTCTCGGTCCACTGGGACCCAATCATTTTCTTCATATCGTAGGTCGGTCGGTGTGAAGTCGGAATCAATTTCTATCACTGCTCCATCTTTCACCCTCTTTTCATCGAGTGCGAGACTCATGCCATTTTTAAAGTTTAGGACCAACCGCCCGTTCGACATTTCCCTGTGAAGAAGATAAGGAAAGGATCAGGGGCTGTACTAAGAACAAAAATATTAAGAAAATATTTATCACTGAAGATTCTTATTCACTTATTTTAATTTAAAGGAAGGTAGGAAAAGATGAGGAAAGACCAGGAACAAGATTTGATTTGAAAGGAAGGGTAAAACTTATTATGATTTCACATATTTTATTTTTAGCACATATTATTATTCTTTTTTTAATGATTGTTTTTTTGTCATCCATTTTTATGTTTTTTTTTGGGTTCGGACCCAGTCACAAAGTGATTGCTTCACCCGTGTTTCTAGGGATAAGACTCTATTTTAGAGGCTACCTTCGAAACATCAGGTTGTGTAATACTTCTTTAAATACCGTCCATTGATTGGAAGCATTTGTCATTCTCCTTGGCAATTCACAAGTTGGTAGGAGCCTACTGAGTAGACTGCCTCGACCACAAACGGTCTTCCCAAGTCGGTTCAAATTTGCCTCCCATCTTGCGATGTGCAATAATAGGTCTTCTGAGAACAAGAACTAAGTCACCAACTTTGAAAGTTCTTGGGCGGACCAGTTTATCATGGGCTAGGATCATCTTAGCTTGGTACAGTTCCAAATTTTGTTGCGCTGCAAGTCTTTTCCCTTCCAAGTTTTCCAGTTCTTCCAGTCGTAATCTGGCATTTTCTTTTGTAGTAATTTTATTTGCAACTACAATCCTGAGTGATGGAAGCTGAACCTCCAAAGGTAAAACTGCCTCGGACCCGTACACTAAAGTGTAAGGCGTAGACTGAGTAGGAGTCCTGAAAGTTGTCCTGTGGGCTCATAAGGCTTCTAACAACTTCTCGTGCCAATTTCTCTTGTTATCGTCCAAAGTTTTCTTTAAAATCTGAACGAGAGTTTTTATTAAAAGTCTCGGCCAAGCCGTTTGCTCTTGGGTAGTATATTGTTGAGTATCGCCAATCGATTCCATGTCTTCTGACAAAATTATTGATTTTTGTGCTTCGAATGCCGACCCATTATCCGAAATGATTCGCGCGGTACTCGAAACGGTAGACAACTTGATTTTTGAAAAGCCGTAGCACGTGGTGTGCCTTTACTTCTCCGAGTGGAACCGCTCTCGCCCATTTAGAAAAGTAGTCTGTAGCTGTAAGGATGAAGCGATGTCCTCTTGAAGAAGGCGGTTCTATCGGACCCACTATATATGTGCCCCAACACTCAAATGGCCATGACGCAATTGTCGGATGTAGCACATTTGGAGGTTGGTGTAGAACCACTCCGTGCACTTGGCACTGGTGACAGCTCTTGGTGACTTTCATACAGATCATCATTGAGGGCCAGTAGTATCCTAGTCTTTTAATTTTCATTTTCATTTTCGGACCTGACGGATGAGCGCCACAAAGTCCTGAATGCACTTCTTTGACAATTTTATGAGCTTCGGACTCGCTCAGGCACCTTAGCCACATCTGGTCAAAAGACCTTCTGTATAACGTATTGTTTATTAATGCGTAAGACAGAGTTCTTTTCTTGATTTGATGGGCTAATGACTTATCGTCTGGTAATTTACCTGTTTGCAGGTAGTCTATTAGCGGTTGACGCCAATCTCCTGTGTTTTCTGTCACTGCTGCAACTGATTCCTCTGCTTTTTCTGATTTCTGTATCATATCCATGTCGAGTTGTGATAGGACCTGTCTTCCTTGAACTAACACTTCAACTGACTCATCTTATAAGCAGACAAATTCTTTTGCAAGGCGAGCTAGCGCATCCACGAGAGCATTTTCTCTTCTGGGGATCTTGTAGATTGTTACATTCGGAATTTGTTCCAACAGTTTCATGGCATACTGAAAGTTTGGCTCGAGTTTTGGCTTTAAAATTATGTATTGTCCGGCGACCTGTTGGATGATTAACTTAGAATCTCCGTAGATGTTGATGTCCGTTATTCCCATTTGAATGGTTAGTTCTAGTCCTGTTATGAGGGCTTCGTATTCTGCCTTGTTGTTTGTGCACGGCTCTGTTAAGTGGTAGGAGTATCTTAACATCCCCCGCTCCGAAGTTATAAAGATTAGTCCGATTCCTGCCTTACCGGGCACTATCATTTGCAATTCTTTGTCTTTCTGTGCTGAGGACGCTCGGTCGAAGTATAGTTCCCAACGTCGATCATTAGTGTCTTCTAGGCTCATTATCTGCTCGTCAGGCAAATCGTCTAGAGGCAAATCTGCCGGTAATGGGTGTGCTGCAAGGAAGTCAGCTAGAACTTGTCCCTTTACGGCACGAAGAGGAAGGAAAGTTATGTCGAATTGCAATAATATCATCGACCACCTGGCAAGTCTGCCAAAAAGTGTCGGTCGGGTCATCAAATATTGTAATGGATTAACTTTCGAAATGAGGTTGATCTTATGAGAAAGCATGTAATGCCTGAGTTTCTGTGCGGTGAAGATTAGGGCCAACAATGCTTCTCAATTAGAGATACTTTACTTCCGTCGGAATTAGACGACGGCTTAAGTAGTAGAGAGCATTTTCTTATCCCTCATGATTGACCTGGGCTAGCAGGGCTCCAAGGGAGTCGTCTAGAGCCGCGGTATAAAGTATCAACGGTCTACCAGAGACTGGGGCTGCTAAGACAGGAGGTTTCATTAAATATTGCTTAATGTCCTCAAAGGCCCGTTGGTATTTCTCTTCCTAAACGAATTTGGCTTCCTTTTTAACTAATGCCGAGAAGGGCTGACACCTACCTGACAAGTTCGAGATAAAGCGTCGAAGATATGCCAGCTTCCCTTGAAAGGATTGTAGCTGTTTTAAGGTTTTGGGAGGAGGCATTTCTAAGATAGCTTTAATTTTTTCCAGATCGATTTCAATTCCACGATGTCGAACAACAAATCCTAAGAATTTCCTGGAGGTGACGCCGAAGGCGCATTTCAGGGGATTCATCTTAAGTTTGTATTGTCTTAATCGTTCGAAAATGATTCTCAAATCATACAAGTGATCTTCTTTTAGTTTGCTCTTGATGACACATCATCCACGTAACACTCTACTTGGTTATGAATGAGATCATCAAAAATCTTTGTCATTGCACTTTGGTATGTTGCTCCTGCGTTCTTTAATCCGAATGGCATTTCTGTGTAGCAATACACTCCGATTGGCGTTCTGAATGCTGTAAGTTTTTCGTCTTCTGGAGCCATCTTTATATGGTTGTATCCTGAAGATCCATCCATAAAAGAGAATATTTCATGTGTCGAAGCGATGTCGATCATTAACTCTGGAATTGGTAGTAGAAATTCATCCTTCGGACATGCTTTGTAAAAATCTCTGAAATCCACGCAGATTCTGATCTGACCATTCTTCTTTCTGACTGGTAAAACATTGGCTAGCCAAGTCGGGTATTGTTCTTCACGGAAAAATTTAGCGTCTATTAGCTTCTTAACTTCAGTTATGACTTGTTGTTCAATTTCCAAACACATTCTTCTGGAAGCTCGTCTGAGTGGAACAGAAGTAGGATCCACTCCTAGCCTGTGAACTGCGACTTCTGGAGCTAATCCTGGCATTTCATCATATCTCCAAGCAAAACAGTCCTTGAATTCCATTAGTAGCTTGATTATTTCTTCGGAATCTTCTTTATTGAGTAAGGAGCTAACAAACGTAGGTCTAGGCTCTTTGCTAGTACCTAAGTTAACTTCCGTTAACTCGTCTATTGTGGATTTGATTTCTTCTTCGAACTCTAGTGGAGCGTCTCCAATTTGCAGATATTTAAGCTCTTTTGTAGTTTCCAAGCAGTCTTCATTAGATTCACAAGTGACAACCAAGCAAAATTCCGTATCGTCAACTGATCCTACTGTACCGAATCCGAGACCATGCTTTGAATTGGGAGGCCGACCGACATTATTCCATAATTTTTCGAAGTGTTGTGATTGACCTTTTGTCCATTGTCGAGGTAAGACACCACGCTGAATTAAATTTTGAACACAGGGAGAGTACCACTCAAAAGGTAATTCCATTAATTCGGAAGAAGTGACATCATCAAATTGTACACCCTTTTCATTATTGGAAGAAGAAGTACCACGGTAAAATTTGATTGGTTTAGCACCACCGCCATGCACTTCTTTGACCACCATACCCTCGATCTTATTAGGATCGGATCGGGGTCGGGGCCATAGTGTGTACATGGTAGTTAATCTTCTCGTACATTGATCTATATTCTTCATTCTTTTCATCTTCGAGGGAGATCTTGAATTATGGTTTCTTCTGGTTTATTGTAGCTGCTTCTTTCTTGACTTCCTCTTCTTCCTTAGAGCTGTTCTCCCAATTCACGTTGATTACTGGCTTTTTCTATCCAACTGTCCCAGTGTCTCTTCCACGACCTCGTCCCCGGCCTCGACCTCGGGTGCGAGTTGTGAAGAAACCTTCACCATCTTGCCACGAGGGAGTGGTGAGTGACTGTTGGACTAGAACTTTAGGTTCTTCGTTGTCTCAAACTTCTTTTGCTTCATTTGGCACAGTGTTTCTGAAGAAGATTGTTTTCTTCGGAGGTGTGTAATAAGCTGCATCTTCATGGATTCCAATCTCATGTACGGAGAAAGGTTGCAAATCATCTTTAATGCACTGTTCTCCTCCTTCATAGTATTTTATACACTGATGCAGAGATGATGGTACCATCCGGTTTTCATGGATCCACGGCCGGCCCAGTAGAGAGTTGAACGATGTCTCAGAATCAATTATGTGGAATTTTACAGTTGTCTTTGCTAAGTCACCGGTCTTCATCAACAGCATTATTGATCCGAGGGCTCTTTCTCCTTTCTGGTTGAATCCTCTTAGGAACATCTTGTCCGCTTCAAGCTCGCGAGCATCAATTTCCAAGTATGCTAACGTCCGAAGATTCATTATGTTGATTGACGCTCCCGGATCCACCAATACTCCGGAGAGTGTAAACTTTCGATTGTGATCGAAATGTATAACGGTCGGTTGTGATCGGCTGTCCCAAGTAGTAGATCACTGTCCGTGAAGGTAACACCTCGCTGTTCCTTTAACGAGCAAACCTCTTCTAAAGAATCTCAGGCCATCTGAGCTAAACAAATCTCTGGATCAAGTAAGGCCTTGATCAGAGCTTCCCTCATCTCTTTCGATAAGATGAGAGCGTCGTAGATGCTCAGTTTGGCTGGTAGTTTCCTAAGATGGACTAGCACGTTATAGTCCACTTTGTTACCATGTGTTTCAGTTTCTTCCCGAATGGGCATTTCTTCTGCTGGGGTTGATTCTTCCTGAACAACCACCTGCTTTCCTTTGTCTTTTGGACCCGTTCTCAGAGGTAGAACCCTTCCGCTCCTTAAGTTGACTTTTGTGATTTCTTTCGAATCTGGCATTGAGTTTACTGGTGTCTCCTTTTGAATCGGCATGACAAGTTCTTCTGGAGTCGCTTCGGAATCTGAAAGCTCTAACTCTATTGTGACTAGAGCTCCTCGAAATTCACAAATAGATTCATTGCTTGTTGAACTTTCGTAGCCTTCTTGGTGAGTGCCTTCTTTATCATCGTGATTGTCGAGGTTGTGTATGATTTGAGAATTGTTATTTGTATCGGAATCGAGATCCAAATTAGATTGGTTGTCGTTAGTTGCGTAATCGTTAGAAAAAATCAAAACATAGCCAACACCATAACTCTTTTCATTATAAGATCCCACCGGAGAGTGCAAATAATCATACAGAGTCAGAGGTTAGAGGAATTTTTCCCCCGAATCGGAAACAACCATCCTAGGATAAGCAGCCCCTAGTCTAGCCTTAGGAGCCTCGGTCCTTTCTTCTTCTACGATCTCTTTCTTTTCTACAGTCTTTTCCTCCTGAGGCGGTTCTTCAATTGCTAGTGATAGTACCGGCTTGGCAGGTTTCAAACTCTGAGTTGAAGCATGCTCCGAAGCGGCCTAGATGTGGTCCAAAATTTTCTTCGATGATTTTGTCCAGACAGTACTCCATCCATCATCAGTCGTGTAAGGGTCTATCGGAACAATGGGATTCTTTGAAATAACATTGACAAAACCTCCTTTCTGGGGTTCTTTCATGTATTCCTTTGGGATCGTTATGTTCCCCTTCCGGAGATTGTTATCAATCCAACTCTTGAAGGTGATGCTATCCTCTATCTTATGTCCAAGCATCCGGTGGTAAGGGCAGTAGTTGGGATGATCTTTCTTATTAACTTCCTCTGGCTTCTTGGGCTCTGGCAGCTGAAAATCTGGTGCCTTCATTAAGCTGCAGAACATCTTTGGCACTGCGTCATTCTTGAATGGATATTCTCTGTTTATAAGCTCCTTTAACGTGCGGCTGCGGCGAGGCGATTGCTCATGTTGTTGAGTTGGTCGATAACCGGGTCGAGGTTGTTGGTAGTTCTACCGAGGTTGCTCGATACTCAGTGCCGCGGTCGCTCCATCTGTATTTGCATTGGTCGCTTTCCCTTATCGACCGCCGCGACGATCCCGGATTTCTTTTCAAATGTCTTCACGAGCTTCGTTTGTCTGTCTTGTCGACGAAACTTAGTTGTTTTGCTTCCTCTTGCAAGCTTCCGGCCTTGCTTAACAACTTCTCGAAAGTCTTAATTGTAAATCCCTTAAGGAGAAGTGCTATCGGGCCGTGAATGTTTTTAACCAAGATATCGACTACGTGCTGCTCTTGTAGCTGTGGCTCACACTTCATGCTTAGATTCCTCCATCGAAGTATGTAGTCCACTAAAGTTTTGTTCGGTTTCTGTTTCTCAACCACTAGATCATCGATGGTGATATGGTGCTGAACTCCGGCAAACCGTTTCACGAAGAGGTTCTCTAATTCTGAAAATGTCTTTACCGAACCGTTCGGTAACTCTATGTACCAATCGAAGGCGATCCTTGACAGGCTGCTGATGAATTGTCGGAAGAGTAAGGCATCACTTCCACCGGTGTTGCAACAACTAGCGCAAAAATGTGCAACATGCTGTCGAGGGTTTCCGGTACCATCAATAGTCTTGAATAGAGATGGTACGAAGTCTTTTGGGTATTGTACTGCATCAAATTCTTTGGGTAAGGTCTACCCGTCTGAATAGATGCTCCGCTCTTAGACTGTGCTAAGGCTTCTCTCACCTGCTGTTCTACCATGTTCTTGATGTCTTTCTCTGGAATCATATTCTGGGTAGAATCCTTCTTCGGCTGATCGTCTCCGTTAACGGATGTAATCTCTTTTTCTTCGTATGTAATATGAATAACTTCTGGAGGCGTTTCTCTTGGGGGTTGAACCTGACTCTGAAGAGTGGCTAGGGCTGCAGCCATCTCTTCCATCCTTTTCGCCATTTGAGAGATTGTATCATCTTTTTCTCGAAGTTGTGCTCTTAACATTTCCGGTTCATCTCTTTCCACAACTGCCGGAGTACCTTGCGAAGATGAAGATGCCCGTGTCTCAACCATGTTGATCTCCACATATTCGTCATCCATGAATTCCGACGAGTCGACTTCATCTCCAAACTTTTCTTCTCTTTCTCTTGCTAATCGTTGAATGTCGGTTCTTAGCTTTTCCATAGCGTCCTCCAATGGTCTTTTTCGTACGGTTTGACAGTTATCATGCAATGGCTGTTGGATTTCCTTCTTGGGAGTCCCCTTCATCGCAGTGGCGCTCTCTTCGGACTCGAGTTTCCTGACGAGACTTTCCTTTTCAGGTCGTTGTTTTGGTCTTAATCGGCCGGTAGTAGGATGCCATACCATCCTTCTGCGAGCGAAGGCCTAGGACCAGGATGATCCGGTGGCCGAATACTCGGACGGTGGTATCCTCCCCGATCTATAAACTCGAAACAACAACGGGTGGACTAGCTTTCATCTTCTTATTCGGCTTTTCTGTGGCGCTAACGGGTTCTACTCGCGGCCCAAGACGGGATTTGGCTGGCACCCACCCTATCCTTCTTAAAATCTCCGATACTTGCTAACTTCTCTATCACAGTCTGCAGTCGAGCAAATGGTGTAATCTTAGCCCTTTTCTTTTGGCTGTTGTTATAGTATGCGTGTGGAGGTAATGTAGAAGCAATTTTGCAGACATTTTCCTTGTCAGCTGCGGTGGAGAGGGGATGGAATCTACTTCCTTCCAAAAGCAGTGTATACTCAGGCAATCGTATGTGCTTAGACAATGGTGTGTACTCAGGGATCTCTTCTAAGAAAGCGACTTCAGCAGCTCTAGCCTTCCTGGCAATCTTTCTACTTCTGTTTCTCCTCTGAGTTCGTGTTAGGGGTGGAACCCTTGAGCTGGACCCAATTTCGAAAACAGAAGATCTCGCAGGGAGATCTGTACCCTCCACGGTAATAGGCTTATTACAAACTTGGACTTCCTTCCCCTTTGGTTCAGCGGGAGTCGGGGAGGTGCAGAGACGACTAGATCGGTGGGGGTAGAGACAACAGTCCTCCTACGAACAGTGGTATTCCTCTCAGCTGGAACCCTTTGTAGGGGAGGGAACTCTTGAGCTGACTTTAGGTTGAATTCAATCACGGGCTCTTCAGTTTCTGACATTTTGTTCATTAGTGTGAAGAGAGTGACGTTAGCGATCTTGACATCTATGTTGCCAAATCCTTGCCCAAAACGGATGATCCCACTGTCGGGCAGTTCATCCTTATAAACAGCGAAGTCCAGTCCATTGGTGAAGGAGAAGATTAACTTTGGGGCATCCATTTTCTGCAGGGCAGATTCCGAATGTCAGTCCCGAATTATACTTCCTTTCGTCTAAGTTTAGGACGAAAAAAAAGAGTCCGAACACATTTTTGTTTATGTTAGTGCATTTGTGATTTATAAAAGAGGTTGTTTATTAGGTAGTTCATTTGTTAGAAACAAAACTATTAAAGGAAAAAGTTATAGAAAAGGTAAAGAGCCTGATTTAGAATTGAGAAGGAAGAGAAAGTCTTATGCAAGACTTCTCAACCCGAAGGACCGCTCCTAAGCTAACACCTATTGGGGGTCCACCCCACCTCAGAAAAGAGGTAAAAGGATCTCGGAACCTCTCTGTTTAGGGGTGTCTAAACAGTGGCTCCTAAATCCGAGAGGTGTTGGCTATACTCGTTCATGACAGAAATGAACGGGGTATCCCAACGGAAGAATGGTAGTTTGGTCCACTAGGGGCATGGACTCACTACCGATTTATGAAAGCAAAACCATCTGATGAAAATGGATAGAGGACCTAGACCCCAGCGGAGTCGCCAGAAATTGTCGGCATATTTTTAGGTTGAGTGTTGTATTTTTGAAAAGAGGTCGCCTACAGAAATTGTCGGTGAATTTTTAATTTAATTTAAATAAATAATTTGAAAACTAGTTTTTGATTTTGAAAATAATTTTAAATTTGAAAATTTTAAGATATGAAATCAAACTGATCTCCCATCCTGAATAGTTTATATAAACGAGCACCGCACCACAAACCGTGTATCTATCCCTAAGAATAGACACACTTCTTGATGATGGGGCTCGATTAAATAAACTAGAAGATTTGTGACATCCGTTTGGTCTGCGAACCAATTTTATAAGCCGACAAGTTCCCCTGCTTAATATAAAGAAATTAAGCGGGGTTTATATTACCCAGGTTCTTAAAGTTCCCTATAAGGGCAAGCCCCTATAGTTAATTACATCTTAAATGAAGTGAATCATTTAAGAAAACTCTCGATAATGATCAGTGGTTTTGCTCTCAAGAATTTCAAAGTTTAAGGTTTTCAAAGGATTGAATTTTGGGATTTCAATAGGGAATGGATCAAGTTTGGAACTGTTAATTTCAGGAGTCCAAAGGAAGAAAAGTAGGAGAAGTTGAGGATCCAAGTAGAGTCTTGGCAACATCCCAAACTATCCTATTGTTTGGCTTCAATTTGGGAGTTTATTTAATGTTTCAATCCTGCCAATTTTAATTAATTAGGACTTATATTAGTATGACATAATCATACAAATAGCCTCGAAGATGTGAGGGTTTATGTCGTACCAAACGACTACCTCGGAGTCCTAAGACCGGTTAGGGCTTAATTTACATAACATGATTATGCAAATGCCTAACAAAAGAGTTGAGGATTTATGTTGCACTAGGCAAACTACCTCAAAATCCTACGGTTTGGTTGTTTAATTCTAGGAATGTTTAGCTGATGTAGAGTTGTTTCGCTGACGAAGATGGTCGTGCTGCCCACCGTGCTCCAAGCTCCTTATTATTGCAGAGGTTTAGTTTTAGAAGTCATAAATCAAAGGATGAGAGAAGTGTTTTGGTTTAGAGAAATCTTAAAATCCAAATGTCTTTAGTATTTTAATTAAAACAAATCTTAAAGTTGTTTAAACAGAACCGATTAAGATCCCACGGTTCTGTCATCCCGGCACCGTTATTTTCATTGAATTCACTTAGTCCAGATGAATTTGCCAAACTCAACTGAATGAGTTCCACACTTTCATTTAGACCTTGGGAAATCCCGTTAGCAACACGTGGGTTACATCATCCGAGGTACTCCTGATCTTTCAACGAGACGTTTTAATTTAGTTGCAATTGTAGTTTTGTTGTTCTGTTTGTGATTAAATTTTGAGTTGTTTTATATTTTGAAATGTTGTGGCGGTGAATTTTATATTACAGTGACTTTTAATTTAGTTTTGGTTTCGGTTCAGGGACTACCCTAAAGGTTTTGGTTTTCATGCAACAGTTGTTTATCATGCAAGAAAAGTACAGTGCATGTAAGTAATATTGCAATAAAGTAAACTACAACAAAGTAAAAGTGTACTTGGAGGGTCTTCCCGTCATCCCAAGCTGCACTTAAAATACATGTTAAGGCATTTAAATATTTCAACAAGTATCTAGGTAAAGCTAAGGGAGAGGTTTTTGTTGTCTACCAAAGTCCTAATCCTATAGCTAGTCATCTCCTATGACGTCTAGGTTCTTGTGTTTTGGTTTAAGGATGATTTTGTTCATCAAAGAAACAATTAAATTCAATTGCTCTTATAAACATCCTATCATATTGAGGAAGTGCTTAAGACGAGTTTTAAACATATTTTCAATACCTCTAGGATTATTTTAAGTCCAAGAGAATTTAATTATACAAGTGAATTAATCATCAAGGAGTTTAAGTTTTGTTCTCTTGCTCAGTGAACTACGAAATTTGAATATCCTATGAGTGAAGTAACACTTCACTTGATACCTCATTTAAGAGTTATAATAATAAGAGCATTAAAAGGGCAAATCAAATTATTAAGTATTTTAATGATTTAAACTTAATGATTTAATTTTAATTTTTACTTAATTATTAAAATTAGTTTAAGTTTGGAATAGTGTTCAAGTTATTTTAGATTTAATTCTTAATGATTTAATTTAGGTTTGTTGATAAATGATTTTGATTTAATTTAATTCAATTTAATTTAATTTTAATTTAATTTAATTTACTTTAATTTTAATTTAATTTAATTTTAATTTAATTTAATTTTAATTTAATTTAATTTTTAATTTAGTTTAATTAAATTTAATTTAATGTAATTTTAATTTAATTTGATTTAATTTTAATTTAATTTCAATTTAATTTAATTTTAATTTAATTTTAATTTTAATTTAATTTTAATTTGGATTATTATTTTAATTAAAATTTTTTAATTAAGAATTAAGTATTATTGAATTGATTTATTTAGGGATTTTTAAATTAAAGAATAAATATCCTCTTAAATAATATCCCTACTTTAATAATTCCAATTTCTATTATTCTCCCAAAATTTCAATTAATTAATTAATTAAAGTTGTATTTTAATTATTTTTGAAATGATTAGTAGGTTTCTACCCTTAATCATCTAAGTTTCAATCATTCAAAATCAGTTTAAAATCAAATATTTTACCCTCCCCTTTTTAATTAATCATGAAATTTTAATTAAAGGTTGGAATTTTTTTAATTACCATTTTTGCCCTTCAAGCTTAATAATTCTATAACTCACTAAATTAAACTCAAATAAACTTGAAATTTTTAAGTAACCTCACTCACATGTCAATTAAGACATTAGAGGAGAAAATGTGATTTTTCTGTATTTAATTTATTTATGTAATTATTTTCAATGGAAAATAGGGGTTTTCAAGAAAAATTCAATAACATGACCAAGGAAATACGTCTGTCGTTGAGAAAATTATGGGGTGTTCCTAATGATGAGAGGACCATTTGGGCCAATTTTTGTGATTTTATGAATTATATTTTATTTATTAGAATTATTTTGAATTTTGGAGTATTAATTAATTTTAAAATAAAATTAAATTTAAAAAAAGGATTTTATATTTTTCTTGAATCTCTCTAACCTCAAGGAGTCCAGAGAAATAAATTTTATATTTTTCTAATTTTTTTTTGATTTATTAGAATTATTTTAGTGAAAAGGTTGGAAAATGCATTTTTTAATATTAAAAATTACATCAAGCCTTTAAAATTCAATATCTTATCCTAGGGACTTAAGAAAAATATTTGGTTTGTTTCTAAGTAATTAGAATTCAAAATGTGACATTTTGGTGATTTTTTATGTTTTTATGATTTTTATTATTTTTTTATTATTAAAAATATTAAAATAATGATAAAAATCAACTTTTTTAGAAAATTACAATTTTAATTTTCCTAAATTCTTCTGATATCAGAGAAGCTCCAAAACTATTTTTGTGAATTTTTGAAAAGTATATTGTGAGTATGAATTTTTGAAGTTTAAATTTACCCATTTTGCTTAAGAGGCTTAATCAACCCATTTGGTGAGGTTAATCAAGTCCAATTGATTTCAAATTTTTATGAGATGTTCCTTTAATCCCAAAGATTAGTGGAGAATTATTTTTAAGTTAATTTGATGTGTAGTTAACCCTAATTATTTAAAATTCAATTTTGGGTATTTAAACCAATTAGGGTTATTCCAAGTGAATTAACTCAAAACTTATTTTTCCTAGGTTCCTCTGGTCATAAGAAACATCACCAAATTTTCCTAGAATTTATTTCTCAACAGGCTAATTATTAGAATTAAAATACTCAAAACAGTAACATGCAATTGAAAAATCAATAACTTCTCATAGGGATGGCCTCTGACCTTAGAAAATTCAGGGAATGTTCCCAAGTTCAGAGGCTTTAAAAGCCCTATGGTCCCATGCCATGGTGAATTGTCTATGTGCATAGAGAATTGAAATAGTGCAGAGAGTAATTAAATAAGTAAAAATAAAATACTAAATCAAATTAATTGATTTCTTTTCCACATTATTCTCCTCTTTCACTGAGTAAGAGGGTATTTTTATTTTATTTTTAGGATTTTTCTACACAAAGTTATGATTTTCTAAGTTCTGGTAATTAAATAAATCCATATAATCCTATTTTTCTATTTATCCGAATCGGCGCCGCGTCATCCTTAGCATATCCGAACAGCCACACGGCGCTTTCTAGTTCAGCACCGCCATCCAACTCAGTGCTCTAGGGGCCCGCGGTTCATGTACCATCACGTTGTCTGGCTCGATCCCGACCATCCGCTCGATACACGCTCTATCCGACGGCTCCTGGTCATCGTCTACGACTGGTGTGCACCCGTGACCGTCCACACTAAAACCCTAAGAACTCACTCGATTCTCAACGGATTTTTGTGTTCTTATGCTCTATGGATTCATCTTGAAGAGACGAATACATCCATATGGTAAACATGCATTTAAATTAAGGCATTTGAAATGGAGAATCTCCAGGAGCTCGGGAGGAAGAGAGTTCATACCTTTGCTCAGAGAAGTGAAGCTTCGATCTGAGAGTTGTGTCACGTTCGATTGGGTCCAAGCAAGATCCAGATGAAGTCCCTTAGCCTGGTGAATTTCCTAGGTACAAAAGTGACCACAGTCGATCACAAAGCTTGGAGGCTGGAACAGCTGGGTGGCTTGGAGAGGGGGCTTTCACTGGGGAACTTCTCCTCTTGGTCTGGTGAAGGTGTAGGACCAATCAATTTGGAGATTGGCTCACTGTAGTGAAGTGTCCTGTTTTTGGGTGGAATTTGGACTCTGAAATTGAGCTCTGTTAATGGGGATTAGGGCAAATGGACACTGGAGATCAATTTCTCTAAGTGAGGAGAGTGGTCTGGGGCAATTTTGGCAGAGTTTCAGTAGGTTTGTTTCAGCACCTCTTCCATGGCCGAGAGAGGTGGGGTTTAAATAGGAGTGGCTGGAGGGCCTCCCAAGGGGAGTTAGGGGTTGGGATCAGCTGCTCTGGTGAGGAGAAGAACAGCCATGGTGGCCATTGGGCATGGGGCAACTCAGCAAGGGAGAATTTCAATGTTGGCTCACATGGGAGCTCTCGGGTGTGGTGTTTTCCGGCTGCGTGGTGGCTGGCCGGCCAGGGTCAGGTCACCATTCTGGTCAGGAGGATCAGAGCTGGAGGTTTGTGCAAGCAATTGGCTAATGCCATGTGTAAAGAGCTTGGATTAAAATGGCATGGGGGAGAGGCCATTTTGGCTTGATTTGGTCTAAGCCAGGTTTTGGGTTAGGTTCACCTCCCCATGACTCGGTTTTGGAGCTGAAAAATCAGTTAGGTCAGCTAGGAAGGGGTGGTGAAGTCCCCTTCCAAGGTGATGTGGTTAAACATGTTTTAGTGTGTAGCATGGAAGAGGTTAAAATTGCTTAATGAAGGATTAAGAAAGGGGGCCCTCCTTTTGCTACTTTGGGTATGGTCACATGTCAAACCCCCCATGGCTTCATATGGCTTGTAAATGGCTCATATTTGGCTCCATTTGGCTTTGGAAAAAGTTGGTTTTATTTCATGAAAATGGCTTTTAAGGAATTTTCGTAATTTAGGGGTGATTTTAATTGAGTGAGGATGTGATGAGATTGTAATGTGGGCCTTAGGATGGGTTTGGACTTTTGAATTTATTTTAGGAATGGGCTTTTAGGAAGGTTTAAAAAGGTGGGCTTTAGGCTTAAAAATAAATTTATGGATGGGATTTTTTTGTAAAAGTTTGGGCCAAGTAATTGTTGGGTTTGGTTTAGGGATGTGTCATGAGTGATTTGAAGCAAGTTTGAGGTGATTTGGAATTGGATTAGGTCTAATTTGGGTCTCTTTGTTAATAGAGTCCAAATGGGTCAAAATGAGCTATCTTGGGCTAAAATTGGGCTAATATTGAAATTGATGTAAAATTAATGTTGGGAAATGTTTATGGGGGTGTTACAAATAGGTTTCAACTTTGTTTGGGTTTTGATTTTGGGATTTGGGCCCATTTGGGTTAGGTTTGGGTGTAGGCCCATTTAAGGAATTTTGGGTTTGGGTTGAAATTGAGTAAGGCTTGGGTCCAAATTTTGGGCAAATCATGTTATTGTTTTGTTTGTGGGGATGCTAGGAAGGTTTTAGAAAAGATTTGGGTCAAATTGGGATTGAATTGGGTTGGTTTGAGCTAGGTTTAGGTCATGGGTCAAAATTGGGCCTTAAGCTTTTAAAATGAAATTGGATTTAAATGCAATTTAAATTGGGCTTGAATTTGATATAGATTGATATTGGGGATATTGAATTGAAGTTTAGAATTGAATTAGACCAAAATTGAGACCAATTGGGGTGATTTGGTTTGACATTGGGTTCATTTGGGTTTAAAATGGGCTAAATTGGGGGTCTTGGTAAAAGTGGGGTAAATTGACAAAATTAGCCCATGGTGTAGTTTGACAAAATAAAATTGGGAATATTTGAGATTTTCTGGAATTTTTTGGGAATTTTCTGAATTTTTGGATTTTTGGGTCAAGAGGGGCATTTTGGTAATTTGGAGGGTATTGGGGGTATTTTTAGAAATTTTGGTATTTTTGGCTGGAGATGGTTAATTTGAGTGGGGGGAAAATGTTTAAGATTTATTCTGAGGACTTTTGGGTGATTTGGAGATTTTGGAGGATTTGGGCAATTTCAAGGGCTTTTGGTAGGTTTGATGGGTGTAGGGTCCCCGGGGTCAAAAATTAAAATTTTGGAAGAATGAAGATTGATCAAATATGAGTGAAATAGAAGCACTTTGGTTGAGCCATGAAGCCATATTAAGCCCATATGAGCCATGAGAGGACTCATTGGAGACATTCACTATGTTGTTCCTAACCCTCTTAGCCAGGGGCTTAGGGGTTAAGGTCCATCCATATGAATTACCTACATGAGTCAGGGAGTCAAGTTGCGTATGGGTGTGGTATTAGAATTTGGATTGTGTGTGTGAGAGTGTAGAGTATGAGTGTAGTGAGTGTGTAAGTCAACCCTCACCAGACCAGGCCACCTAGAGTAGTCCTAAGGCCAAAGAGTCCTATAGGGAACTCATCCTTTAAACCTCCTCATTTGATTTCAACCCTCTAGGTAATTAGGGGTCTACAATCAAGCTTGTGGGGTTTGCAGGGAGTTAAGAAGTGTTTAAACTTCTAAAGGGTGGGTTCCACTTCTAGTCCTCTAAGATAGTCAAAGAAAAAGCTTAAGGCTAGATCCTAAGTACTAAAGAGAGAAGAGAAGACCTCATCAAAAAATGAGGTCAACAAGTAGTAAGGAAGGTTTGCCTGCTGTGTTATTCTCTAAACAGGATATGAAATCTTTAAACGAAGCTATCAAGCATTGCCTGATTGGAAAATTCCAAATGGGACATCCTAAGATGGAATATGTAAGGAAATGTTTTGAAGGCCTAAAATTGGTTGGCAGCTGGAAAATTGGATTGCTGGATGTGAGACACTTGCTCATTAGGCTTTCTAATGAGGAGGACTATGCCAAAATATTTGGTAAGCAATCCATCTTGATAGCTGGCACTTACATGAAGATTTTGAAGTGGACACCAGATTTTGATCCACAAAAGGAGCCACCAATTATTCCTATGTGGTTCAAATTCCCTAATCTACCTATCCAGCTATATAATCAGAATGCTTTGTTTAATATCTCTCAAGCATTGGGGACTCCTCTTAAAACTGATACCCATACTTTTGATAAGGCAAGACCTGCAGCAGCTGAGATCTTGGTGGAAAGAGATATAACTCTTCCTGATATAAAGAAGGTGTGGATAAGAATTGATGAGGATGATCCTGATGAAAGATTTTGGCAGGACATTGAAGTGGGATACAAACCACATTATTGCCAGCATTGTAGGATGTTTGGCCATCAATTACATCAATGTTACAGACTTCATCCCCCATCAAAAAAGAAATCTGTTGGCAATAGTAAGGAGGCTGCTCCTACACAGGACATTCCTCCTACCCCACCAGATATAGAGCAGGAAGTGCCTAATACCCCAGAGGAGACCAGCATTCAGGAACCCACAGTCGTTCTGCAAGCAGTTATGAATGTGGCTGCTCAGGATGATCAGGTAGACAACACTGGACTGTCTGATCACTTTGAAGATCCTTACCTACTGTGCCAAGCTACATCAATCAATTTAGAAGACAAACATGATTTTTCAGGGGTCATATTTAAAGAGGTGGCAGAATGTATGCATAATGAATGGGAAATACAAAAGAATAATAAAAGGAAAAAAGCAAGACAGAGCTACAAGGACTCTTAGAGTCCCAAACTTCAGTTGAACCACACAATAGTCCATCATCTAACACACACCGCAGAACTAGGGGGAAGGGGAAACACTCCTCCTCATGATTAATTTTATGTGCTGGAACATTAGGGGGGCTGTTCGCCCTTCCTCCCTAACCAGGATTAAACATCTAGTTAAGCTTCATAAATTATGGTGTTTTGCACTTTTGGAACCTATGGTTAAAAAGAATACCAACTAAATTATCAAGGTTTTTCCTAGTTTCTCTTGCTTTGTCAATTTAAATAATAAAATCTGGGTCTTTGCTAGAAAAGAATTACAGTGGTCAATCCTTATTGATCACCATCAGTTTATTCATCTTCAATTCTCTGTGAGGGAACAAACTAGCTTTGCCACTTTTATCTATGCAAGTTGTTTGCCTGCTCTCTAACAACAACTTTGGAATGATATGGTCTTCCTTGCCCATCAGGTGAACTCTTATTGGATTGTGGGGGGAAATTTTAACTGTCTCTCATCTGTTGCTGAGAAGAGAGGGGGCTCATCCCCATCAACTTCTTCTATGGCTAGATTCAATCTTTTCATGACTGATGCTAGGTTATTTGTCCTAGGTTACATAGGCCCTTCTTACACTCGAAGAAGAGGGAATACCTCGGAAAAGGCTGGACAGAATGTTAGTGAACTCTATATGGCTCCAGATGTTCCCCTATACTTTTGTCACTCACCTTTCCATGGCCGGGTCTGACCACAGACCTTTACTTGTCTCAATTCAGAATGCTGCTGAAAAATCAGGGGGAAATTTCAGATTTCAAAATATGTGGACCTTGTATCCAGGTTTCATTGCTGAAGTGGAGAAGGTTTGGAAGCCAACCATGGGCAACACACATTGGGGTAATCTCTGGTCACTTCATAAATAGATGGCTAAACACTTAAAAAACTGGAATTGGACCACTTTTGGTAACATCCAGGAGAATACCCAGAAAGCTGAAGCAACTGTGACTAGTATTGAAGCTGGGTTTCTTAATGGGGTTAATTCTGAAGAGGATTTGCACCTTGCCAATGAGCAGCTGCTAGCTCAAGTTAAGTATCAGGAGGCCTTCTATCAACAAAATGCTGCTGCTGCCAAGTTTATTGATGGGGACAGAAATACTCATTATTATCATGTTTATATTAAGTTCAGAAGAAAGTGTAACATGATTCTGCCTATCAACACTACTGCTGGAATTAAACTTACTGCTACTGAGGATATAGCAAGGGATGTTGTTGATCACTTTAAACAATTATTCACCCAGGTATCTCACAGCTCTATCTTAATTCAAACTGATCTCTTTCAGGATAACCATCAATATGTGCAGGGACTGTCTTTAACTGATATTCCTGGAGAAATTGAAATCAAGTTTGCTCTTGATTCCATTGATGGGAACAAAGCAAATCGGTCTCGATGGTTTTTCTGCTACTTTCTACAAAGCTAGCTGGTCTATCATTGGCAAAGATGTGGTTCAAGCTGTACAAGCCTTCTTTCAAGGCATGGATCCTCCCAAGTATTTCTCGGCTTCAACTATTATTCTTATCCCAAAGAACCAGAAAAGACTAACCTGGGGGGACTACAGGCCTATCAGCTTAACATCTGTAATGTCCAAAATTCTCAGCAAAATTCTGGTGAACAGGCTTCAGCCTCATTTAAGTACACTGATCAAAGCAAGTCAGGCTGCTTTTGTGAATGGGAGATCTGTTTCTAACAAGATCCTGTTGGCACAAGAACTACTGATGGACTTAGATAGGAAGTGTAGAGGAAACAATGTTATTTACAAGCTTGATATCAGAAAAGCATATGATGCAATCAGTTGGGAGTTCATCCTTAATACTTTAACAGCTAGGGGTTTTTAGCCTGCTTTCTTTCAGCTCATAAGTAGATGGTTAAATTGCAATGCTCACACTGTTATGGTTAATGGGACTGGTCATGGTTTCCTTAGTGCTTCAAGGGGCATTAAGCAAGGTGACCCCTGTCACCTACTATATTTATTCTGGCTTTTGATTATTTATCAAGACTTTTGGATAAAGCCATTATTCATGCTCCTCAACTAGCCTATCATCACAAATCCAACTTAATTATTAGTCACATGGCATATGCAGATGATTTTATTTTATTTTCTAGGGCTACTAAAATAGCTGTAAAAGTGATACATCAAACCCTGAATAAGTTTACAGTAGTGTCTGGATTAGATTTCAACCTACAAAAATGTCAATTTTTCACTAGCAGCAAGGTCAGTTATCAGATGAAAAGGTGGATTACAGATTTCACAGGGTTTACTCCTGCCACTCTCCCAATTAATTATCTGGGTGTTAATTTACTTAAGGGCGGACCAAGCAAACACAGTTCCAGGAGGTTATTGAGAAGATGAAAGATCAAATTCTTTGTTGGTTCAACTCCTTTCTTTCTAATGGGGGAAGGATAACTTTGTTGAAAAGCATCCTTACTGCTTTACCATCGTATGCTTTACAGATGTTTTCCATGAAGAAGAGCACTCAGCAAGTGATTGGCGTGCTTTTCAACGAATTCCTTTGGTTTGGCCAACATAAGCAACTTCACTGGCTCCCATGGCAATATCTATGTAAGCCATTACATGCTGGGGGGTTGGGTTTTAGGAGCTTTGATCAATTAGGCTTGATAAATTTGTGCAAGCTGTGGATCAGGTTTAGAGCTCAAGATAGCCTTCGGGCTCAATTTTTGAATGGCAAGTCTTGCAGCGAGAGCACCCATCCGTGGTTCAACCTAAATTGAGTGACTCCGGGTTATGGAAAAAGCTGTTGCAAATCAAAGATAAGGTCGAGCAACTGTTCATTTGGGAGCTAGGGGATGGTAACATTAACTTCGTTCGACTTGACGATGGGTGTGGGGGGAGAAAAACTTGCTACTCCCTCTATACAGCATGTCTACTAGCTGTGTGAAGGATTACTAGTCTGAGAATCAATGGAACTGTAGGCTCTTGAACACTATCTTAATCACTGACCAAGTGCAGCAGGTTCTAAAAACTGGATTCCAACAGGGTCAGAAAGACAAATTGATCACCAAGAACAAGGCATCTCAGAAGTTATCTTCCTTTATCTATCATAAATTCTTCTCTTAGGACTCCATTCAATGGGGCTCTGAGTTATGGAATAAGTTGCTAACCCCTTCTATATCCTTTTTCTGTTGGAGAACTAGGCACCTGCTATTACCAACTGATGATATACTCAAGCTTAAAGGATTGAAAGGGCCCTCATGCTGTCAGCTATGCTTTAAGGATGAAGAATCTTTGGCTCATTTATTTTTTCATTGTACTTTCTCTCAAAAGGTGTGGAAAGAACTCATTCACAGGCTGAAGCTCAATACTCTTAATCTGAGTTGGTTACACCTGCAAAGTTGCTGGGAGGAGTGGGATAATTTGGGTCTCCTAGTGGTACCATGCTTGGTGGCTTGGTTTATCTGGAATTGCAGAAATAAGGCTAAGTATGAGGAGAAAGCTCTATCTCCTCTACAAGTAGCCTTACAATGTTTGACATACATTCAAAAATTGATTAATCTCCACAACTTTAGGGACATCTATTTGGTGAAGCAGTCAAGCTTTAGACCTTTGATATTGCCAAAGCTGATTGGCTGGACACCCCCCACTTCCCCTTGGATCAAAGTTAACACTGATGGAAGCCTTTATCAGAAGGTTGCTAGAATGGGTGGTATTTTTAGAGATGGCCAGGGTCAGTGCTTTCTTTACTTCCAATCACCAGTAGTTGCTATGGATGCCTTAGAGGCTGAGCTGATTGCTATTATTTGGGCAACCATGATTACTTACAGATGCAAGGTGAGGTATCTGGAGGTGGAGTCTGATTCTTCTTGCTGTATTCGATATATGCAACATGCTGAGCCACCCCCGCGGAACTTAAGAAGATGGATGCACAAAATGCTCATAGGTAATATGGTAATCAAGTATTCATATCTACCAAGGGAGGGCAATGGCCCTGCCCATTGGCTTGCCAAACAAGGTAGCTGTAATGAAGTGGTTATTATTGATGAAAACCCCCCTCCCCCTCTTGTCATTTTGTTACATGGGGATAATTTAGGTCTTCCCCATATAAGACTCTGCGTGTAACTCTCTTATTTAATATATTGCTTACCGACTAGGTAAGCTTTTTGGCAAAAAATACACACACACACACACACACACAGATATATATATATATATATATATATATATATATAAATATAATATATATATATATATATATATCTTTATGATGGTGGTGGCGGCGGCTGTAGGTGCTCGCTAGGGTTTCTATGGAGCTAATACACAGTAGGTGGTGGCGGCGCCGCTTGCTAGTGAGGAGGAGAGTAGCTGGGTGCAAGAAGAAGGCTTTCCTTTTGTGGTCTTTCTCTCGGTTTTGGAAGGGAAATTAGTTTTCTCCCTTCCCGGTGTTTGCTTATTTGAATTTTTCTTGTGCTTTATCTGTTTCATTGGTGATGGCTACAGACACTTACTAGTGCTGATCCACATTTTGTTGGAAGGGGCACGTTTGCTGAAGTGATAGTTAGAAAAGAAGGAGGTACCACCATTGGAGACAAGTTAGTTTTTCCCCAGCTGTTTCATGATGCAATGGAAGGTAAGGTAGAGTGTGAATTTATTAGAAAGTGTACTAAAAAGGCTGGCAAGCTTGCTCTTATCTTTACTGAAGAGGAGATGTTAAAGTTATCTGAACCATACAGATTCACACTCGGTGGGAAAATTCCAGTTTGGACATCCCAAACTTGACATTCTTAGGAAAGCTGTTAATGACTTCAAATTGGTGGGTAGTCCGGAAGATTGGGGTCTTCGACGGTCGCCAAATCATGTTACGAGCTAGCTTTGGAAGAGGACTATGCTCAAATTTTCTCAAAAAGGTAATCATGATAGATGGGAAGCCTATGAAACTACCGAAATGGACTTTAGATTTTGATCCAACAAAAGAACCTCCAATTGTTCTCGTTTGGTTCAGCTTACCCAACCCGAAACTTCCTTTCAACAATCATAGGATCATATATGACATTGCCGACTCTATGAGCGGACCATTAAAACTTGATATACCATCAGCTAATGCTACAAGAATTTCAAATGCACGATTTTTAGTGGAAAGGGATATAACTCAACCATACATTGATGGGGTTTGGCTTGGTACAGCCAACAATGGGTACTGGCAACCTATTGTTATGGAATACCAACCATTATATTGTAAACACTGTCATCTTTTTGGCCATACATTGGAGCAGTGCTTCAAACTACATCCTGAACTCAGACCATATAATGTTGAGAAGAAAGGCACAAAAAATATGGAGAATACTTCCACTATTCAAGTAATACACAATCACCACACTCCAATTCTTCCTTTTATTCCTCGCTCGAGTTATAACTAC
Source organism: Papilionanthe hookeriana x Papilionanthe teres (assembly GCA_022702705.1). Taxonomy (NCBI): domain Eukaryota; kingdom Viridiplantae; phylum Streptophyta; class Magnoliopsida; order Asparagales; family Orchidaceae; genus Papilionanthe; species Papilionanthe hookeriana x Papilionanthe teres. The sequence continues at coordinate 143,801,102 of CM040428.1, forward strand.
GACTGTATCCGAACTTGGGAAGGATGGGGCCGCAACCGGTTTTGACCTCTCGACTCGCTGGGAAATATGCCGATCAAGCTATTGAGATAAGAGACCCCCCGATAAAAGTCCCTCACTCCGGAGTTAATGCTCGAAGAACCCCCTACTACTTTGGTACGAGAACTACCTAACAGTTCTGCCGTCATAGTGGTACCTTTGCTACTCCCATAGAGCCTACAATAAATACGAGTGTTACTTCCCCCTTCGAACCTATAACGAGTGAGTCAGCCCAAATTTTACTCTCGAATTGAATAATGAAGCGAAGGAGCATGGTCTATGCAAAAGAGTAGAAGAAGGAGGAAAGATCTTATGGAACTACAAAATTTATCACAAGATAACATCATTGGTATGGGTCAATCTTCGACCACTCCCCTAGGCTTACTAGGGCTGGTAAGGCACTCCATCATGATTAATCTTCTCTCGCTGGAATGTTAGGGGTGTTGCGAGTCCCGGCACCCTCAACAGTCGCTACATTTGAACAGGACTTATAAACTTTGGATTTTTGCTCTCTTAGAGCCTTTGGTTCACACTAATATTACTAAAATTACAAAAAAATTCCTGTGTTTTCACTTCCAATCAAACTGTAATAATAAGATTTGGGTCTTTACCAGAAAAGAATTGCATTGTACTACTCTTATTGATAACTATCAACTGTTACACATTCAATTTGGGTTAGATCAATTCCATGGCTGTGCCACTTTCTTATATGTTGGCTGTTCTTCCATTGACGGATCTAATCTTTGGTCGAAATTTGCAGAGCATCGGTGCTTCTAATCCCTCAAATTGGTTAGTGGGTGGGGACTTTAATTGTATTAGAGACCCTAGTGAAAAAAAGGGAGGCGTAACCCCCGATCTCCAAACTATGATGCAATTCTCTCACAATATAACCTCTCGCTGGGCTTTTGATTTGGGATTCACCGGATCCCCCTTCACTTGCAGAGAGGCAAACTAATGGAGAGACTCGGATAGAGTGCTAGTAAATGATTCCCGGTCGAACACTTTTCCCATCACCCAAGTACTTCATCCGCATAGAGCTACTTCGATCATTCTCCATTATTGATTCGGATCTCCTTCGATACTCATACGGGACACTCTCCCTTCGATTTCTAAACATCCGGTGTGATCATCCCACCTTTCCGGAAGAGGTCAAGCACTCTTGGAAAGTACCCGATTGTCATAATATCAATCCAATTATCGGACTTTGGAGATCGCATAAGAATCGGCATTTCATTTCGGTATTGGAATAAGCACACATTTGGCAATGTGTTCCAACAAGTCGGGGATGCTCGAAATAAAAGTCCAACTATTGGAGGCTCAACGGATTTTGGGAGAGATTCGGGAGCGAGAATTGTTGATTGCTCATTCTCAACTTGCACAAGCTTTAGATAGAGAAGAGAGTTTTTCGCAACAAAAGTCTGCTACCACAAGGTCTCTTTTTGGGGATAGAAACACTAAGTATTTCCATGCTATGATCAAACACAGGAGGAAGATAAATGCTATTCTCGAATAAAGGATTCAACTGGTAATCGGGTTACTGGACCCCACTCTCATCTCTAATAGTGCTATTCAGCACTTTCAGCTACTATTTGCTTCACAACCTAACACCTCCCAGTGTCTATATGGAGAAGTTTTCTCTGATAATTTTAACTATGCCAATCAGCTTAATCTGACTTTCATTCCTGATGCCTTGGAAATTCAGAATGCTTTAAAGAATATTGATGGTAACAGGACAGCTGGTCCTGATGGCTTCACCTCCAATTTTTACCTCAAAGCTTGGGATATTGTGGGACAAGACATCATAAAGGCCGTTCAATCTTACTTCTTAGGGACTCGATTTACCTAAATACTTTGTTGCCACTAGTATTGTGCTCGATCCCCAAAGATAATCATAAAACCAGCTGGCTGATTTCGAACCTATCACCTAACCTCCACTTTCTCTAAACTAATCAGCAAAATTATTGTTGGAAGATTACAACCACATCTCAATCAATTAATTAGCCCTAACCAATCTGCTTTTGTACATGGTAGATCCATTGTTGACAATTGCTTACTTGCACAAGAGTTATTACTTGATCCGGATAACGAGTGTAGGGGACGGAATTTAATCTTAAAACTTGGACCTTAAAAAAGCTTATGATACTATCACTGGCAGTTTATTGATATGGTACTTAAAGCTCATGGTTTTAATCCTTCCTTCTGTCATTTAATACAGAGATGGTTAGCTAATGCTTATTATAGTATTCTTCTAAATGGTAATAGCTGTGGTTTTTTTCAAGCAGGAAGGGGATTAAAGCAAGGGGATCCACTTTCCCCTACTATATTCATTTTAGCTTTTGACTATTTCTCTAAAATTCTAAATGCTGCACATCTCCATTACCCTTATCTCAACTTCAAAAATGGAGCCTCTCAATGCATCGACCATTTGGCCTATGCTGATGATATTATCATCTTCACCAATGGGTGTAAACAAGCTTTAAGGAAAACATTGTTATTAACTAATCACTTAGCCATGGTTGTCTGGGTTGGAGCTTAATCACAAGAAATGTCAATTTTTAGCTGGTAAAGGCTTTAAACATCAACGATGGATGAAGGATGTAATCGGCTTCTCTGCAGCTCGATCTCCCTCTCGAAGTACCTAGGTATACGAGTTAATGAAAGGAAGGAGAAAACAATCACGAGTATGATGGGGTGGTACGTAAAATTACCTCAACTTTAAACTCGTTGGACCAATACTTTCTTGTCTAATGGGGGTAGGCTAACCTTGCTAAAAAGTATCCTTGCAACTTTTCCTCTTTATAATTTGCAAATGATAAGGATGAAGAGAAGCACCCGAAGATGATTGAAACAATTTTCAACAAATTCCTTTGGGAGGGCCAATACAAGCAACCCCATTGGACTCGTGTGGAATAAAGTTTGCAAACCTATCAAGGCCGGTGGGTCAGGATTCAAATGCTTTCAACAAATGAGCCAAGCTGTTTTACCGCAAACAATGGATCAAGTTCGACAACAAGACACCATGTGGGCTACTTATTTAAAGAACAAGTACTGCTGGAAGTCCCATCCCAATCGTCGTCTTGCCCAAAATGGGGGATTTCAAACACTCGGAAACATTTGCTGAAAATAAGAGATACTCGCTAATCAGCTTTTTCTGTCGGGAAGTTGGAAAGGGAAAATTAATTTCCAATATGATAACTGGACTATGGGTAACCCTTTAACCTTCACTCATTGCTTTTGACACACAACTTTCGGCTTCGATTTCGGATTGAAGATCAATGGAATACCAACTTACTTAGAGAGGTGATGGATGAGGAGAGTGTGCAAGCAGCTTACTTCATATACCAATTGATTCAACCAAAGCCGATAGGATTGTTTTGAAACAAACTACCAATCAATCATTAAACAAGATGATTTACAGCTCCTTTAATTATTGGCCGGACACTAGTTGGGAAAGAAAATCTGGATGACAAGTGCTATCTCCATCAATGTCCTTTTTTTGTCGGCGACTTTTTCATAAATACCTCCCTTTGGATGACATTCTGAAGCTAAAAGGGTTAAGAACCGCCTCTAGATGCTCGGTTATGCAAATCCCATGAAGAATCTGTATCCCACCTTTTCATAAGCTGTGAAGTCTCTAATCAGGTTTGGAAGGCTGTACTAATGCAATTCAATTTATTTCATCTAAAATATAACTGGGTCACTGTGGAGGCTTGCTGGGAGGATTGGAAAAATGAAAATTGGTTTCAGGTTCCTATGGTTATCTTTTGGTTCATATGGATGGCTAGAAATAGAGTAAAGTTTGATAATAAACTTGCTTTTATCAATCAAATTGTGGCTAGTCGTTGTAGCTTCTTGAGTAAGCACTCATTGTTAGATGTCCCACCTAAATGCAAACTCGTTTTGCTGAAATGGTTCCCTCCGTCCTTGCCATGGATAAAAATCAATATTGATGGTAGCTATACTCCTTCATCCGCTTGGTATTGGTGCTCGTGTGTAGGAATTCCTTGGGTCAATTTTTGTGGTGCTTCATGATACCCATTATTTCTGTTTCAGCTCTGGATTCTGAGATGCAAGCTGCTTATTGGGCTTTGCTAACTGTTAAAGCTCTAAATTACAAGTTTATCTGGATTGAATCTGATTCCAAGTCATTAGTCAACATTTCACAAGGTCTTTCATCTCCTCCCTGGCAGTTGGTTTACTTGTTCAGAAAAATTATCCATATCTCCAGCAACTTAACTTTAAAATGGTCTCATATATATAGAGAAGGTAACCAACCAGCTAATTGGTTGGCCAAAAGGCTACATCCACTAGTACCATTTCTTTTTCCGCCACACCTTTTGGGCCTCTTGAGCCTTTACTTTTTGGTGATCTCAATGATCTCCCCTACATTAGATGTATGTAACTCTCTTATTTAAATGAAATTTCCTTTTCCGGCAAAAAAAAAAAAATATATATATATATATATATATGTGTGTGTGTGTGTGTGTGTGTGTGTGTGTGTGTGTGTGTATTTATGTGTGTATATATATATATATGTGTGTGTGTGTGTATATATATATATGTGTGTGTGTGTGTATATATATATATGTGTGTGTGTGTATGTATATATATATATATATATATATATATATACATATATATATATATATATATACATATATGTATATATATATATATATATATATATATATATATATATATATATATATATATATATATATATATATATATATATATATATAATGGCGGTCGGTTTGGAGGGAGGTGCTCTGCTAGGGTTTCCATGGAGTTGAGCGGTCGTGCGGGTGCAGGGTGGAGGAAGGTGGTTAGTAAGAAGCTGGAAGCCTTCTCAGCTCTTTTCTTCCTTTTGTTGTGGGTGAGGGGGATTATCTCTCCCTTCCCGGGCTCATTATTTTTTGAATTTTTGCTGAGTTACTGTTACATTGACAATGGCTCAAGATCTCACTCGGGCAGATCCGCACTTTGTTGGGAGGGGTACTTTTGCTGAAGTTATAGTGAGGAAAGAAGGTGGAACCACTCTAGGAGATAAGCTAGTGTTCCCTCAATTATTTCATGATGCAATGGATGGAAAAGCTGAGTGTGAGCTCATTAGAAAATGCACTAGGAAGGCTGGGAAACTGGCTCTGATTTTCACTGAGGAGGAGATTCTGAAACTGTCGGAGCCATATAAATTTACATTGGTAGGGAAATTCCAGTTTGGACATCCTAAACTTGGATATTTTGAGGAAAGTCGTTGATGGTTTCAAGCTGGTGGGCGAGTTGGAAATTAGGGGTTTTTGACAAGTAGACACATTATGTTGCGACTTGCTAAGGAGGAGGATTATGCACATGTATTTTCTAAAAAAGTTATCATGATTGATGGGAAACCAATGAAGCTCCTCAAGTGGACAATGGACTTTGATCCAACTAAAGAACCACCTATAGTCCCTGTGTGGTTCAGCCTTCCTAACTTAAAACTTCCCTTTAACAATCATAGAATCATCTATGACATAGCTGATGCTATGGGGAGGCCACTTAAACTTGATATCCCCTCTGCTAATGTCACCAGGATTTCCAATGCAATATTCCTAGTAGAAAGAGACATTACTCAACCTTATTTGGATGGGGTTTGGCTAGGCACTTGCTAATAATGGTTATTGGCAACCCATTGTTATGGAATATCAACCATTGTATTGCAAACACTCGTCACTGTTTGGCCACACCATGGAACAATGTTTTAAACTCCACCCCGAATTAAGACCTTATAATGTTAACAATAAAGTTACTAAGAAGACCGACAATACACCTATATCTCCAAGTGATTCCGGTTGGCAATGTTCCGACTACTTCCCAGGAGTTGAATAATGAATAACTTGCAATTCTAAATACAGATCTTAATGGGCCAGTTGATAAGGAGGGGGAGTGTAAAAATTATGCAGATCAAATTGGGCAGGCAACTATTGGGAAATATGCAGATCTACCAATAGAGATTAGAGATAATGTTATGAATAATGTATTTGCTATTGCAGTTGAGGATGTGAGTCCAGATTATTCGATGTAGAAGGGGCTCGCTCTCAGCAAGGAAGCAGAAGGAGGAGGACAAAGAATTTACAGCAAGATGATTTATCCAACACTTTTGTTAAGGAGCCTGCAGCTGCCACCACATCTAGGATCACAAGTGCTGTACAGAGAATGGGTGCTACTAAGGAAGTGATCCCTGATCACTCTGATGCAGGTGCCACTTTTATAACCCCCTCAAGTCCCATAGATGGGGAATCTGCCCAAATCATCCTTGAGAATCTAGCAACTACCGCCGATGGTGTTTGGTCTCAACGAGAAAAGTAGAAGAAGGAGAAAAGATATTCTGGAGCTGCAAAATCTATCTAAGTCTAATATTATTGGTATGGATCGATCGATGCAACACCCCTAGAATCACTAGGGTCGGTAAAGCATTACATCATGATTAATCCGATTTGTTGGAATGTTAGGGGTGTGGCAAGTCCCGACACCCTTAATAGATTATTACATTTTAACGGGACCTTTAAACCTTGGATTATAGCATTACTTGAACCTATGGTACATATCAACATCTCTAAATTTACTAAAAGATTTCCAGGATTCCATTTTCACTCCAACTGTAACAATAAAATCTGGGTTTTTACCAGAAAGGAGCTTAACTGCAATGTTCAACTTGATAATTATCAATTTCTACATTTACGATTGGATTGGATTCTTTTCAGGGCGATGCTTACTATCATTTATGTAGGGTGTACTCCAATGGACGAGAGATTCTCTTTGGAAAGAGCTGTGGCCGATCGGTACTAATAACCCTTCAAATTGGATTGTTAGTGGGGACTTTAACCGCATAAGAGATCCTAGTGAGAAAAAGGGGGAAGAACTCCCGACCTTAATACCATGTTAAAATTCTCTCGAATATCACTAATGCAGGATTATTTGATCTAGGCTATATTGGAACCCCTTTCACATGGAAGAGAGGTAATCTGTTTGAGAGAATTGATAGAGTTTTAGCTAATGATCAATGGCTCAACACCTTTCCCATAACTCAAGTGCAGCATTTACACAGAGCAACATCTGATCACTCCCCATTATTGATACAGATTTCTTTCAGTTCTTACAAAGGGTACTCTCAGTTTAGATTTCTCGATGTTTGGTGCACTCATATTAGTTTTTTAGCTGAAGTGCACAGAGCCTGGCATGTTTTGGATCACACTAGCTGCAACCCTCTTGTGAGATTGTGGAGATTGCAAAAGAATGTAGCTTTTAAACTAAGATTGTGGAATAAGAATCAGTTTGGGAATGTTTTTCAGCAAGTTAAAGATGCAGAAGCCAAAGTTCATTTGTTAGAAGCTGCTAATGATTTGGGAGGGTTTCAGGCACATGAGCTTGAAAATGCCCAGCATCTGTTTTTCCAAGCCCTGGAAAGGGAAGAGGCTTTTCTACAACAAAAAGCTGCTGTGAATAAATACCTCTATGGGGACAGGAACTCTAAGTATTTTCATGCAGTTATTAAACACAGAAGAAAAATAAATACTATACTTAAAATCAAAGATGAGACTGGCAATTGGATTACTGATCAATCTTATATTTCACAAAGTGCTCGTATCACATTTTCGAATTTGTTTGCTGAACGTCCTATATCCTCTACTTCATTTGTTGCCGAGATGTTTTCCGATCATCAAGATTATATGAATCGGCTGAATTTAACTTCCCTCCCTGATAAACAGGAGATAATGCAGGCATTGCACAACATTGATGGAAATAAAACAGCTGGTCCTGATGGTTTCACTTCAACATTTTATACTAAAGCCTGGGATATTGTGGGTGCTGATCTTATTCAGGCAGTTCATTCTTTCTTTACAGGGTCGGATCTTCCTAAATATTTTGCGACGAACCGGCATTGCTCTTATTCCCAAAGGCACTCAAAAACTCGGTGGATCGATTTCGGACCTATCAGCCTTACTACTACTTTTTCTAAAATAATTAGCAAAATTCTTGTGGGGAGATTACAACCCCATCTTAACCAATTGATCGGCTCTAACTAATCCGCTTTTGTGCGGGGAAGAACTATTACCGATAATTGTCTTTTGGCTCGAGAATTGTTACTTGATATTGATAAGAAATGTAGGGGACATAATTTACTTCTCAAATTGGATCTTAAAAAGGCATATGATACTATCGTTGGAAATTTATTGATCCGGTACTTAAAGCTAGAGGTTTCCATCTTGCTTTTTGTGCTTTAATTCAAAGATGGTCATCCAATGCCTATTACGATTAGTACTCGGTTAATGGTCTGTAGTCGTGGTTTCTTTAAAGTCGGGTAGGGGGTCGAAACAAGGAGACCCACTTTCTCCAACCATCTTCATTTTGGCTTTTGATTACTTCTCTAGAACTGCGAATGTCTGCTCAAACACTTTATCCTTATCTTCATTTTAAGCATGGTTCTTCACAGATTATAAGTCACTTGGCATATGCTGATGATGTCATCATTTTCACCAATGGAAGTAAGCTTGATGTAAAGAAAACTTTGCAACTGACTGATCACCTAGCCTTGGTAACAGGTCTGGAATTAAACCAAAGGAAGTGTCAATATTTGGCTGGGAAAGGGTTCAAATATCAACAGTGGTTGAAAGAGCACACAAAATTTTACGTTGCCGATCTCCCCTCGAAATATCTAGGAGTGCGATTAAATAAAGGAAGGAGGAAGCAATCTCGGTATGATGAAGTTGTTAGGAAGATTACATCAACATTAAACTGCTTGGACTAATACCTTCTCGTCTAATGGTGGAAGATTAACATTGCTTAAGAGTATACTCTCAACCTTTCCCCTTTATCGATTACAAATAGTTAGAATGAAAAAGAGCACTCGAGAAAATGATAGAAACAATGTTTAATAAATTTCTGCGGGAAGGCCAAACCAAACAATATCATTGAGCTATATGGAACAAGGTTTGCAAACCAATCAAGGTCGGGGCCTAGGGTCGAGAAATTTCCAACGGATGAGCCATTTGTTCTATTGTAAGCGGTGGATTAAATTCGAAGGAAAGATACCATGTGGGCAAAATTCTTGTTTGATAAATATTGTTGGAAAGCTCACCCAAACTCTGTAGTACCAAGACAAGGGGATTCTAAGCACTCGGAGAAGCTTGCTCGAAAGTTAGGGATCCGACGATTAGTATTTCAGCTGGGAAGTGGGCAAGGGGGAGGTGAATTTCTATTATGACAACTCGGATAGGAGATGGCAATTTAAATTTCTATCGCGATTTCAATCACCAACTAACGATTCAGGATTTCCGGATGGAGGATCAATGGAATGTCAACAAGCCGAATGAAATTTTGGATGATGAGAGCATACGACGGATCATTCAAATCCCTATTAATCCAACTATACCGATAGAATCATCATCGAAGCGATCTAATAAAATTTCTTTCAATCAAATGATTCATAGCTCATTTCAACTTTGCCTCGATACTACTTGGGGGAGAAAATCTGGACCAGTGCTTTTATCCCCCTCTATGTCTTACTTCATTTGGAGAATGTTTCATCATTACCTTCCATTAGATGATATTTTAAAACTCAAAGGACTAAGACTAGCTTCTAGATGTTGGCTGTGTCAAGCTCAGGAAGAATCTTTTTCCCACCTCTTTCTCCATTGTACCGTCACTAAACAGGTGTGGATTACTGTTTTACAACAATTCCATCTTAACCACCTCAATTACAATTGGCTCAATTGGGAAGCTTGCTGGGAGGACTGGAAAAATGAAAAATGGTTCCATTTACCTTTAGTTATCTCGTGGTTTGTTTGGATGCATAGGAATCATGTGAAGTATGACAACGTAACTTGTAGTATTAATCATATGGTGGCCAACTCACTGCAGTTTTCTAAGTAAGAAGCCACCGTTGGAGCCCACAATTAAAAGAAAACCTACATTGCTGAAGAGGTCCCTTCCACCTCCACCATGGATAAAAATAAATATAGATGGGAGTTTCACTAACTCTGCTACTGGAATTGGGGCAGTTTGCAGAAATTCTGGAGGTAAGTTATTGTGGTACTTTCAAGTTCCTATCATCTCACTGTCAGCTCTCCACTCTAAACTCCAAGCTGCTTATTGGGCCCTGATTACTGCTAAAGCTTTGAACTACCAATTTGTCTGGATTGAATCTGATTCTCAGCAGCTGGTTAATATAATACAAGGATTATCTCCTCCTCCTTGGAATTTGGTATACCCTTACAGAACATTGCTTAGTGCAACATAAATCCTCAACCTTTTGTTAGGCATTTGCATTGCAAATTAAGCCCTAACTGGTCTTAGGACTCCGAGGTGATCGTTCGGTACAACATAAACCCTCACATCTTCGAGGCTGTTTGAATGACTGCGTCATACAAATATAAGTCCTAATTAATTAAAATTGGCAAGATCAAAACATTAAATAAACATTAGGACTTTCCTAAATTCAAACCAAACATTAGGATAGTCGGGAAATTACCGAAGTTCGCTTCGAATCTGTAATTTCTCCTACCTTTCTTCCTTTGAATTCCCAAAACAAAATGTTCCAAACTTGATCCATTCCCTATTGAAATTCCAAAATTCAACCCCTTGAAAACTTAAACTTTGAGATTCTTGAGAGCAGAATTATTGATTATTATCGAGAGTTTTCTTAAGTGATTCCCGTCATTTAAGATGTAATTAACTATAGGGGCTTGCCCTTATAGAAAATTTTAAGAACCCAGGTAATATAAACCCTGCTTAATTTCTTTGTATTAAGCAAGGGAACTTGTCGGCTTATAAAATTGGTTTGCAGACCAAACGGATGTCACAAATCTTCTAGTTTATTTAATCGAGCGCCATCATCAAGTAGTGTGTCTATTCTTCGGGATAGATACACGGCTTGTGATGTGGCGCTCATTTATATAAACTATTTGGGATGTGAGATCGGCTTGATTTCATATCTTAAAATTTTCAAATTCAAAATTATTTTCAAAATCAAATGCTACTTTCTAAATTATATATATATATTTAAACCAAATTTAAAATCTAAAAAAAATAAGCCGCACAATTTCTGGCGACTCTGCTGGGGAATAGTTCCTCTCTCCATTTTTAATCAGATAGTTCTGCTTTCAAAAAATCGGTAGTGTATCCATGTCCCTAGTGGATCAAACTACCCTTCTTTCCGTTGGAATACTATGTTCATTTCTACCTTGGACGAGTATAGCCAACATCCTTTCAGATTTAGGAGCCACTTGTTTAGACACCCCTAAACGAGAGAGGTTCCGAGATCCTTTTACCTCATTTCTAAGGTGGGGTGGACCCCCGATAGGTATTAGTTTAGGAGCGGTCTTGCGGGTCGAGAAGTTTCTACAAGACTTTCTCTTCCTTTTCCAGTTCCTAATCAATTCCTTTACCCTTCCTACAACTCTCCTTCTTTTAATAATTCTTCGTCCTAACGAAAAAATCTTTTAGAAAAACAATTATCTAAAGAAATTTTCTTTTAATACCATAAATACACTAAGATAAACGGAAATATGTTCGGACTCTTTCTTTTTCGTCATAAGTTTTACGACAAGAAGAAGCACGATTCGGGGACTAACACTTGGAATCTGCCCTGCAGAAATGGAAGCCCCAAAACTGATCCTCTCCTTCGTCAACGGACTGGACCTGGCTGTGTTCAAGGATGAACTGCCTGATAATGGAATCATTCGATTAGGACAAGGATTCGGGGAATCCGACATCAAAATCCCCGACGTCACTCTCTTTTCACTCGCAAGCAAAGTACCAGAAACTGAGAAGCCGTTGATTGAGTTTAACCTCAAGTCAACTCATGAATTCCCTCCTCTCGCAAAAGATTCCAACCGAGAGGAGTACCGTTGTTCGTGAAGGACCGTTGTTGCTACTCCCACTCGGTCTAGTTGTCTCCGTACCTACCCCGCTTCGCCAAACTAAAGGGAAGGAAATTCGAAGCCGTGATGAACCTGTGGAGGGTACAGATTTTTCTGTGAGACCTTCTGTTTTCGAGATCGGGTCCAGCTAGAGAATTCTACCACTAACACGGACTCAAAGGAGGAACATAAGTAGAAGGATTGCTAGAGAAGCCAGAGCTGCTAAAGTTGCTTTCCTGAAGGAAATCCCAGAACTGCCCGAGTATACACCGCTGCCTGAATACATATCACTTTTGGGAGGAAGTAGGTTCCATCCCCTCTCCGCCTGCAAGGACGAGGAAAATGTCCGCAAGATTGCTTCTGCATTGCCTCAGCCCACATATTACAACGACGGCCGTAAGAAAAGGGCTAGACTTACGCCATTTGCTCGACTGCAAACCCTGATAGAAAAGTTAGCAAAGAAAGAAAAATGCCTTGTATCAGAGATTTTAAGAAGGATAGGGCGGGTGCCGGCCAAATCCCGTCTTGGGCAGCGAGTAGAACCTGCTATCGCTGCAGAAAAGCCGAATAAGAGAATGAAAGCTAGTCCACCCGTCGTTGTTTCAGGACTACAAATTAGGGAGGATACCACCTTCCGAAGCATTTGGCGACGCGACCATCCGGTCCTGGACCTTCGCTGCTAGAAGGATGGTATGGCGTCCCACTACCAGGACAATTAAGATTAAAACAACAACCCGAGAAGGAAAGTCTCGTCGAGAGACTTGAGTCCGAAGAAAGTGCTACCGCAATGAAGGGGACTCATGAGAAGGAAACCCGATAGTTATCGCATGACAACTGCAAGGATGTACAGAAAAGACCATTAGAAGATGCTATGGAAAAGCTAAGAACTGATATTCAGCGATTAGCAAAAGAAAGAGAAGAAAAATTCGGAGATGAAGTCGACTCGTCAGAGTTCATGGATGATGAATAAGCAGAAATTAACATGGTTGAAACACGAGCTTCGTCGGCTTCACAAGGTGCTCCTGCAGCCCACGAAAGAGAGGAGCCGGAAGTGATGAGGATGCAGCTTCAAGAGAAAGATGATACGATCTCCCAAATGAAAAGAGGATAGAAGAGATGGGCTGCAGCCTCTAGCCACTCTCCAGAGTCAGGTTCAACCCCAAAGAGAAACACCCCCAGAAGTTATTCACATTGTAGACGGAGGAAAGGAGATTACATCCGTCAACGGGGATGATCAATTAAAAAAGGATGCAATACAAAGCATGATTCCGAAAAAGGATATCAAGAGCATGGTGGAACAGCAGGTGCGAGAAGCCTTGGCACAATCAAAGAGCGGAAATCCATTTGGACGGGTAGACCTTACCCCGAAGAATTCGACGCTGTTCAATATCCAAAAGGCTTCGTACCACCTCTGTTCAAGACCTTTGATGGAACCGGAAACCCTCGGCAGCATGTTGCACATTTTCATGCCAGTTGTTGCAATGCCGGCAGAAGTGATGCTTTACTCTTCCGACAATTTGTCGGCAGACTCTATCGAGAATCGCCTTTGATTGGTATGCGGAATTACCGAACGGTTCGGTGAAGACATTTTCAGAGTTAGAGAACCTCTTCATCAAGCGATTTGCCGGAGCTCAGCACCACATCACTATAGATGATTTAGTGGTAGAGAAGCAGAAGCCGACCGAAACTTTGGTGGACTATATACTTCGATGGAGGAATCTAAGTATGAAGTGTGAGCCACAGCTACAAGAACAACATGCAGTTGGTATTTTACTTAAGAGCATTCATGGCCCGATAGCACTTCTCCTCAAGGGATTTACTATTAAGACTTTTGAGAAGTTGTTAAGCAAGGTCGGAAGCTTGCAAGAGGAGGCGAAGCAATTAAGTTTCACCGACAAAACAGACAAACAGAAGCCCGTGAAAACTTTTGAAAAGAAGTCCGGGATCGTCGCAACAGTCGATAAAGGCAAGCAGCCAATACAAATACCGCCAGAACGGCCTTAGCAAATTCAACAGAATTACCAGCAACCCCGACCCAACTATCAGTCATCTCAACAGTATGAATAACCGCCTCATCCATAACATACGTTGAAGGAGCTCTTGAGCAGGGAGTATCTGTTCAAGAATGAAGCAGTGTCTAAAATGTTCCACAGTCTGATGAAGACTCCAGATTTCCAACTGCGTAGCCTAATAAACCAGAAGAAGTCGACAAGAAAGGTGATCCCAACTTTTGCCCTTTCCACCGGATGCTTGGACACAAGATAGAAGATTGTATTACCTTCAAAAGTTGGCTCAATGACAATCTCCGAAAAGGGAACATAACGATCCCGAAGGAATACATGAAGGAACCCCAGAAAAGAGGTTCCGTCAATGTTATCTCGACGAATCTCATTGTTCCGATAGATCCCTATGCGACTGATGATGGATGGACTACCGCCTGGACAAAGTCTTCGAAGAAGAGTTTGGATCTCATCCAAACCACTTCGGTGCGAGCCTCAATTCAGAGTTTGAAACCTGTCAAGTCGGCACTATCACTTGTGATAGAAGAACCACCTCAACAAGAGACGATCGAAGAAAAGAAGAAAATTGATGAAGAAGAAAAGACCGAGGCTCTTAAGGCTAGACTAGGGCTGCTTATCCTAGGTTGGTTATTTCTGATTCGGGGGAGAAATCCCTCGAACCTCTGACTCTGTATGATTATTTACTCACTCCGGTGGGATCTTATAATGATAAGGGTTATGGAGTTGGCTACGTTTTGACTGTTTCTAACGATTACGTAACTAGCGACAACCAACCTAATCCGGACATCGATTCCGATACAAGTAACAATTCTCAAATCATACACAATCTCGACGATCACAATGACAAAGAAGACATCCACCAAGGAGGCTACGAGAGTTCAACAAGCAATGAATCTATTTGCGAGTTTCGAGGAGCTCCAAATCACAATAGAGTTAGAGCCTTCGTACTCGAAGCTAATCCGAAGAACCCGTCATTCCGATTCAGGAGAAAACACCAACAAACTCAATACTATAATCGAAGAAATTACAAAAGTTAACTTAAGAAGTGGAAGAGTTCTACCTCCGAGAACGGGTCCAAAGGACAAAGGAAAACAGGTGGTTGTTCAAGAAGAACCAACCCCGATAGAAGAAATACCCATTCAGGAAGAAATCGAGACACATGAAAATAAAGTGGACTACAACGTGCTAGCCCATCTTAGGAAACTACCAGCCAAACTGAGCATCTACGACGCTCTAATCTTATCAAAGGAGATGAGAGAAGCTCGATCAAGGCCTTGCTTGATCCGTAAATTTGCTTAGCTCAAATGACCGGAGATTCCTTAGATGAGGTTTGCTCGTTAAAGGAACAACAGGTGTTACTTTCACTGGACAATGACCTACTACTTGGGATGACGAGTGCCACAACCGACCGTTGTACATTTCGAGTCACAATCGGGAAGTTTACACTCTCCAGAGTATTGGTGGATCCAGGAGCATCAATCAATATAATGAATCTTCGAACGCTAAAGCATACTTGGAAATTGATGCTCGCGAGCTCGAAACAGTACAAAATGTTATTAAGAGGATTCAACTAGAAAGGAGAAAGAGCCCTCGCATCAATAACACCGTTAATGAAGACCGGTGACTTAGCAAAGACAACCGCGAAATTTCACATAATTGATTCAGAAACGTCATTCAACGCTCTACTGGGCCGACCATGGATACATGAAAACTGGATGGTACCATCATCCCTACATCAATGCATCAAATACTACGATGGAGGGGAACAGTGCATCAAAGGTGACTTACAACCATTCTCCGTAAATGAAATTGGAATCCATGAAGATGCAGCTTATTACGCACCTCCAAAGAAAACAATCTTCTCCAGAGATACCATAACGAATGAAGCAAAGGAAGTTCGTGACGACAAAGAACTCCGAAGTTCTAGTCCAACAGTCACTCACCACTCCCTTACGGCGAGATGGTGAAGGTTTCTCCACAACTCGCATCCGAGGTCGAGGCCGGGGACGAGGTCGTGGCGTAGATGTTAGGACGACTGGACGAGAGGAAACCAGCCATCAATGTTGATTGGGAAGACAGCTTCCGAAGAAGAGAAAGAAATCAAGCAAGAAGCAAGTGACAATAAGTCGAAGAAGTCGCAATTCGAGATCTCTCTCGAAGATGAAAAGAACGAGGAATATAAATCGATGTACGAGAAGATTAACCACTATGTACATACTATGACCCTGACCCCGATCCATTCTAATAAGATCGAGGATATGGTGGTCAAAGAGGTACGTAGCGGCGGTGCAAAGCCCATCAAATTCTACCATGGTGCTCCTTCCTCCAAAACTGAAAACAATGTACAATTTGAAGATGTCACTTCTTCCGAATTAATGGAATTGCCTTTTGAGTGGTACTCTCCCTGTGTTCAAAATTTAATTCAGCGTGGTTTCTTACCTCGACAAAGTGGACAAAAGGTCAATCACAACATTTTGAAAAATTATGGAATAACTCCGGTCATCCACCCAATTCAAAACATGGTCTCGTATTCGGCACGAGTAGGATCAGCTGACGATACCGAATTTTGCTTGGTTATCACTTGCGAGTCTAATGAAAACCGCATGGAAACTACGAGAAGAACTCGAAGATTTACAAATTGGAAACGCTCCACCAGAGTTCGAATAAGAGATCAAATCTACAATAGATGAGTTAACGGAAGTTAACTTAGGTACTAGCGAAGAGCTTAAACCTACCTTTGTTAGCTCCTTACTCAATAAAGAAGACTCCGAAGAAATAATCAAGTTATTAATGGAATTTAAAGATCTGTTTTGCTCGAGCTACGATGAGATGCCATGATTAGCTCCGCAGGTCACAATCCATAAGTTAGGAGTGGATCCTACTGCCGTTCTAGTCGGACAAGGTCCCGTAAGAATGCGTCTAGAAATTGAACAACAAGTCATAGTCGAAGTTAAAAAGCTAATAGACGCCAAATTTGTCCTCGAAAAACAATACCCAACTTGGTTAGCCAATGTGGTACCAAGTCGGGAAGAAGAATGGTCGGATCGTAATTTGTGTGGATTTCGCAGATTTAAACAAGGCATGTCCAAAAGATGAATTCCTCTACCGATCCCGAATTAATGATCGACATTGCTTTAACACATGAAATATTCTCATTCATGGATGGATCTTCGTGGATACAACCGGATAAAAATGGCTCCGTAAGATGAAAAACTTACAAAGCATTCGTAACGCCGATCGGAGTATATTGCTACACAGATGATGCCATTCGGATCGAAGAACGCAGGAGCAACCTACCGTGAGAGCGATGACAAGAATTTTTGATGATCTCATCTACAATCAAGTCGAATGATACATGGATGATGTGGTCATCAAAAGCAAAGTAAAGGAAAACCACGTGTATGATTTGAGAATTGTTTTCGAACGATTAAGACAATTTAACCTTAAGATGAATCCCTTAAAATGCGCCTTCGGCATCACCTCCGACAAGTTCTTAGGATTCGTTGTCCGACATCGTGGAATTGAAATCGACCTGGAAAAGATTAAAGCTATCTTAGAAATGCCACCTCCCAAAACCTTAAAACAACTATGATCTTTTCAAGGGAAGTTGGCATATCTTCGACGCTTTATCTCGAACTTGTCAGGTAGGTGTCAGCCTTTCTCACCATTAGTTAAAAAGGATGCCAAATTTATTTGGGAAGAGAAATGCCAGAGGGCCTTCGAGAACATTAAACAATATTTAATGACAACTCCTGTCTTAGCAGCACCATTCTCAGGTAGACCGTTGATACTTTATACTGCGACTTTAGACGACTCTCTCGGAGCCCTGTTAGCCCAGGTCAATGATGAGGGTAAAGAAAATGCTCTTTACTACCTAAGCCGTCGTTTACTTCCAACGGAAATAAAGTATCGCACAATTGAAAAGCACTGTTTGGCCTTGATCTTCGCCGCTCAAAAGCTCGTGCACTACATGCTTTCTCATAAGGTCAACCCGATCTCGAAATTTAATCCATTGCAATACTTGATGACCCGTCCAATGCTTTCTAGCGTACTCTGCCTGTGGTCAATGATATTATCGCAATTCGATATAACTTTCGTGCCTTAAAGGGACAAGTCCTAGCGTACTTCCTCGCAAAGACACCCTTTACCTGCGGAATCTCCTCTCAATGACGACTCTGCCGGATGAACAAATAATGAGCTTAGAAGACCCCGATGATCGACGTTGGGAATTATATTTCGACGGAGCATCTTCGCATAACAAAGATGAAGAATCGCAAGTGATAGTGTCCTGTGAAGGCGGTGAATCGACTAATCTTTATAACACCGGAGCGGGGGATGTTAAGATACTCCTACCACTCGACGCAGCCGTGTACAAACAACGAGCCGAATACGAAGCTCTCGTAACGGACCGGAATTAACTATTCTAATGGGGATAACAAACATCAACATCTACGGGATTCGCAGCTAATCATTCAACGGATCACGGACAAGACAAAATTTTAAAGCCAAGACTCGAGCAATACTTCCAAGATGCCATACAGCTTGTTGGAACAGCATTCCAAATGTGACGATCTACAAAATTCCCGTAAAAGAAAACGCTTAGCAGATGCGTTAGCCCGCCTCGCAAAAGAATTTGCTCGCTAGCAAGATGAATCAATGGAAGTGTCGGCTCATGGACGTCGAGTCCTATCACAACTCGACATAGACACAATACACAAATCGAAAAAGAAAAAGAATCAGCTATGCAAGAAGGACGTAAAACACAGAAGATCGGCTACAACATTACATGACTACTCGCAAACAGAAAACTACCAGATGATAGGTCGTTAGCCCATCGATCAAGAAAAGAACTCTATCCTATGCATTAATAAACAACACGTTATACGTAATGTCTTTCGATCAAATGTGGCTAAGGTGCCTAAGCGGGTCCGAGGCCCGTGAAATTGTTAAAGAGGTGCATTCGAGACTCCGTGGGGCTCACCAGCCGGGTCCGATGATGAAAATGAAAATTAAAAGACTAGGTACTACTCGGCCCTCGATGATGACCGACTGCATGAAAATTGCCAAGAGCTGTCACCAATACCAAGTGCATGGAGTGGTTCTACACCAACCTCCAAATGTGCTACATCCGACAATTGCATCATGGCCATTTGAATGTTGGGGCACAGATATAGTGGGTCCAATAGAACCACCATCTTCAAAAGGACATCACTTCATTCTTGCGGCTACTGCATTACTTTTCCAAGTAGGCGGAGGCAGTCCCACTCGTAGAAGTGAAAGCACACCACGTGCTACGGCTTTTCAAGAACCAAGTTGTCTATCGTTTCGGAGTGCCGCGCAGATCATCTCGTATAATGGGTTAGCATTCGTAAGCACGCAAATCAACAATTTTGTCGGGAGACACGGAATCGACCGGCGGTATTCAACAATTTACTATCCAAGAGCAAACGACCCGGTCGAGGCTTTTAATAAAACTCTCGTTCAAATTTTAAAGAACACTTTGGACGATAATAAGAGAAATTGGCACGAGAAGTTATTAGAAGCCTTATGGGCCTACCGGACAACCTTCGAACTCCTACCCAAGCTACACCTTACGCTCTAGAGGTATGGGTCCGAGGCAGATGTTACCCCTTAGAGGTCCAGCTTCCATCACTCAGAATTGCAGTTGCAAACAAAATCACGATAGGAGAGAATGCCAAATCACGACTAGAGGAATTGAAAAGCTTGGAAGGGAAAAGACTTGCAGCGCAACAGAATTTAGAACTATAACAAGCTAAGATGGTTCGAGCCCATGACAGACTGGTCCGCCCAAGAACCTTCAAAGTTGGTGACTTAGTTCTCATTCTCATGAGACCTATCCTTTCACACCGCAAGATAGGAGGAAAATTTGAACCCACTTGGGAAGGGCCGTTTGTGGTTGAGGCAGTCTACTCAGGAGGCTCCTACCAGCTTGTGAATTGCCAAGGAAAACGACATATGCTTCCGATCAATGGACGATACTTGAAGAAGTATTACGCTACCTAATGTTTCGAAGGAATGAATTCTTCATCCCAAGAAGCACGGGCGAAGTAATTACTTATGACTGGGTCCAAACCCAAAAATAATAAAAAATATGCTAAAATAAATAAAATCGTGATAATAAAGTTTTACTTGTTCTCTCTTCCAAATCAAAATCTTTTTCCCGATCTTTTCCCACTTCATTCCTGTTGAATTTAAAAATACAAAAGGAATAATAAAAAAAAAGAGAGAAAAAGAAAACTCTGTCTCCAATAAACATTTTCTTAATGTTCTTGTTCTTAAGTACGTGCCCCCGATCCTTTTCCTTGTCTTTTCGCAGGGAAATGTCGAACGGGCGGTTGGTCCCGAACTTTAGAAATGGCGTAAGCCTTGCACTCGACGAAAAGAGGGTGAAAGATGGAGTGATAATAGAGATTGACTCGTACTTCGCACCGACAGAGCTCGGCAATACGAGGAAGGTGACCGGGTCCCGCTGATCGAGAGGAATCGCCCATTCAGACAGTAATGAAAGTGGGTGGCCCAAGCCACCAACCCAGCAGGCAAGAAAAGGAAAACAAATACTGAGGAGGACAAGAGAATCAAGTCTGTGTCGGCATATTTTTAGGTCGTGTTTTATTTTGAAGAGGGGTCGCCTAACAGAAATCTGTCGGCGAATTTTTAATTTAATTAAAATAAATAATTTGAAAAGTAGTATTTGATTTTGAAAATAATTTTAAATTTGAAGGTTTTAAGATATGAAATTAAACCGATCTCACATCCCAAATAGTTTATATAAACGAGCACCGCACCATAAACCGTGTATCTATCCCTAAGGATAGACACACCGCTTGATGGTGGGGCTTGATTAAATAAACTAGAAGATTAGTGACATCCGTTTGGTCCGCGAACCAATTTTATAAGCCGACAAGTTTCCCGCTTAATATGAAAACATTAAACGTGGTTTATATTACTCTGGTTCTTTAAAATTCCCTATAAGGGCAAGCCCCTATAGTTAATTACATCTTAAGTGACGGGAATCACCTAAGAAAACTCTCGATAATAATCAATGATTCTCGCTCTCAAGAATTTCAAAGTTTAAGGTTTTCAAAGATCGAACTTTCGAGTTTCAATAGGGAATGGATCAAATTTTTGGAACATTTTGTTTTGTGAATCCAAAGGAAGAAAGGTAGGAGAAATCACCGATTCGAAGTGAACTTCGATAATTTCCCGACTATCCTATCGTTTCGCTTCGAATTTAGGAAAGTCCTAATGTTTATTTGATATTTCAATCTCGCCAATTTCAATTAATTAGGGCTTATATTTGTATGATAAAATCAAACAAATAAATTTAGAAGATGTGAGGGTTTATTGTCGTATCTGACGACTACCTCGGAATCCTAAGACCTAGCTAGGGCTTAATTTGCAATGCAAATGCCTAACGAAGAGTCGAGGATTTATGTCGCACTAGGCAAGCTACCTCGAAGTCCTATGGCTCGGTTGTTTTAATTCTAGGAAAGTTTTGGCCAGTAGCACTCGAGTTTTGCCGATGACGATGGTCGTGCCGCCCACTATGCTCCGAGCTCCTTGTTGTTGCAGAGGTTTAGTTTTAGAAATCATAAATCGGAGTTGAGAAAAGTGTTTTGGTTTAGAGAAAATCTTAATTTCCGTGTGTTTTTTATGTTTTAATTAAAACAAATCTTAAAGTTGATTATAACGACACCGGTTAAGATCCCACGGTTCCATCCTTCCGGCATCATTATTTTTATCGGATTCACTTAGTCCGTATGAATTTGCTAAACTCAACCGAATGAGTTCCACACTTTCATTTAGACCGTGGAAATCCCGTTAGCAACACGTAGGTTACATCATCCGAGGTATTCCCGATCATCCAACGAGACGTTTTAATTTAGTTGTAATTGTAGTTTTGTGTTCCGTTTGTGATTAAATTTTGAGTTGTTTTATATTTTGAAATGTTGTGGCGGTGAATTTTATCTTGCAATGACTTTTAACTTAGTTTTGGTTTCAGCTTTAGTGTTCTATCCTAAAGGTGTGGGTTTTCATGCAACAGCTTGTTTTATCATGCAAGAAAAGTAAAATGCATTCGTAATAAAGTAAATTGCAATAATGTAAATTGCAAGAAAGTAAATTGCAATAAAATAAAAGCGTACTCGGAGGGTCTTCCCGTCATCCCAAGCTGCACTTAAAACACAATTAGAATATTTAAGCAAGTTCCTAGGTAAAGCTAAGGGAAAGGTTATGGTTTTCTACCAAATTCCTAATCCTATAGCTAGTCATCTCCTATGACGTCTAGGTTCTTTGTGTTTTTTGTTTAAGGACGATTTTCTTCATCAAAGAACAATCAAATTCAATTGTTCTTATAAATATCCTATCATATTGAGGAAGTGCTTAAGAAGGATCTTAAACATCTTTTCAATATTTCTAGGATTGTTTTAAGTCCAAATGAATTTAATTATATAAATGAATCGATCGTTCGAGGTTTTCAAGTCTTGTTAACTTGCTCAGTGAACTAGGACATTTGAATATCCTATGAGCGAGGTAACACTTCATTCGATGTTCCATTTAGGAGTTATAATAATCAAAGCTTTCAAGGGTAAATTAGTATTCAAATGATTTGATTTAAGTTAAAGGGTTTAAATTTGGAATAGTGTTCAAGTTGCTTTATATTTAGTTTAATTTAATTTAATTTGATTTGATGTTTAATTAATTTGATTTAATTTAATTTAATTTAATTATTTAATTTAATTTAATTTAATTATTTAATTTAATTTAATTTTTTAATTTAATTTAATTTAATTATTTAATTTAATTTAATTTAATTGTTTAATTTAATTTAATTTAATTATTTAAATTTAATTTAATCTTAATTTAATTTATCTTTAATTTACTTTATTTTTAATTTTAATCGAAATTTCAAAAGAGTTTAATAATTTAATTAAGTCTTTTAATATTTTAAATTTGAGTTATCATTTTAATTAAAAAATTGAGTATTAGTTGATATAATTGATTTAGGGATTTTTAAATTAAAGAATAAATCTCTTCCTAATAAAGATCCCTTATTTTAATAATTCCAATTTTATTATTCTTCCAAATTTAATCCATTATTTAATTAAAGTTTAATCATTTAAAAATTGTTTAATGGGTTTCTACCCTTTAATTATTTAAATTTCAATCATCCAAATCATATTAAGATCAAATATTTTACTTGTTGATTTTTTTATTAAACCTAAAGTTTTAATTAAGGGTTAAAAGTTTAATTACCATTTTACCCCTTAAGCTTAATAATTTCATAACTCACTAAATTGAACTCAAATGAACTTGAAATTTTTATGTGACTTCACTCATATGTCAATAAAGACATGAGAGGAGAAAATGTGATTTTTCCGTATTTAATTTATTTATATAATTATTTTTGGTGGAAAATAGAGATTTTCAAGGAAAATTTGATAACATGACCAAGGGAAAGTTTCTGTTCTTAAGAAAATTAGGGGACATTCCTAATGACCAGAGAAGCACTTGGACCAATTTTGGTGATTTTTTGAATTATATTATTTTTATTATAATTATTTTAAGTTTTGGAGTGTTAATTAATTTAAAAATAAAATAAATGTTGAAAAATGAATTTTATATTTTTCAAAAATCTCTCTGATATCAAGGAAACCAGAGAATCAAATTTTGCAATTTTCTGATTTTTCTATGATTTATAATAATTATTTTAGTGAAAATGCTAGAAAATACATTTTTTTTAATTTTAAAATTACCTTAGGGCTTTAAAATTTAATATCTCACTAAATAGACCTAGGAAAAATGTGGGATTTGTTCCTAAGTGATTAAGATTCAAAATGTGACATTTTGGTAAATTTTATTATTTTTGTGATTTTTATTATTTTTTAATTATTAAAAATATTAAAATATTATTAAAAATCAACTTTTTTAGAAAATTGAAATTTTAATTTTCTTAGATTCCCCTGATATCAGAGAGGCTCCAAAACCAATTTGGTGAATTTTTAAAAAAGTATTTTAAAAGTTATGAATTTTTAAAGTTTAAAATGGCTAAGTGGCTTAATCAACCCAATTAGTGGGGCTAACCAAGTCCAATTGACCTCAAATTTTTATGGTGGATTCCTCTGATCCTAAAGGTCAGTGGAGAATTGATTTCAAGTCAATTTGATACCTGGTTAACTCTAATTAATTAAAGACCTATTTTGGGTGTTTAAGCCAATTAGGGTTAATCCGAGTGAATTAACTCAAGTCCTATTTTTCCTAGAGTTCTCTGGTCATAAGGAACATCACCAAATATTTCTTGAATTTATTTCACAACATGCTAATTTTTGGAATTAAAATACTCAAAACAAGCAACATGCATTTGAAAAATAAATAACTTTTCACAGAGATGGCCTCGACCTTGGAAAATTCTGGGAATGTTCCCAAGTTCGGAGGCTTCAAAAGCCCTATGGTCTCATGCCATGGTGAATTGTATACATGCATGGAGAATTAAATGTATGCGAGAGAGTAAATAAATCATAAAAAATAAAATACTTAATGAAATTAAATGATTTCTTTTCCACATTATTCTCCTCCGTTCACTCGAGCAAGGGGGTATTTTTATTTTATTTTTGTGATTTTTCTACACAAAGATATGGATTTTTGAAGTTTAGGGAATTAAATAAATAAGAAAATACCCTAATTTTCTATTTATCCACGCGCGCCGCCGAAACCTCGCAGCCTCCGAACGCACACGCGTCGCGCTCCCATTCGACGCCGCCACCCGAGCCGGCAGCCCGGCCCCGCGGTTCTCGTATCGTCTCCCGGTCCGACGCAATCCTCGGCCGTCCGTGCGCGCGTGTATCGAATGGACGCGCATCCGTTCATCGTCCCCAAGTGTTCTCACCCGAGAGCCGTCCACACTAAATCCCTAAGATCTCACTCGATTCTCAATGGATTTTCATGTTCTTATGCTCTGACGGATTCGTCTCAAGAGACGAACACATCTATACTGGCTAACATGCATTGAAACTAAGGCATTCGAAATGAAGAATCTCCGTAAGCTCCGGATGGAGAGTTAGTTCATACCTTGGCTCGTAGAAGTGTGGCTTCAATCCGAGAGTTGTTGCACCTTCGATTAGGTCCCGACAAGCTCCAGCATGAAGTCTCCCGGTCTCGGTGAATTGTCCGGATATGATTTCGACCAAGCCCGATCACAAAGCTTGGAGGCCGGAGCAACCGGGTGGCTCCGGAGATGGGGCTTTTAGTGGCGGACACCTTCCCTCGTCCGGTGAAGGTGTAGAGCCAATCAATTTGGGAATTGGCTCACCGTGGAGAAGTGTCCCGGTTTTGGGCTAAAGTTCGAGCTCAAAATCGGGCTCGCCTAGAAGGAATTGGGGCCGGAATTCAGTGGGGATCGTGTGCTCTATGTGTAGAGAGTGATCCGGAGTGATTTTGGCAGCAGTTTCCTTAAGGTTTTGTTTCAGCCCCTCTCATGGCCGAGAGGGGTGGAGTTTAAATAGAGAGAGGGTGGAAGGCCTCTCGTAGGGAGTTAGGGCTTCGGGATCAGCTGCTCGGTGAGGAGAAGATCAGCCATGGTGACCACTAGGCATGGGGCAGCTCGGCAAGTGAGAATTTCAATGTTGGCTCACATGCGAGCTCTCGGCCATGGTGTTTTCCGGCGGCCTGGTGGCCGGCCGGCTGTGCAATGGTCACCATCTTGGTCGGTGGGTCAGTGGCCGGGGTTTAGTGTAGGCAATCGAGGTTTGACATGTGTAAAGGAGTTTGATTTAAATGGAATGGGAGAAGGCTCACTTTGGCTTGGTTTGGGTCAACCCACCATTTTGGGCTTGGTGCACCCTTCCAAGCTCCGATTTTGAGCCGAGGGAATCATTTAGGTCAGCCTAGAAGGAATGGTGAAGTCTCCATCCATGATGAGGTGGCTAAACATGGTTTAGTGTGCGACATGATTAAGGTAAAAAAGGGTTAAAGGAGGTTTAAGAAAGAACCCCCTCTTCTTGCCATAAATGGACTAATGACAAGTCAAAGCCCTCATGGCTTCATGTGGCTTGAGAATGGCTTGTTCATGGCTTCATTTGGCTTGGGAAAAGGTCGATTTGTTTCATGAAAAGGGTTTTAAGAATTTTGGATGTTTTGATGGAAATTTGTATGAAACTTGATTTGGAATAATTTGATGGTGACTTTAGGACTTAGGTAATGGATTTAATTAAATGGATGACAAATGGAGATGTCATGTGGGCTTTAGGGTAGATTTGGGCTTTTGAATTTTCAAGGAAATGGGCTTTTAAGAAGGTTTAAGGGAAGTGGGCTTTTAAGTTAGGGGTGTGTTCATGGATGGGAATTTTTGTAGAAGTTTGGGCCAAATAGTTGTTGGTTTTGGTTTAGGGATGTTTCATGAATAATTTGAAATAGATTTAAGGTGGTTTGGGTTTGAATTGGGTTGAATTTGGGTTTATTTGGTAAATGGGCCAATGTAGGTCAAATTGGGCTAACTTGGGCCAATGTTGGGCTAGGGTTGAAATTGATGTAAAATAAATATTAAGAAATGTTTATGGGAGTGTTTCAAAGAGGTTTTGGCTTTGGTTGGGTTTTAATTTTGAGGTTTGGGCCTATTTGGGTTAGATTTGGGTTTAGGTCAAAATTGGGCTTTTTGATTTCGGGTTGAATTTGAGTGGGGTTTGGGTCAAAATCTTGGGCAAATCATGTTAGTGTTTTGTTTATGAGGATGTTAAGGAAGGTTTAGAAAAGATTTGGGGTTAATTGGAGTTGAATTGGGTTAGTTTGGGCTAAGTTTGGGTCATGGGTCCAAATCTGAATTTTTAAGGCCCAAAGTGAAATTGGATCCAAATGTCAATCAAATTGGACTTGGATTTGGTCTAAATTGGTATTGGGAATGTTGAATTGAAGTTTAGAATTGAATTGGACCAAAATTGGGGTCAATTGGGTAGGTTTGGTTTGACATCGGGTCCACTTTGGGTTAAAAATGGGTCAATTTGGGGTTTTGACAAAAGTAGGGTAAATTGACAAAATTGGCCCATGGTGTAGTTGGACAAAATGAAATTGGGAATATTTGGGATTTTCTGGAATTTTCTGGGAATTTTCTGAATTTTTGGATTTTTAGGCCAAGAAGGGTATTTTGGGTATTTGGAGGGTATTGGGAGGTTTTCTTGGAATTTTTGGTATTTTTGGGTATGGATAGTCAATTTGAGTGATGTGGAGGTGTTTGGGATTGATTTTGGAAAATTTTAGGTAATTTGGAGATTTTGCAAAAATTTGGGTAATTTCGAGAGCTTTGGGTAGTTTAGTAGTGTAGGGTCCTGGGGTCAAAAATTGAAAATTTGGGAAATTGAAGATCGGGTGAATTTGGGTGGGGTGAAATCATTTTGGTTGAGCCATGAAGCCATTTCAAGCCCACATGAGCCATGAAAGGACTCATTCGAGGCATTCACTATGTTGTTCCTAACCCTCTTACCAAGGGCTTAGGGGTTAAGGACCATCCATGTGAATCACCTACATGAGTCGAAGGTCAAGTTGGGTATGGGTGTGGTTTTAGGAAGTGTGTGGAAATGTAGTGTGTAAGTGTAATGTATGTCAGCCCCTTCACTGCACTAGTGCCACCCAGTGGCAGTCCTAAGGCCAAAGAGTCCTATGAGAACTCATCCTTTAAACTTCCATATTCGATTTCAACCCTCTAGGTGATTAGGGGTCTATAGTCAAGTTTCAGGAGTTTGCAGGAGTTTAGAAGTGGTTTGAATTTCTAAAAGGCGGGTCCCAATTCTAGTCCTCTAAGATAGTCAAAGGAAAAGCCTAAGGCTAGATCCTAAGCACTAAAAAGAAGAAAGGAAGACCTCATCAAAAATGAGGTCAACAAATGGACCCCCAATCAGGTGTGGTGAGTCGACGGAGCACACCGCGCGTATTGGTGCTGACCGAAGCGATCAACAAAACCAACACGTATGTCCAAGTGACGAACTTAGGACAAAGTAGAAGAGTTCTCGCTGGGGAGTGTCAAGTATATCTCCGGAACCGGAGATTCTCGAACTCTCGCCGGGGAAGGGAAAAGGAGGTAAATCCCAAATCACATGATCCGAGGGAATTTCGATTTAGATTTTATTTTGTTTCAATTTATGTTTTGATGTGTGAGTTTAAATTTTAGTTTGGAGTTTCAATTTAGATTGAAGTTTGTCAAAATTAATTTGAAGGATTTGATTTGAAATGAAAATTGGAATTCTGAGGTTTTAGATGTAACATCTCCAACCTCGAAAGAAAATTGAATTGATTAGATTGAATCATTGCAATGAGAAGATATCTCAGAGCAAAGTGGTGTTGGATATAAAATCCTCAACCTCAAGAGTTTGAATTTGATTTGATGTACTTCATTGCGATAGGGAAATGATCCTAAAGTAATGCGCTCTCGGATGTAAAATCCTCGACCCAAAGGTTGAATTTCGATTCGATGTATTTCGAAGTGCACAGAAAAGGATCCTAAAGCAGAGGTACTTGATGTAAAATCCTCGACCTCAAGAGTTTGATTTTGATGTGATGTACTTCATTGCGATGGGAAATGATCCTAAAGCAATGCAGGTCTCGGATGTAAAATCCTCGACCCAAAGGTTGAATTTTGATGTATTTCAAAGGTACAGAAGAGAATCCTAGCAAAGGCAGCTTGGATGTAAAATCCTCGACTTAAAAGTTTGAATTTTGATGTATTTCAAGGCAATAGGAAGAGAATCCTAAAGCAATGTGCAGTCTTGGATGTAAAATCCTCGACCCAAAAGTTTGAATTTTGATGTATTTCAAAGGCAATAGGAAGAGAATCCTAAGCAAGTGCAGTCTTGGATGTAAAATCCTCGACCCAAAAGTTTGAATTTTGATGTATTTCAAAGGCAACAGAAGAGGATCCTAAAGCAAGTGCAGCTTGGATGTAAAATCCTCGACCCAAAAGTTTGAATTTTGATGTATTTCAAAGGCACAGAAGAGAATCCTAGCAAGTGCGAGTCTTGGATGTAAAATCCTCGACCTCAAGAGTTTGAATTTTGATGTATTTCAAAGGCAACAGAAGAGAATCCTAAAGGCAAGCGATACTGGATGTAAAATCCTCGACCCAAAAGTTTGAATTTTGATGTATTTCAAAGGCAATAGGAAGAGAATCCTAAAGCAAGGCAATCTTGGATGTAAAATCCTCGACCTCAAAAGTTTTGAATTTTGATGTATTTCAAAGGCAACAGAAGAGAATCCTAGCAAGCAAGGCAGCCTTGGATGTAAAATCCTCGACCCAAAAGTTTTGAATTTTGATGTATTTCAAAGGCAATAGGAAGAGAATCCTAAAGCAATAGTAGCCTTGGATGTAAAATCCTCGACCCAAAAGTTTTGAATTTTGGTGTATTTTAGTGCAATAGGAAGAGAATCCTAAAGTGCAAAGGTCCTGGATGTAAAATCCTCGACCCAAAAGTTTTGAATTTGATGTAAGATCTAGAAGATCGGATTTGAGATTTGATAGAGATTGAATTTGAATTTGATCGAGACTCAAGCCCTGGAAAGATTGAATTTGGAATTTGATTGAGGATTTGACTTGAGATTTGGGAAGATCAAATTTGAAATTTGATCGAGAGTGGATTTGGAATTTGATTGAGAATTTGATTTTGAAGTTTGGAAGGA
Source organism: Papilionanthe hookeriana x Papilionanthe teres (assembly GCA_022702705.1). NCBI lineage: Eukaryota > Viridiplantae > Streptophyta > Magnoliopsida > Asparagales > Orchidaceae > Papilionanthe > Papilionanthe hookeriana x Papilionanthe teres. The sequence continues at coordinate 143,830,734 of CM040428.1, forward strand.
TGAGTTTGAACTCGATTGAAACTTGATTTAAGATTTGATTTGAAATTTGAAAGATCAAGTTTGAAACTTGATCGAGATTGGATTTGGATTTTGAATGAGAATTTGATTTGAGATTTGGGAAGATCAAATTTGAAATTTGATCGAGAGTGGATTTGGAATTTGATCGAGAATTTGATTTGTGATTTGAAAGGATGGAATTTGATTTTGAAGTTTGAAAAGATTGAAATTTGATTCGGAATTTGGAAGGATGGAATTTGATTTTGAAGTTGATTTCGTTTATCTTTTAATGGTTCAAATTTTATTTTGTTGTTTATTTAATGTTCATGTGAACTTGGTATTTGTCATTTTTCAGATTTTTTTTTATATTTTCGAATTTAGCAGAATGAAGTAGGATAAGATCCGGAAAGAGATCTTGATTTGGAGAAGAAAACGAGGAAAACTTTATTATCATGATTTTATTTATTTTAAGCACATTTTATTATTTTTGGGTTCGGACTCCAACCACAAGTAATTACTTTCACCCGTGTTTCTTAGGATGAAGAATTCATTCCTTCGAAACATCAGTAGCGTAATATTTTTTCAAGTATCGTCCGTTGATCGGAAGCATATGTCGTTCTCCCCGGCAATTCACTAGCCGGTAGGAACCTCCCGAGTATACCGCTTCAACCACAAACGGTCCTTCCCAAGTGGGTTCAAATTTTCCTCCTATCTTGCGGTGTGCAAGAATAGTCTCTCGAGAACGAGAACTAAGTCACCAACTTTCAAGGTTCTCGCGGACTCGCCTTGTCGCGGGCTCGAACCATCTTAGCTTGGTATAGTTCTAAATTCCGTTGCGCTCGTAAGTCTTTTCCCTTCCAAGCTTTCTAATTCTTCGAGTCGTAATCCGGCGTTTTCTTCGTCGTGATCTTATTTGCAATTGCAATTCCGAGTGAAGGAAGCCGAACCTCTAAAGGTAACATCGCTCGACCCATACACCGCAGCGTAAGGTGTAGCTTCGAGTAGGGTTCGAAGGTTGTCCGCAGGCCCATAAGGCTTCTAACAATTTCTCGTGCCAATTTCTCTTATTATCGTCCAAGGTTTTCTTTAAGATTTGAACGAGAGTTTTATTAAAAGCCTCGCCGAGGCCGTTTGCTCTCGGGTAGTAAATTGTTGAGTATCGCCAGCCGATTCCGTGTCTCCCGACAAAATTGTTGATTTGTGTGCTTCCGAATGCCGACCCATTATCCGAGATGATCTCCGCGCGGCACTCCGAAACCAGTAGACAACTTGGTTCTCGAAAACCGCAAAGACGTGGTGTGCTTTCACTTCTCTAAGTGGAACCGCTTTCCGCCCACTTGGAAAAGTAATCCGTAGCCGCAAGAATGAAATGATGTCCTTTCGAAGATGGTGGTCCTATCGGACCCACTATATCCGTGCCCCAACATTCAAATGGCCACGACGCAATTGTCGGGTGTAGCACATTTGGAGGTTGATGTAGAACCACTCCGTGCACTCGCATCGGTGATGCGCTCTCGGCGATTTTCATGCAGCCGGTCATCATCGAGGGCCGAGTAGTACTCTAGTCTTTTAATTTTCATTTTCATCTTCGGACCCGACCGGTGAGCGCCACGTAGTCCCGAATGCACCTCTTAACAATTTCACGGGCCTCGTACCCGCTAGGCACCTTAGCCACATTCGATCAAAAGACCTTCCGTACAATGTGTTGTTTATTAATGCGTAGGACGAGTTCTTTTCGATCCGATGGGCCAGCGACCTATCGTCCGGTAGCTTTCCCGTTTGCGGTGTAGTTCATCAATGGCCGTCGCCAATCTTCTCGTGTTTTCTCGTCACTACCGCAACCGATTCTTTTTCTTTTCTCGATTTGTGTATCATGTCTATGTCAAGCCGTGATAGGACCCGACGTCCGTGAACCGACACTTCCACTCGATTCATCTTGCAAACAGTGCAAATTCTTTTGCGAGACGGCTAAAGCATCTCGCTAAAGCATTCTCTTTTCTAGGAATTTTGTAGATCGTCACATTCGGAATCTGTTCCAACAAACTCGTATGGCATACTCGGAAGTATTGTTCGAGTCTTGGTTTAAAAATTCTCGTATTGTCCGGCGATCCGTTGAATGATTAACCGTGAATCCCCGTAGATGTCGATGTCCGTTATCCCCATTCGAATGGTTAATTCCAGTCCCGTTATGAGGGCTTCGTATTCGCTTCGTTGTTCGTACACGGCTTCGTCAAGTGGTAGGAGTATCTTAACATCCCCCGCTCCGTGTTATAAAGATTAGCCCGATTCCCGCCTTACCGGGCACTATCACTTGCGATTCTTCGTCTTTGTGTGCCGAAGATGCTCCGTCGAAATACAATTCCCAACGTCGATCATCGTGGTCTTCTAGGTTCATTATTTGTTCATCCGCGCATCGTCATCGAGAGGAGATTCGGCCGCGAAAGGATGTGCCGCGAGAAAGTCCGCTAAGACTTGTCCCTTTACGGCACGCGAGGCACGAAAGTTATATCGAATTGCAATAATATCATCGACCATCCGGCAAGTCTCGCCGGAAAGTGTCGGACGAGTCATCAAGTATCGCAATGGATTAAACTTCGAAATCAAGTCGACCTTATGAGAAAGCATGTAGTGCCCGAGCTTTCGAGCGGCGAAGATCGAGCCAAACAATGCTTTTCAATTGCAGGATACCTTACCTCCGTCGGAAGTAAACGACGGCTTAAGTAGTAAAGAGCATTTTCTTTACCCTCATCATCGACCCAGGCTAACGTGGCTCCGAGGGAGTCGTCTAAAGCCGCGTGTAAAGTATCGCCGGTCTACCCGAGACCGGGGCCGCTAAGACAGGAGGTGTCATTAAATATTGTTTAATGTTTTCGAAGGCCTTCTCGGCATTTCTCTTCCCAAATAAATTTGGCGTCCTTTTTAACTAGTGCCGAGAAAGGCCGACACCTACCCGACAGTGCTCGAGATAAAGCTGTCGAAGATATGCCGCCTTCCTCGAAAAGATCGTAATTGTTTTAAGGTTTTGGGAGGCGGCATTTCTAAGATAGCTTTAATCTTCTCCGGATCGATTTCAATTCCACGATGTCGGACAACGAATCCTAAGAATTTCCCGGAGGTGACGCCGAAGGCGCATTTTAAGGGATTCATCTTAAGGTTAAATTGTCTTAATCGTTCGAAAACAATTCTCAAATCATACAGTGTGGTTTTCCTTTACTTTGCTTTTGATGACGACATCGTCCACGTAAGCATTCGACTCGATCGTGGATGAGATCATCAAAAATTCTTGTCATTGCTCTTCGGTAAGTTGCTCCCGCGTTCTTCAGATCCGAATGGCATCACCGTGTAAAGAAAATACTCCGATCGGCGTTCCGAATGCCGTAAGCTTTTCATCTTCTCGGAGCCATTTTTATCCGGTTGTATCCCGAAGATCCATCCATGAACGAGAATATTTCATGTGTCGAAGCAATGTCGATCATTAATTCCGGGATCGGAGAGGGAATTCATCTTTTGGACATGCCTCGTTTAAATCTCTCGAAGTCCACACAAATTCCGATCCGACCATTCTTCTTTCGACCGGCACTACATTGGCTAACCGTGTCGGGTATTGTTCTTCACGGACAAATTTAGCGTCTATTAGCTTTTTAACTTCGGCTATGACTTGTTGTTCGATTTCCCGTACGCATTCTTCCGGGACCTCGTCCGACCGGAACGTGAGTAGGATCCACTCCTAACTTACGGACCGCAACCTCCGGGGCTAATCCCGGCATTTCATCGTAGTTCCAAGCAAAACAGGTCCTTAAATTCCATTAACAATTTGATTATTTCTTCGGAGTCTTCTTTATCGAGTAAGGAGCTAACAAAGGTAGGTCTAGGCTCTTCGCTAGTACCCAAGTTAACTTCCGTTAACTCATCTATCAGAGATTTGATTTCTTCTTCGAATTCCGGTGGAGCGTCTCCAATTTGTAAATCTTCGAGTTCGTCCGTAGTTTCCATGCGCTTTCATTGGATTTGCAAGTGACAACCAAGCAAAATTCAGCATCGTCAACCGACCCTACCGTGCCGAATCCGAGTCCATACTTTGAATCGGAGGACGGCCGGAGTTATTCCATAACTTTTTAAAATGTTGTGATTGGCCTTTTGTCCATTGTCGAGGTAAGAAACCACGTTGAATTAAATTTCGAACACAAGGGAGAGTACCACCCAAAAGGTAATTCCATTAATTCTCGATGAAGTGACATCTTCGAATTGTACATTATTTTCAGCTTTGAGGAAGAAGCACCACGGTAGAATTCTGATCGGCTTCGCACCGTCACTACGTACCTCTTGACCTCCATACCCTCGATCTTATTAGAATGGATCGGAGTTAGGGTCATAGTATGTACGTAGTGGTTAATCTTCTCGTACATTGATTTGTATTCTTCGTTCTTTTCATCTTCGAGGGAGATCTTGTATTGCGGCTTCTTTCGACTTATCGTTGCCGCTTCTTGCTTCGATTTCTTTTTCTTCTTCGTAACTATCATCCCAATCAACATTGATGGCCGGTTTCTTCCGTCCAATCGTCCTAGTGTCTCTACCACGGCCTCGTCCCCGCCTCGACCTCGGATGCGAGTCGTGGAGAAACCTTCACCATCTCGCCGAAGGGAGTGGTGAGCGATCGTTGGACTAGAACTTCGTGTTCTTCGTTGTCCCGAACTTTCTTTGCTTTATTTGTTACGTATCTCCGGAGAAGATTGTTTTCTTTGGCGGTGCATAATAAGCCGCATCTTCATGGATTCCAATTTCATGTACGGAGAATGGTCGTAAGTCTCCTTTCGATGCACTCGTTCCCCTCCATCGTAATATTCGATGCACCGGTGTAGAGATGATGGTACCATCCCGTTTTCATGTATCCATGGTCGGCCCAAGAGAGCGTTAAACGACGTTTCGAATCGATTATATGAAATTTTGCGGTTGTCTTTGCTAAATCACCGGTCTTCATCGCAGCGTGTATTGACCCGAGGGCTCTTTCTCCTTTCTCGGTCGAATCCTCTTAATAACATTTTGTCGGCCTCGAGCTCACGAGCATCAATTTCCAAGTATGCTAGTGTTCGAAGACTCATTATATTGATTGATGCTCCCGGATCCACCAATACTCCGGAGAGCGTAAACTTCTCAATTGTAACCGAAATGTACAACGGCTCGGTCGTGATCTCGCCGTCCCAAGTAAGCAGGTCATTGTCCGTGAAGGTAACACCTCGTCGTTCCTTTAACGAGCAAACCTCATCTAAGGAATCTCCGGCCATTCGAGCTAAGCAAATTTCCGGATCAAGTAAGGCCTTGATCGAGCTTCTCTCATCTCCTTTGATAAGATGAGAGCGTCGTAAATGCTCGCCTTGGCCGGTAGTTTCCTAAGATGGGCTAGCACGTTGTAGTCCACTTTGTTCTCCTCGCGTCTCGCTTCTTCTCGAATGGGTATGTCTTCCGCCGGGGTTGGTTCTTCTTGAACAACCACCCGCTTTCCTTTGTCTTTTGGACCCATTCTCGGAGGTAGAACTTTTCCATTTCTTAGGTTGACTTCGTAATTTCTTCCGAATCTAGTATCGAGTTTGTCTCGTGTCTCCTCCCCGAATCGGAATGACCGGCTCTTCTCCGGATTATCTTCCAAATCCGAAGGCTCTAACTCTATCGTAACCGGAGCTCCTCGAAACTCGCGTATAGATCCGTTGCTTGTTGAGCTCTCGTAGCCTCCTCGATGGATGCCTTCTTCGTCATTTCGATCGTCGAGATCTTGTATGATTCGAGAATTGTTGTTGGTATCGAAATCGACGCCCCGGATTGTCGCTAGTTACGTAATCGTTAGAAACAAATCAAAACGTAGCCAACGCCATCACCCTTATCATTATATGATCCCACCGAAGTGAGCAGATAATCATACAAAATCGGAGGTTCGAGGGATTTCTCCCCCGAATCTGAAACAACTATCCTAGATAAGCAGCCCCTAGCCTAGCCTTAGGAGTCTCTGGTCCCCTCTTCTTCGTCAATTTTCTTCTTCTTCGATTGTCTCCCGTCGAGGTGGTTCTTCTATCGCAAGTGATAGTACCGGCTCAACGTGTCTCGAACTCCGAATCGAAGCTCGCACCGAAGCTGTTCGGATGTTGTCTAAAATCTTCTTCGAAGATCTCGTCCGTGCGGTAGTCCATCCATCGTCGCTGCATAGTGGATCTATCGAGATGACGGGACGGCTGAGATAACATCGACGGAACCTCCTTCGGGGTTCCTTCATGTACTCCTTCGGGATTGTTATATTTCCTTTCCGAAGGTTGTCGCTGGAGCTGACCTAAGGTTGCAATGCAGTTTTCTATCTTGTGCCTACGTCCGGTGGTCCAAGGGCGTAAAGCCGGGATCACCTTTCGTTGCCGACTGTCCTCTCGGCTCAGCCTGGGTACTGGAAACTCGAGTTTTTATTAAGCTTTTGCTGAATATTCTTTGAAATTTTCTTGCCTTCTGAACTATTATTTCTGCTGAAGCCCTTCTAACACATATGACGTAGATTTGTCATTCTCATTTGCGTGATGACTATATCGTCATCATTATTGTATTTGTTGCAAATGCTAGCGCTTTTGTGGTTTTGCCTATTATTATTTTTGTCAAATGGCTGTGAATACTGCAGATGTTGAAGTCTTCAAAAGTCTTCACCGGCTTACGCATCCGTCTTGTCGGCGAAAGCAGGTATTGCTTCGCCTCTTCTTGCAAGCTTCCGGCCTTGCTTAACAACTTCTCAAAAGTCTTAATAGTGAATCCCTTGAGGAGAAGTGCTATCAGACCGTGAATGCTTTTAAGCAAGATGCCGGCTTGCATGTTGTTCTTGTAGTTGTGGTTCACACTTCATGCCAAATTTCTCCATCGAAGTATGTAATCACTAGAGTTTCATTCGGCCTTTGTTTCTCTACCACTAAATCACACATAGTGATGTGGTCTTGAGCTCGGCAAATCGCTTAATGAAGAGGCTCTCCTAGCTCGAGAATGTCTTTACGGATCCGTTGGGTAATTACGCATACCGATCGAAGGCGATTCCTAACGAGCTGGCAACGAGCGCTCGGAAGAGTAGCGCATCGCTCCGCCCGGCATTGCAACAGCGGCACGAAAGTGTGCAACATGCGTCGGGGTTCCGGTTCCGTCGAAGGTCTTAAACGGAGAGGTGGTACGAAGCCCTTTGGCTATTGGACGGCGTCGAATTCTTCCGAGTAAGGTCTGCCGTCCGAATAGATGTCCCGTTCTTCGATTGTCTTGGGGCTTCTCGCACTGTTTGTTACACCAAGTTCTTGATATCTTTTTCAGGATCATACTTGGTGTTGTATCCTTTTCAGCTGGTCATCCCCATTGACGGATGTAATCTCCCTTTCCTCCGTCTACGATGTGAAAATGACTTACGGGGGTGTCTATACATGTGGTTGTATGACTTTGGAGAGTGGCAGGAGAGCATGGCCATCTCTTCCATCCTCTTCGCCATTTGAGCGATCGTGTCGTCCTTTTCTGAAGGCGTCTCTTCATCGGTTCCGGCTCCTCTTCTGCCGGCTGGGGACACCTTGAGAAGGCGTGAAGCTCGTGTCTCAACCATGTTGATTTGCATATTCATTGTCCATGAATTCGATGAGTCGATCTCATCTCGAACTTTCTTCTCTTTCTTTTGCCAACTAGTCGGATGTCGGTTCCTCGGCTTTTCCATGGCATCTTCTAGCGGAGCTTTCTGTGTATCTTTGTGGTTGTCATGCGATGGTTGCCGGGTCCTTTTCACGAGTCCCTTCATCGCGAGTAGCACTTTCTTCAGATTCCGGCCTCTCGCGAGACTTTCTTTCTCGGGGGCTCGCTGTTTCGGTCTCGGCGCCGTAGTGGGACGCCACACCATCCTTCTAGCAGCGAGAAGGTCTATGACCGGATGGTCTATCGGCCAAATGCTGGAAGGTGGTATCCTCTAATACGCCAACACGATACTACGACGGGCGGGCTAGCCTTCATTCTCTTGCTTGGCTTTTCTATCATGATGGCGGGTTCTACTCGGGGACGGAAGCGGGATTTGGCCAGGGGCACCCGCCACATCCTTCGTAGAATTTCCGACACGGGGCCGGTTTCCTTCTTCGCTAGCTTTTCTACCAAGGTTTGCAGTCGAGCAACGGCGTAGTTCTACAGTTCCTTTTCTTGCGGCTATCGTTGTAGTATGCGAGGCTGTGGTAATGTGGCGGCAATCTTGCGGGGCATTCTCTTCATCCTCTGCGGCGGAGAGGGGATGGAACTGCTTCCTCCCAAAAGTGGTATGTAGTCGGCAGTGGTGTATATTCTGAAGTAACGGTGTATATTCGGCAACTACGGAATTTCCTCCCGGGAAGGCAATCTCAGCAGCTCTGGCTTCCCTGGCGATCCTTCTATTTCTATTTCTTCTTTGGGTCTTTGTCGGCGAAGGAATCTTGAGAGGCTTGGACCCGATTTCGAAGACGGAAAGGTCTTGGGAAGATCCGTACCCTCCACGGTAACGAGGTTTACTATAGTTCTGGATTTCTTTCCCCTTTGATTTGGCGAAGTCGGGGTAGGTGCAGAAACAACTAGACCGGTGGGGGTAGTGAGAGCAGTCCTCTAGCGGACAGCGGTACTCCTCCCCTGATCGGGACCCTTTGCGGGGAAACTCTTGGGTCGACCTAGAGTTGAACTCGAAGCGGTGGCTCCTCGGCTTCGAATACCTTGTTTGTCGATTGCAAAGAGGGAGACGTCGGTGACCTTGACGTTCGTGTTTTCAAATCCCTGTCCAAATCGGATGACCCCATTGTCGGGCAGTTCATCATATAGACGAGCGAAGTCCGGTCCGTTGGTGAAGGAGAAAATCGAGTTTCGGGGCTTCCATTTCGTTGCATGGTAGATTACGGTTGTCGGTCCCCGAGTTATGCTTCTTTTCTTCGGGACGAAAGAAATTGAAAAAGAGTCCGAACTCATTCTTTGTTCATGTATTTATAAAAAAGAATCATTTGTTAAAAGAATCACTTATTAGAGGGTTTGTTTATTTAGAACGGAATGTTGGAAGGTGTAGAAGTGGGAATCCGATTCGAAAGGAAAAAGAAAGTGCGCGAAACTTCGGCTCGAAGGATCACTCTAAACTAACACCTATTGGGGGTCCACCCACCTCGGGGAAATGAGGTAAAAGGATCTCGGAACCTCTCTGTTTGGGGGTGTCTAGCAGTGGCTCTAAATCAGAGAGAATGTTGGCTATGCTTGTTGAGATAGAAGTGAACATAGTATTCCAACGGAAAAGAAGGGTAGTTTGATCCATTAGGGACATGGATACTGCTTACCGATTTTTGAAAACGAAATTATTTGATTATAATGGAGAGGAATATTCCCCAGTAATTAAGCGGAAATCTGTCGGCATATTTTTTTAGGTCGTGTTTTGGTCGCTGAAATCTGTCGGCGAATTTTTAATTTAATTAAAATAAATAATTTGAAAAGTAGTATTTGATTTTGAAAATAATTTTAAGTGAAGGTTTTAAGATATGAAATTAAACCGATCTGCATCGGAAATAGTTTATATAAACGAGAGCACGCACCACAAACCGTGTATCTATCCCTAAGGATAGACACCTTGATGGTGGGGCTTGATTAAACAAACTAGAAGATTAGTGACATCCGTTTGGTCTGCGAACCAATTTTATAAGCCGACAAGTTTCCCCTGCTTAATATGAAAACATTAAACAGGGTTTATATTACTACAGGTTCTTTAAAATTTTATAAGAGGGCAAGCCCCTATAGTTAATTACATCTTAAGTGACGGGGAATCACCTAAGAAAACTCTCGATAATAATCGATGATTCTGCTCTCGGGAATTTCAAAGTTTAAAAAGTTTTCAAAGATTGAACTTTGGAGTTTCAATAGGGAATGGATCAAATTTTTGGAACATTTTGTTTTGTGAATCCAAAGGAAGAAAGGTAGGAGAAATCAACGATTCGAAGTGAACTTCGATAATTTCCGCGACTATCCTATCGTTTGGCTTGAATTTAGGAAAGTCCTAATGTTTATTTGATATTTCAATCTTGCCGAAAATTTCGATTAATTAGGGCTTATATTTGTATGATAAAATCAAACGAATAGCCTAGAAGATGTGAGGGTTTATTGTCGTATCGGACGACTACCTCGAGATCTAAGGCCCAGGTTAGGGCTTAATTTGCAATGCAAATGCCTAACGAAGAGTTGAGGATTTATGTTGCACTAGAGCGAGCTACCTCGAAGTCCTATGGCTCGTTTTGTTTAATTCTAGGAAAGTTTTGCTGAAGTAGACTCGAGTTTTGCGTGACGATGGTCGTCTTGCCCTGTATAAGGCTTCCTTGTTGTTGCGAGAGGTTTAGTTTTAGAAATCATAAATCGAGTTGAGAAAAGTGTTTGGTTTTAGAGAAAATCTTAATTTCCGGAGTGTTTTTTATGTTTTAATTAAAACAAATCTTAAAGTTGATTATAACGACACGGTTAAAGATCCCGGTTCCATCCTTCGGCATCATTATTTTTATCGGATTCACTTAGTCCGGAATGAATTTGCTAAACTCAAATGAATGAGTTCCACACTTTCATTTAGACCGTGGGAAATCCCGTTAGCAACACGTAGGTTACATCATCGAACATTCTGATCATCCAACGGGACGTTTTAATTTAGTTGTAATTGTAGTTTTGTGTTACGATTTGTGATTAAATTTTGAGTTGTTTTATATTTTGAAATGTTGTGGCGGTGAATTTTATCTTGCAATGACTTTTAACTTAGTTTTGGTTTCAGTTTTAGGGTCTATCCTAAAGGTGTGGGTTTTCATGCAACGGTTGTTTTATCATGCAAGAAAAGTAAAATGCATTTGCAATAAAGTAAATTGCAATAATGTAAATTACCCAGAAAGTAAATTGCAATAAAATAAAAGCGTGCACAGGAGGGTCTTCCCGTCATCCCAAGCTGCACTTCCAAAACACAATTAGAATATTTAAGCAAGTTCCTAGGTAAAGCTAAGGGAAAGGTTATGGTTTTCTACCAAATTCCTAATCCTATAGCTAGTCATCTCCTATGGTGTCCCAGGTTCTTTGTGTTTTTGTTTAAGGACGATTTTCTTCATCAAAGAACAATCAAATTGATTGTTCTTATAAATATCCTATCATATTGAGGAAGTGCTTAAGAAGGATCTGACATCTTTTCAATATTTCTAGGATTGTTTTAAGTCCAAATGAATTTAATTATATAAATGAATCGATCGTTCGAGGTTTTCAAGTCTTGTTAACTTGCTCAGTGAACTAGGACATTTGAATATCCTATGAGTGAGGTAACACTTCATTTGATGTTCCATTTAGGAGTTATAATCAAAGCTTTCAAGGGTAAATTAGTATTCAAATGATTTTGATTTAAGTTAAAGGGTTTAAATTTGGAATACGTGTTCAAGTTGCTTTATATTTAGTTTAATTTAATTTAATTTGATTTGATGTTTAATTAATTTGATTTAATTTAATTTAATTTAATTATTTAATTTAATTTAATTTAATTATTTAATTTAGTTTAATTTTTAATTTAATTTAATTTAATTATTTAATTTAATTTAATTTAATTGTTTAATTTAATTTAATTTAATTATTTAAATTTAATTTAATCTTAATTTAATTTATCTTTAATTTACTTTATTTTTAATTTTAATTGAAATTTCAAAGAGTTTAATAATTAAGTTACGTATTGCTATATTTTAAATTTGAGTTATCATTTTAATTAAAAAATTGAGTATTAGTTGATATAATTGATTTAGGGATTTTTAAATTAAAGAATAAATCTCTTCCTAATAAAGATCCCTTATTTTAATAATTCCAATTTTATTATTCTTCCAAATTTAATCCATTATTTAATTAAAGTTTAATCATTTAAAAATTGTTTAATGGGTTTCTACCCTTTAATTATTTAAATTTCAATCATCCAAATCAGATTAAGATCAAATATTTTACTTGTTGATTTTTTTATTAAACCTAAAGTTTTAATTAAGGGTTAAAAGTTTAATTACCATTTTACCCCTTAAGCTTAATAATTTCATAACTCACTAAATTGAACTCAAATGAACTTGAAATTTTTATGTGACTTCACTCATATGTCAATAAAGACATGAGAGGAGAAAATGTGATTTTTCTGTATTTAATTTATTTATATAATTATTTTTGGTGGAAAATAGAGATTTTCAAGGAAAATTTGATAACATGACCAAGGGAAAGTTTCTATCCTTAAGAAAATTAGGGGACATTCCTAATGACCAGAGAAGCACTTGGACCAATTTTGGTGATTTTTTGAATTATATTATTTTTATTATAATTATTTTAAGTTTTGGAGTGTTAATTAATTTAAAAATAAAATAAATGTTGAAAAATGAATTTTATATTTTTCAAAAATCTCTCTGATATCAAGGAAACCAGAGAATCAAATTTTGCAATTTTCTGATTTTTCTATGATTTATAATAATTATTTTAGTGAAAATGCTAGAAAATACATTTTTTTTAATTTTAAAATTACCTTAGGGCTTTAAAATTTAATATCTCACTAAATAGACCTAGGAAAAATGTGGGATTTGTTCCTAAGTGATTAAGATTCAAAATGTGACATTTTGGTAAATTTTATTATTTTTGTGATTTTTATTATTTTTTAATTATTAAAAATATTAAAATATTATTAAAAATCAACTTTTTTAGAAAATTGAAATTTTAATTTTCTTAGATTCCCCTGATATCAGAGAGGCTCCAAAACCAATTTGGTGAATTTTTAAAAAGTATTTTAAAAGTTATGAATTTTTAAAGTTTAAAATGGCTAAGTGGCTTAATCAACCCAATTAGTGGGGCTAACCAAGTCCAATCGACCTCAAATTTTTATGGTGGATTCCTCTGATCCTAAAGGTCAGTGGAGAATTGATTTCAAGTCAATTTGATACCTGGTTAACTCTAATTAATTAAAGACCTATTTTGGGTGTTTAAGCCAATTAGGGTTAATCTGAGTGAATTAACTCAAGTCCTATTTTTCCTAGAGTTCTCTGGTCATAAGGAACATCACCAAATATTTCTTGAATTTATTTCACAACATGCTAATTTTTGGAATTAAAATACTCAAAACAGCAACATGCATTTGAAAAATAAATAACTTTTCACAGAGATGGCCTCGACCTTGGAAAATTCGGGGAATGTTCCCGAGTTCAGAGGCTTCAAAAGCCCTATGGTCTCATGCCATGGTGAATTGTATACATGCATGGAGAATTAAATGTATGCAGAGAGTAAATAAATCATAAAAAATAAAATACTTAATGAAATTAAATGATTTCTTTTCCACATTATTCTCCTCTCGTTCACTCGAGCGAGGGGGTATTTTTATTTTATTTTTGTGATTTTTCTACACAAAGATATGGATTTTTGAAGTTTAAGGAATTAAATAAATAAGAAAATACCCTAATTTTCTATTTATCCACGCGGCGCCAGACGAAACCTCGGCGGCTCCGAACGCACACGCGTCGCGCTCCCATTCGACGCCGCCACCCGAGTCGGCCGGCCGGGCCCCGCGGTTCTCGTCATCGTCTCCCGGTCCGACGCAATCTCGGCCGTCCGTGCGCGCGTGTATCGAATGGACGGCATCCGTTCATCGTCCCCATGTGTTCTCACCCGAGAGCCGTCCACACTAAATCCCTAAGATCTCACTCGATTCTCAATGGATTTTCATGTTCTTATGCTCTATGGATTCGTCTTGAAGAGACGAACACATCTATACGGCTAACATGCATCGAAACTAAGGCATTCGAAATGAAGAATCTCCGAAGCTCGGGATGGAGAGTTAGTTCATACCTTGGCTCGGAGAAGTGTGGCTTCAATCCGAGAGTTGTTGCACCTTCGATTAGGTCCCGACAAGCTCCGGATGAAGTCTCCGGTCCGGTGAATCGTCTGGATATGATTTCGACCAAGCCCGATCACAAAGCTTGGAGGCTGGAGCAACCAGGTGGCCCGGAGATGGGGCTTTTAGTGGTGGACACCTTCCCTCGGTCCGGTGAAGGTGTAGAGCCAATCAATTTGGGAATTGGCTCACTGTGGAGAAGTGTCCTGGTTTTGGGCTAAAGTTCGAGCTCAAAATCGGGCTCGACTAGAAGGAATCGGGGTCTGGAATTCAGTGGGGATCAGGTGCTCTATGTGTAGAGAGTGATCTGGAGTGATTTTGGCAGAGTTTCCTTAAGGTTTTTGTTTCAGCCCCTCTCATGGCCGAGAGGGGTGGAGTTTAAATAGGAGAGGGTGGAAGGCCTCTCAGAGGGAGTTAGGGCTTGGGATCAGCTGCTCTGGTGAGGAGAAGATCAGCCATGGTGACCACTAGGCATGGGGCAGCTCAGCAAGTGAGAATTTCAATGTTGGCTCACATGTGAGCTCTCGGCCATGGTGTTTTCCGGTGGCTCAGTGGCGGCCGGCAGTGCAATGGTCACCATCTTGGTCGAGTGGGTCGGGGCGGGGTTTAGTGTAGGCAATCGAGGTTTGACATGTGTAAAGGAGTTTGATTTAAATGGAATGGGAGAAGGCTCACTTTGGCTTGGTTTGGGTCAACCCACCATTTTGGGCTTGGTGCACCCTTCCAAGCTCGATTTTGAGCTGAGGGAATCATTTAGGTCGGCCTAGAAGGAATGGTGAAGTCTCCATCCATGATGAGGTGGCTAAACATGGTTTAGTGTGTGACATGATTAAGGTAAAAAAGGGTTAAAGGAGGTTTAAGAAAGAACCCCCTCTTCTTGCCATAAATGGACTAATGACAAGTCAAAGCCCTCATGGCTTCATGTGGCTTCGAGAATGGCTTGTTCATGGCTTCATTTGGCTTGGGAAAAGGTTGATTTGTTTCATGAAAAGGGTTTTAAGAATTTTGGATGTTTTGATGGAAATTTGTATGAAACTTGATTTGGAATAATTTGATGGTGACTTTAGGACTTAGGTAATGGATTTAATTAAATGGATGACAAATGGAGATGTCATGTGGGCTTTAGGGTAGATTTGGGCTTTTGAATTTTGAAGGAAATGGGCTTTTAAGAAGGTTTAAGGGAAGTGGGCTTTTAAGTTAGGGGTGTGTTCATGGATGGGAATTTTTGTAGAAGTTTGGGCCAAATAGTTGTTGGTTTTGGTTTAGGGATGTTTCATGAATAATTTGAAATAGATTTAAGGTGGTTTGGGTTTGAATTGGGTTGAATTTGGGTTTATTTGGTAAATGGGCCAATGTAGGTCAAATTGGGCTAACTTGGGCCAATGTTGGGCTAGGGTTGAAATTGATGTAAAATAAATATTAAGAAATGTTTATGGGAGTGTTTCAAAGAGGTTTTGGCTTTGGTTGGGTTTTAATTTTGAGGTTTGGGCCTATTTGGGTTAGATTTGGGTTTAGGTCAAAATTGGGCTTTTTGATTTTGGGTTGAATTTGAGTGGGGTTTGGGTCAAAATCTTGGGCAAATCATGTTAGTGTTTTGTTTATGAGGATGTTAAGGAAGGTTTAGAAAAGATTTGGGGTTAATTGGAGTTGAATTGGGTTAGTTTGGGCTAAGTTTGGGTCATGGGTCCAAATTTGGGCTTTAAGGCCCAAAGTGAAATTGGATCCAAATGTCAATCAAATTGGACTTGGATTTGGTCTAAATTGGTATTGGGAATGTTGAATTGAAGTTTAGAATTGAATTGGACCAAAATTGGGGTCAATTGGGTAGGTTTGGTTTGACATTGGGTCCACTTTGGGTTAAAAATGGGTCAATTTGGGGGTTTTGACAAAAGTAGGGTAAATTGACAAAATTGGCCCATGGTGTAGTTGGACAAAATGAAATTGGGAATATTTGGGATTTTCTGGAATTTTCTGGGAATTTTCTGAATTTTTGGATTTTTAGGCCAAGAAGGGTATTTTGATAATTTGGAGGGTATTGGGAGGTTTTCTTGGAATTTTTGGTATTTTTGGGTATGGATAGTCAATTTGAGTGATGTGGAGGTTTTTGGGATTGATTTTGGAAAATTTTAGGTAATTTGGAGATTTTGCAAAAATTTGGGTAATTTCAAGGGCTTTGGGTAGGTTTAGTAGGTGTAGGGTCCTGGGGTCAAAAATTGAAAATTTGGGAAATTGAAGATTGGGTGAATTTGGGTGGGGTGAAATCATTTTGGTTGAGCCATGAAGCCATTTCAAGCCCACATGAGCCATGAAAGGACTCATTTGAGGCATTCACTATGTTGTTCCTAACCCTGCTGCGAGGGCTTAGGGGTTAAGGACCATCCATGTGAATCACCTACATGAGTCGAAGGTCAAGTTGGGTATGGGTGTGGTTTTAGGAAGTGTGTGGAAATGTAGTGTGTAAGTGTAATGTATGTCAGCCCCTTCACTGGACCGAGCCACCCGTGGCGATCCTAAGGCCAAAGAGTCCCATAGGAACTCATCCTTTAAACTTCCATATTCGATTTCAACCCTCTAGGTGATTAGGGGTCTATAGTCAAGTTTGTGGAGTTTGCGGGGAGTTTAGAAGTGGTTTGAATTTCTAAAAGGCGGGTCCCAATTCTAGTCCTCTAAGATAGTCAAAGGAAAAGCCTAAGGCTAGATCCTAAGCACTAAAAAAAAGAAAGGAAGACCTCATCAAAAATGAGGTCAACAGTCTGTAGTCGCTACAGCAGAGGGCGGGCTCGTCAGCGCCCCACCCACAGAGATTCAATAAATAAAAATCTCCGTATCCGCAAGATGTTGACTAAACTAGCAGCGGACCAGCGCGACGAGGCAGTCGCTACTACCAGTGCATATACTTCAAGGATACCGGTTCGCCGAGAACTCCGAAGAAAGGAGGCCGGCTACGAGGATAACGAAGAGACCAGGGAAAATCTCGAGGAGATCGGAAGAAGGAAGGCTACCACGCCACCGGATAAAGCCACCGGCAATGCATGACCTTGTTGCAGAAGCAACCCCGGAGGATGTCTCGACGGAGACCATCCCTGAGGAGCCGAGGTATGCAGGAGAACGCGAAGAGATTGAGCCATATATCCCGTAGTACGTCACCAGGCCTTGCCATTTGCAGATTATTCCAGAATATACGCTAGAAAGAATGCAGAATGTCGAGAAACAAACTTTTGAATACTTCTAGAGAATTAGAGGCAGGAGGATCAATATACTAGAAGGCCTCGAGCTACATACAAACATGTTCTCAGAATACGAACAACAACAAATCGTGGACTACATTCGGGATTTGAAAAGAATGGGTCGAGCAGGCCGCCTAAGAGAAAACACCTACTTGAAACCCCGGAGATGGATGCCAGGGAAAGGGAGAATTACAATACAATGTGGATGTCGCTACAACTTCGAGAAGACAGGAAGGGAAACCCACCGGGGATACTCGCGTCATGGCAAGGTAGATCCAATGCCATTAGTCATCAAAAGGATGGTAAAGAGAATGATAACATGGAGGGTACGCGACGGATTGCATACCCAACGGTTGCATCATTAACATTTACAAGAAGGGTGACTGCATACCCCCGCACATAGATCACCACGACATTGTCAGACCTTTATGCACAGTTTCTTTTCTGAACGAATGTAATATCATGTTCGGATCTGACCTCCGGATAGCAAGCCCAGGTGAGTTCCGAGGGCCAGTAAAGATACCATTACCGGTAGGTTCCGTCATGATACTAAAGGGCAACGGAGAAGATGTCGCTAAACATTGCATACCGGGAGTACCAATGAAGCGGATCTCAGTTACTTTCAGAAGGATGGATGACGAGAAAGCACCTTACCACTTCCGACCGGACCCGTAGCTAGAGAGCCTCCGGCCTTACGAGCCGTGAGTTACATGGAAAATATCACACCTCCAACGTACATCCATACGACATCCTTGCCAAGGATGGCTTGGAAGGTGATGTTATCGACCATGTACCTCACTATTCGGACATGGATTTCGACGGATGCCTTTTTGGATGGATCGACAAAGATCATACATAGTCCGTTTTGTGTACTACATGGATTGTATGAGATGTATTCCGGATCGAGTTGTATGATGTATCTTCAACATGATTGGAATGAAAGTGACCATGTCACATTTTTGGCCTTCACCTCTTTTGTGCAAGTTAGTCGGGAAACGCCATTAAAGTTAAATGAATTTCGAACGAAGAACAGAAAAGAAACAAAAAGAATAAAAGAAAACTTTCCTTCAAAATCTAAAAAAAATGATGATGAACGCCAAATCCACATGAACATTAAATGAACGATAAAGCAAATTTGAATCGTTAAAGGACAAAAAAATAAACACAAATTTTAAATCAAATCTCAATCAAATTTAAATTCAACCTTCCAGATTTCAAATCAAATCTCAATCAGATTCAAACTCAACATTCCAAATTTGAAATCCAATTCGTTCTACTCTCTCCCTTGTCTGGGATGGAAGCGGTCGATTCCATTAACACGAAGCCACGAGGTTTTCGATTCGGATCTGATGGCGAGGAATTGTATCCAATCCAAACCAGCAACTTTCGATCAACTCTTTTGAATGGGATATGTAGCATCTACATATTCCCTCCTAATCTATTTCTTTCCACAAAAATCTTTTACAACTTTCATGAAATTCTCGAAACACCAAAATTCCACACTTTTCAAATCAACACTACAAATCTTTGCAAAATCAATTAGATCAAAATCAAATTCTTGGGGTTGAGGATTTTACATCCGATACTGCATTGCTTTTGGTTCTTTCCCTATCGCAATGAAATACATCAAAAGTCAAATTCTTGGGGTTGAGGATTTTACATCCGATACTGCATTGCTTTAGGTTCTTTACCTATCGCAATGAAATACATCAAAATCAAATTCTTGGGGTTGAGGATTTTACATCCGAAACTGTATTACTTTAGGTTCTCTCCCTATCGCAATGAAATACATCAAAATCAAATTCTTGGGGTTGAGGATTTTACATCTGATACTGCATTGCTTTAGGTTCATTACCTATTGCAATGAAATACATCAAAATCAAATTCTTGGGGTTGAGGATTTTACATCCGATACTGCATTGCTTTAGGTTCTTTACTTATCACAATGAAATACATCAAAATCAAATTCTTGGGGTTGAGGATTTTACATCCGATACTGCATTGCTTTAGGTTCTTTCCCTATCGTAATGAAATACATCAAAAATCAAACTTTTGGGGTTGAGGATTTTACATCCGATACTGCATTGCTTTAGGTTCTTTCCCTATCGCAATGAAATACATCAAAATCAAATTCTTGGGGTTGAGGATTTTACATCCGATACTGCATTGCTTTAGATTCTTTCCCTATCGCAATGAAATACATCAAAATCAAATTCTTGGGGTTGAGGATTTTACATCTGATACTGCATTGCTTTAGGTTCTTTCCCTACCGCAATGAAATACATCAAAATCAAACTCTTGAGGTTAAGGATTTTACATCCAATACCACATTGCTCTGAGATCTTTCCTCATTGTAATGGTTCAATCTAATCAATTCAATTTTCTTTTGAGGTTGAAGATGTTACATGTAAAACAACAAAATTCCAATTTTCATTTCAAGTTCAAATCCCTTCAAATTAATTTTAATAAACTTCAATCTAAATTGAAACTCAAACTAAAATCTGAGCTCACACATCAGAACTTAAACTGAAACAAAATGAAATCTAAATCGAAATTTCCGCAGATCATACGATTTGGGATTCACCTCCTTTTCCTTTCCTCAGCAAGAGTTCAGGAATCTCCAGTCTCAGAGATATACTTGACACTCCCCAGCGGAAATTCTTCTACTCTGTCCCAAGTTTGCCACTTGGACTTTTGTGTTGATTTTGTCGATCTTTTCGGTCAACGCCAATACGCGCGGTGTGCTTGGATAGCAGACCACACCTATTGGGGGTCCATTTGTTGACCTCATTTTTGATGAGGTCTTCTCTTCTCTCTTTAGTACTTAGGATCTTGCCTTAGGCTTTTCCTTTAACTATCTTAGAGGACTAGAAGTGGAACCCACCCTTTAGAATTTCAAACCACTTCTTAAACTCCCTGAAAACTCCACAAACTTGATTGTAGACCCCTAATCACCTAGAGGGTTGAAATCAAATGTGGAAGTTTAAAGGATGAGTTCCTATAGGACTCTTTGGCCTTAGGACCGCCTACTGGGTGGCTCGGTGCAGTGAGGGCCGACTTACACACAGACTACACTTATACACTACACTTTCACACACCTCCTAAAACCACACCCATACCCAACTTGACCTCTTGACTCATGAAGGTGATTCACATGGATGGTCCTTAACCCCTAAGCCCTTGGCTAAGAGGGTTAGGAACAACATAGTGAATGCCTCAAATGAGTCCCTTCATGGCTCATGTGGGCTTGATATGGCTTCATGGCTCAACCAAAATGATTTCATTCCACTTACATTTACCCAATCTTCAATTTTCTAAATTTTCAATTTTTGACCATCGGGACCCCGGACCCACCAAACCTACCAAATGCCTCGAAACTACCCAAAATTTGCAAAATCACCTAAATTACCCAAAATTCCCCAAAATCATTCCTAAACATTTCCCTCCACTCAAATTGATCATCCATAGCCAAAAATACCAAAAAATTCCAAAAATACCCCCAATACCCTCCAAATACCCAAAATGCCCCTCTTAGCCAAAAAATCCAAAAATTCAGAAAATTCCCAGAAAATTCCAGAAAATCCCAAATATTCCCAATTACATTTTGTCCAACTACACCATAGACCAAGTTTGTCAATTTACCCAACTTTTACCAAAACCCCCAATTTAGCCCATTCTCAACCCAAGTGAACCCAATGTCAAACCAAATCTACCCAATTGACCCCAATTGTGGTCCAATTAAATTCTAAACTTCAATTTAACATCCAAAATATCAATCTAGACCAAATTCAAGTCCAATTCAATTGAAATTTGAATCCAATTTTACTTTTGACCTTAAAGCCTAATTTGGACCCATGACCCAAACTTAGCCCAAACTAACCCAATTCAACTCCAATTAACCCCAAATCTTTTCTAAACCTTCCCTAACATCCTCACAAACAAAACACTAACATAATTTGCCCAAAATTTGGACCCAAACCCCACTCAAATTCAACCCAAAACCAAAAAGCCCAATTTTGACCTAAACCCAAACTTAACCCAAATAGGCCCAAACCCCAAAATCCAACCCCAACAAAAGTTGAAACCTCTTTGAAACAGCCCTACAAACATTTCTAAACATTAATTTTACACCAATTTCAACATTAGCTCAACATTAGCCCAAGTTAACCCAATTTGGCATACATTGACCCATTTACCAAATCAACTCAAATTCAACCCAATTCAAACCCAAACCACCTCAAATTTGTTTCAAATTACTCATGGCACATTCCTAAACCAAATACAACAATTATTTGGCCCAAACTTTTACAAATTTTCCATCCACCAATTTATTTCCAAGCTTAAAAAGCCCATTTTCTTAAACCTTCCTAAAGAACCCACCCAAAACAAATTTAAAAGCCCAAAACTTATTCCAAAAGCCCACATGAAATTTCTCTCATCATACCCATAATTTAAAACACTTCCTAAGTTCCAATCCCATCATCAAATGATTCCAAATCAAGCCTCATGACAAATCACCCCTAAATGCCAAAAATCCCAAAATCCCTTTCTCATGCAAGTAACCGAAGCCATTCCCAAGCCATGAGCAAGCCTTGAAGCCATGCACAAGCCACATGAAGCCATGGGATTCACTTTACACATCATCATACCATTAATTGCAAAAGGAGGAGCCTCTTTTTAAACCCCCTTAAAAAGATTTTAACCCTTTTAATGCTTCACCTTAATCCATGATTAATCCAAATATTCATGGATGGTGACTTCACTACCCTTTCCTAGCTGACTCATCTGACCTCCCTCAGCCCAAATCAGTCCCTTGGTGGGTGCACCAAGCCCAATTACATGAGTTGACCAAAATCAATCCAAAATGAGCCTCACCCCATTCCATTTCAATTCAACAACTTTACACATGGCCATTGCCAATTCCCTACACTAAACCCCAGCCCTGGACCTCCTGACCCTGAGAGTGACCCAGGCCTACAGGCCAGCTGCCTGGGTCTCCAGAAAACGCCATGGCCGAGACATTGGAAGGAGCCAAGCATTGAAATTGTCCCTTGCTGAGTTGCCCCATGCCCAGTGGCCATTGCAGCTGTTCTTCCCTTGCCAAGAGCAGTGATCCCGGTCCCTAACTCCCCGCGGAGGCCCCTGCAGCCTCTCCTATTTAAACACCACCTCTCTTGGCCATGGAAGAGGTGCTTGAACCAACCTTAAGGAAACTCGCCAAAATCATTCCGGACTACTCCCCACACATAGAGAACTTGATCCCCACTCGAAATGCCCCTGCCATTTCCTCTCTGTGAGCTCAATTTCAGAGTTGAAATCCAAGCCCAAAACTAGGACACTTCTCCACAGTGAGCCAATCCCCAAATTGATTGATCCTACACCTTCACCAGACGAAGAGAAGAAGTTTACCAGTAAAAGCCCCTTCTCTAGGCCACCCATCTGTTCCAGACTCCAAGCTTTGTAATCGGCTGTGGTCGAAATCATACCTGGACAATTCACCAGGCCAAGGGACTTCATCTGGAGCTTGCTTGGACCCAATCGAAGGTGACACAACTCTCGCATCGAAGCTTCACTTCTCTGAGCAAAGGTATGGACTCACTCTTCTTCCTGAGCTTACAGAGATTCTCCATTTAATTTGAATCAATTTTAATGCATGTTTACCCTATGGATGTGTTCGTTTCTTCAAGACGAATCCATAGAGCATAAGAACACAAAAATCCGTTGAGAATCGAGTGAGAAATTAGGATTAGAAGGTTGACGGTCACGGGTGCACTCCAGTTGTAGACGATGACTGGGAGCCGTCAGATCGAGCGTGTATCGAGCGGATGGTCTGGATCGAGCCTGACAGCGCGATGGTATATGAACCGCGGGTCCCTGGAGCGCTGAGTCGGATGGCTGCGCAGAATCAGGAGACGACGCGTGGCCTTTCAGAGCTGCCGAGGATGGCGTGGCGCCGCGTGGATAAGTAGGAAATTAGGACTATTTTCTATTTATTTAATTACCAGAACTTAGAAAATTCATAACTTTGTGTAGGAAAATCCTAAAAATAAAATAAAAAATACCTCTTGCTCAGTGAACAAAGGAGAATAATGTGGAAAAGAAATCATTTAATTTCATTGAATATTTGATTTTTAATGATTTATTTACTCTCTGCACATTTTCAATTCTCCATGCATGTATACAATTCACCATAGCATGAGACCATAGGGCTTTTGAAGCCTCTGAATTTGGGGACATTCCCTGAATTTTCCAAAGTCAGAGGCCATCCCTATGAAGAGTTATTGATTTTTCAAGTCTAGGTCATTATTTTGAGTATTTTAATTCCAATAATTAGCATGTTGTGAAATAAATTCTAGGAAAATTTGGAGAGGTTTCTTATGACTAGAGGACCCTAGGGAAAATAGGTTTTGAGTTAACTCACTTGGAATAACCCTAATTGGCTTAAACACCCAAAATGGAACTTTAATTAATTAGAGCTAATTATACATCAAATTGACTTGAAATCAATTCTCCACTGACCTTTAGGATCAGAGGAACCCACCATAAATATTTAAAGTCAATTAGACTTGGTTAGCCCTATCAAATGGGTTGATTAAGCCATTTAGCCAAACTTAAACTTCAAAAGTTCATAACTTTCAAAATACTTTTCAAAAATTCACCAAATTGGTTTTGAAGCCTCTCTGATATCAGGGGAATCTAAGAAAATTAAAATTTCAATTTTCAAAAAAAAGTTGATTTTTTGCATTATTTTAATATTTTTAATAATTAAAAAATAATAAAAAAAAAAATAATAAAATTCACCAAAATGTCACATTTTGAATTTTAATCATTTAGGAACAAACCCCATATTTTTCTTAAGTCTCTATGATGAGATATCAAATTTTAAAGCCCTAAGATATTTTTAAAATTAAAAAAAAAATGAATTTTCTAGCATTTCCACTAAAATAATTCTAATAAATCAAAGAAAAATCAGAAAATTATAAAAATTCATTCTCTAGTTTTCTTGATATCAGAGAGATTTTTGAAAAATATAAAATTCATTTTTCAACCTTTATTTTATTTTTAAATTAATTAATACTCCAAAACTTAAAATAATTATAATAAAAAGAATATAATTCAAAAAATCACCAAAATTGGTCCAAGTGGTCCTCTAGTCATTAGGAATGTCCCATATTTTTCTTAAGGACAGAAAATTTCCCTTGGTCATGTTGTTGAATTTTCCTTGAAAATCCTTATTTTCCACCAAAAATAATTACATAAATAAATTAAATAAAGAAAAATCACATTTTCTCCTCTAATGTCTTTATTGACATATGAGTGAATTCACATAAAAATTTCAAATTCATTTAAGCTCAATTTTGTGAGTTATGGAATTAGTAAGTTTAAAGGGCAAAATGGTAATTAAAATTTTAACCTATAATTAAAAATTTTAGGTCTAATTAAAACGGTGGATAAAATATTTGATACTAAGTTGATTTTGGATGTTTGAAACTTAGGTAGTTAAAGGAAAGAAACCTACCAAATAGTTTGAAAATAATTAAAATAAACCTTAATTAAATATTTGATTAAACTTGGAAGAATAATAAAAAAATCGGAATTATTAAAATAGGGATATTATTAGGAAGAGATTTATTCTTTAATTTAAAAATCCCTAAATTAATCACCACAATAACATTTAATTCCTAATTAAAATGATGATCCAAACTTCAAGATTTAAAATGTTAAAAGACTTAATTATTAAATTAAATTAAAGTTAAAACATTTAAATTAAATCCTTTCAAAATTTCAATTAAATTAATACTTTAACAATTAAATTAAATCAACCTTAAAGCATAAAAAAAATAAAATATTAAATTAAAATTAAAATAAAATTAAATTAAAATTTAAATAAAATATTAAATTTAAATTAAAAATTTAAATTAAATTAAATTTAAATTTAATTTAAATTAAATTAAATTAAATTAAATTAAATTAAATTAAATTAAAACATATTAAATAAAATAAAATTAAATTAAATTAAAACATATTAGATTAAATAAAAAAATAAAATCAAGTTAAAATAAAATTAAAATTAAATTAAATTAAATAAAATTAAATTGAAAGTAAAACTAAACCAAATTAAATTAAACTAAAATTAAATTAAATTAAATTGAATTAAATATAACATCACCAAAGACATAAATAATTCAAAATAAATCTAAAACAACTTGAACACTATTCTAGACTTAAACCATTAATTGAAATTAAATTAAATCACAAATCACTTGAACATTAATTTGCCCTCAAAAGCTCTTGTTGTCATAACTCCTAAACGGAGTGTTAAGTGAAGTATTACTTCACTCATAGGATATTCAAATGTCCCAGTTCATCGAGCAAGATAACAAAACTTGAACTCCTGGATGATTAATTCATTTGTATAATTAAATTCTCTTGGACTTAAAACAATCCTGAGGTATTGAAAAGATGTTTAAGATTCGTCTTAAGCACTTCCTCAATATGATAGGATATTTATAAGAACAATTGAACTTAATTGTTCTTTGATGAAGAAAATCGTCCTCAAACCAAAACACAAGAACCTAGACGTCATAGGAGATGACTAGTTATAGGAGTAGGACCTTGGTAGAAAACCATAATCCTTCCCTTAGCTTTACCTAGAAACTTGCTTTAAATGATTAAATATTTTAAATTGAGTTTAAGTGCAGCTTGGGATGACGGGAAGACCCTCCAGGTATGCTTTTGTTTTATTGCAATTTACCTCCTTGCAATTTACTTTATTGCGAAATGCACTTTACTTTTCTTGCATGATAAACAACTGTTGCATGAAAACCCACACCTCTAGGATAGTCCCTAAAACTGAAACCAAAACTAAATTAAAAGTCATTACAAGATAAAATTCACCGTCACAACATTTCAAAATATAAAACAACTCAAAATCTAATCACAAACAAAACAAAAAAACTACAACTACAACAAAATAAAAAACGTCTTGTTGGATGATCGGAAGTACCTCGGATGATGTAACATACGTGTTGCTAATGGGATTTCCCACAGTCTAAATGAAAGTGTGGAACTCATTTAGTTGAGTTTAGCAAATTCATCTGGACTAAGTGAATCCGATAAAAATAAAGATGCCGGAAGGATGGAACCGTGGGATCTTAACCGGTGTTGTTATAATCAACTTTAAGATTTGTTTTAACTAAAATACTAAAAAACATTTGGAAATTAAGACCTTCTCCAAACCAGAACACTTCTCTCATCTCTTGATTTATGATTTCTAAAACTAAACCTTCTGCAACAATAAGGAGCTCGGAGCATGGTTGGCGACGACGGCCATCGTCATCGAATGAAAACCCGAGTCTACTTCAGTAAAACTTTCTTAGAATTAAATAACCAAACCATAGAACCTCGAGGTAGTTTGCTTAGTGCAACATAAATCCTCAACCTTTTGTTAGGCATTTGCATTGCAAATTAAGCCCTAACCGGTCTTAGGACTACGAGGTGATCGTTCGGTACGACATAAACCCTCACATCTTCGAGGTCGTTTGCATGATCGCGTCATACAAATATAAGTCCTAATTAATTAAAATTGGCAAGATCAAAACATTAAATAAACATTAGGACTTTCCTAAATTCAAGCCAAACAATAGGATAGTCGGGAAATTACTGAAGTTCGCTTCGAATCTGTAATTTCTCCTTTCCTCCTTTGAATTCCCAAAACAAAATGTTCCAAACTTGATCCATTCCCTATTGAAATTCCAAAATTCAATCCCTTGAAAACTAAAACTTTGAGATTCTTGAGAGCAGAATTATTGATTATTATCGAGAGTTTTCTTAAGTGATTCCCGTCATTTAAGATGTAATTAACTATAGGGGCTTGCCCTTATAGAGAATTTTAAGAACCTGAGTAATATAAACCCTGCTTAATTTCTTTGTATTAAGCAGGGGAAGTTGTCGGCTTATAAAATTGGTTCGCAGACCAAACAGATGTCACAAATCTTCTAGTTTATTTAAACGAGCCCCATCATCAAGTAGTGTGTCTATTCTTCGGGATAGATACACAGCTTGTGATGTGGCGCTCATTTATATAAATTATTTGGGATGTGACATCAGTTTGATTTCATATCTTAAAATTTTCAAATTCAAAATTATTTTCAAAATCAAATGCTACTTTCTAAATTATATATATATATATATATATATATATATATATATTTAAACCAAATTTAAAATCTAAAAAAAATAAGCCGCACAGGCACAAGTCCTTTAGATTCTTTGTTTCGCATACAAAGCACAATAAATAGTACATTAACAATTAAAGAAATAATAGATAAAATATATTCAACACAACAAAACATTTTCACGAACACCTTATTTTTCACATAAACAGTTTTTACTACACTACAATTTTCCAAGTCTAAACCTAATTATTTCAACAAAAATTCTCCTAAAGTTCTTACCGAAGCTTCTCCGGCAACGGCGCCAAAAACTTGACCCGACACACAATAACGTAGTAATTTTTGTATCCAAAAGATGGCCAAAAACTTGACCCAATTTATAAATAGCGGATAGTGTATAAAAATTAAAATGTTGTAAAACTTTAGAAAATAATTTACACACTAGGGGTACTACGCAAGTATATGTATCGTTTCAATTAATATAGGGTTTTCTTTTATAAGCCCAGTATTGATCCCACAGAAAAGCAAGGTAAGAAATCCTTTAGGCTAATTCCAGTCTATTTCTATAAGGCCTAAATTTGGAATGTTGATTAAACTGAGTTTTCTAATAACTAATCCTAAATTAAATTCTTAAATAAAAAGATAACTTATGGATAAATTGGTTTGGAGAAATTCGAGATATTAAAATTACCTTTCTCTTGCAATTACATAGATAATGTGTAAGAAAGATATGCTTAGAATTAGTGTAGTAGTGCCAAATAGAAGCATTTCTTCTCTTTACCCTTTGGTCCAGGCATTAAAAACATTGGCTAATCTAAAGATTGGTTCAGGATGTTTTATTAGTAGAATGGGTTAATCTAGACTCACACTACTAGATGTCCAAGGGTGGCTATGGTCGCCCCTACCAGTGACCCGTTCCCTTTCTATAGATCAAATTATTAGAATTTAGTCTGTGACTCTAAAAACTAATCAATTCTGCGCCCAATAAACAATATCTCCCTATTTATTTGCACTTCACCTTGAATAACCCGCTCAAGGCCTTCGACTACCCAAGGATTCATGTGATATATACTAGTTAAGAATTCATCTCCTTCTAGGTCTCAGAATTCTTCAACAGGTTTTAACAACACAAGTGATCAATTTGTAAAGTAAATGAAGATCCGGTATGAATATCATCACCATAATTTAATAAAAGAATATCTAAGCAAATCTTAATTCCTAAACTTGCATCTATTTCATTACAAAATAAAAGTAAATGAAAATAATGGCATAAGAAGTAAAAGAATTGATAGAACTATATAATAAATTAAGTGTCAACAAGGAACTTATTTCATTAGTATTCTATTATATTTATGCAACTATCTGTCACCTAGAAGCATCTAATAGATAATTCTATCATAAAAATGATTTTCCTACGCATGCCACTACTTCATATTAAAAGAAAGAGTAAAGAAAATCAATTACGTAACATGGATAATTCACAACAGAAAACTTGGTTTAAAACAAAGAAAATCCACTAGAAAATGTTTACAACAAATACAAAGAAATGAATAACACAATACTTAGCTTTTTCCTCTGATAGAAAGAAGAAATTCTCTCTACCAAAGTTTCCCACCGATCCATGCGCCGCTCGTACATCCCTTACATAAATATCTCAAAATTCCTCACCAATCTCTCCATAAGATATAGAAATCTACATCTTCATGACTCTAAAATGGATAAAATGACTAAGGGGAAAAAGAGAGACTATAAGGTGCAATTTTCTCTGAAAGAGTGGACTCCTATTTATAGGCTCCAAGGGTTTCCTTTAGGCACCTCTTCAAAATGTGTCTAAATTCAATGAATCTCCTAGGCGCCGGAATCTGGCGCCTAGGCGCCGGAATCTGGCGCCTAGGCGCCGGAATCTGGCGCCAGCGCCGGAATCCGGCGCCAGCGCCGGACTCCGTTGACCAAGTCTTTGCACCCCTTCACTTTGGGTCGCACCTCTTCACGATTAAAACTGTTCCAATGTGTCCAGATACATTGTATCACATGTCCTATATATTAGGAATAACTTCTAGGCTTCTAGAAGGCCTAGAAACTACTTAACACCATCAAAATAACTCCCAAAGTCGTCAAAAATCCGTCACATAACCGTTTCTAGATGATTATGGCGCCTAGGCCTTGATTCTGGCTCCTAGGCGCCGTTTTCTCGTCGTCACTGGCGCCTAGGCGCCACTCTGTGCACAGCTCCACCATTTTGCTCCGTTTGGCTCCGTTTCAACTCCGTTTCGCCCCATTTCAGTTGCGTTGCGTTCCTAACATCTTTACCTACAAGATAGACATAAAAACAACCTTTCTCAAAAATATAATTTCATTCAAAACATGTGAGAAATGTAAAAGATATTGAGCATAGAAAGACATATTGATATGTGCTAAGTTAGAATTTGTTTTTCTTGCTCATTTTGGCTCCAAATTGTATAATTTTTGCTTCATTTTCTCTAAAATCATATTTTTATACTTGAAAACAAAAATATGCAAAATTACTTCCTTTATAGTGTAATATCATTAAAAATATGCATAAAGTAGGCATGAAATGAACACTAAAAATGGGTACTTCTTTTTCATGGATCATACCCCTAGTGTGTAAAAATATTTTCTAAATTTACATAATATTAATTTTATAAACTAGCCACTATTTATAAATTGAGTCAAATTTTTAGTCTATCTTTTGGAAGCAAACATTACTGCGTTATTTGCGGTCGGGTCAAGTTTTTGGCGCCGTTGCCGGGGAAAAGAAAGAAATAGAATAGTTTAAATTTTCTTAAAAAAAGAAAAAAGATATATATTTTATTCCTTGTTTTATACGAAGATTTGGTTCTGAAGGATTACTACCTTTAGATTCTGAATTAGAAAAAATAATTAGAGAAATTAAAAAGGGAAAATAAATTTAAAAATTTCAAGAAATGGCTACTTTACAAAATCCAATTGAACTTAATGATCAAAATGTTTATAAACCAATAAGGGATTATGCTAACCTTACAGTTGATGAACTTGATAGTAGTATTCAAATACCCACTATAGATGCTAATTCTTTTGAACTTAAACAGTCTATTATTCAAATGGTGCAAAACAATCAATTTGGTGGATCACCAAATGAGGATCCAAATTTACATCTTGTTAGTTTTTTTAGAACTTTGTGCTACCTTTAAATATAATAATGTTTCTGATGATGCTATTAGACTTAGACTCTTTCCTTTTTCTTTAAGAGATAAAGCAAAGATGTGGTTAAATCATTAGTGACTGGTTCTATTAAAACATGGGTTGAAATGGCACAAAAATTCCTTGCTACATATTTTCCACCTTCTAAAATTGCTAAATTAAGAAATGATATTACTTCGTTTAGTCAATTTGACGGGGAGACAATATATGAAACTTGGAAAAGATTTAAAGAACTATTAAGAAAATGTCCTCATCATGCTTTACCTGATTGGTTGATTATTCAAACATTTTATAATGGATTAATGGGATCTTTAAAATCAATTATTGATGCTGCTGCTGCAGGTTCTTTAATGTCTAAATCATTTGAAGAAGCTTACACTTTAATTGAAAAATGGCTAATAACAATTTTCAATGGCCTTCTGAAAGGATTAATTCTAAAAAGATGGCCAGTATTCACGATAATGAAGCCTTTTCTCTCTTAGCTTCACAAGTTGCGGCAATGTCTAAGAAATTAGATAATTTTGCAATTAATATTTCGCATAATAACTCTGCTAATATTGAAGATTCTCAAACTATTGAAACTTTACAAGCTATTGCAAGTAAAAATAATCCTTATTCAAATTATTATAATCCCGGGTGGAAAAATCATCCTAATTTTAACTGGAATAATTCACAACAACAATGGGGTAATAATCAATCTCATCCCACTGGAAATTGGAATAATCAAGTTAATTCAAATTATAAACCTCTTGGATTTAATAATCAACAGAAAAAGTTATCAATAGAAGAAGTAATTATGCAAATGAATAATTAATTATAAAATCAAAATACTGCTATTTGTAATATTGAAAATCAAATGGGACAAATTGCTACTTTAATTAATAACAGACCTGTAGGAACACTTCCTAGTAATTTTGAAATCAATCCAAAGGAAACTGGAAAAGAACATGAACAAGTTAAAGTTGTGCAACTTAGAAGTGGAAAGGAATTAAAAGAAAGATTGCAGAATGAAATTGAAAAAGAGATTGAGGTTGAAGAGATTGAAAAACCTAAAGAAACTCTCTCTCTAGTCAAGATCGATCGTTATACTTCGTTAGTGTGGAAGTTGAAAAACCACCACCTTTTCCTCAAAGACTTAAACATCAGAAATTAGATCATCAATTTTCTAAGTTCTTTGAAATTTTTAAGAAACTTACTATTAACATACCTTTTGCTGAAGCTTTGGAACAAATGCCAACTTACGCAAAAAATGAAAATTTGAAGGATATTTTAAACAAAAAATGAAAATTTGAAGCTTTTGAAACTGTTGCATTAAGTGAAGAATGCAGTGCAATAATTCAAAAGAAATTACCTGAAAAGCTTAAGGATCCTGGAAGTTTCACTATACCCTGTGCTATTGAAGAAAAATTTTGCGGAAAAGCTTTATGTGATTTAGGAGCAAGTATTAATCTCATGCCATTTTCTATCTTTCGAAGATTGAATTTTGGAGATATTACTCCCACCACTGTAACTCTTTAGTTAGCTAATAAATCTATCACTTATCCTAAAGGAGTTATAGAGGATGTCCTTGTTAAAGTGGATAAATTTATCTTCCCTGTAGATTTCATAGTACTTGATATGGAAGAAGATAAAGAGATACATATTTTTTTAGGAAGACCTTTTCTAGCTACCGGACGAGCTATGATTGATGTGCAAAAAGGAGAATTAACCATGAGAGTTAACGATCAAGAAATTAAATTCAATGTTCTTAAATCAATGAAGTACCCTGATAAAGAGAAATGTTATCGAATGGATATAATTGATTATTTAATTGAAAAACAATATCAAGAAAAATGTAAAGTCATTTCTGAAGAAAAATTTGAATTTTTAACTGATGAAGATGGAGTAGTAGAAGAAGAAGAGACTCATTTTATTAAAGATAATTGGGAAACTTTAGACATAACTCAAAATGATATATTTTTACCCTCAATTAAAAAAGCACTCGAATCGGAATTAAAAATGTTACCTTCCCATTTAAAATATGTGTTTCTTGGAAATTCGTTAACTTTACCTGTTATTATTTCTTCTGAACTAAGTAAAGATTAAGAAGAAAAATTACTAGGTGTGTTAAAGAATTATAAGAAAGCTTTTGGTTGGACTATTGTTGATATAAGGGGAATAAGCCCTTCCATTTGCATGCATAGAATCTTAATGGAAGAAAATTTTAAACCTACTATAGAATCGCAAAGAAGATTAAATCCTATCATGAAAGAGGTTGTTAAAAAATAAATTATTAAGTGGTTACATGCCGGTATTATTTATCCTATTTCGGATAGTCAATGGGTAAGTCCTATTCATTGTGTTCCGAACAAAGGAGGTGTAACTTTCATTGTTAATGATAAAAATGAACTTATTCCTACAAGACAAGTTACTGGATGGCGAATTTGTATTGAATATAGGAAACTAAATAAAGCCACTAGAAAGGATCATTTTCCTTTACCTTTCTTGGATCAAATGCTCGATAAATTAATTTGGACACTCATATTTCTATTTTCTGGATGGATATTATGGTTATCATCAATTACTTATTGCTCCTGAGGACCAAGAAAAGACAACATTTACAAGTCCTTATGGAACATTTGCTTTTAGAAGAAAGCCTTTTTGTTTATGTAATCCACCTGCAACTTTTCAAAGATGTATGATGTCAATATTTTGTGATTTAATTGACAAAAGAATTAAAATATTCAAGCAAAAGTGAAAATTATTGCTGAATTGCAACCACCTACTACTGTTACTGATGTGAGAAGTTTTCTAGGTCATGCTGGATTTTATAGAAGATATATAAAGGATTTTTCTAAAATTGCTAAACCTCTTTGTCACTTATTAGAAAAAGATGCAAAATTTGAATTTAATAAAGAATGTATTAATGCTTTTAACATTCTAAAAGAAAAACTAATAACTGCACTTATCATTGTTGCACCTGATTGGAGTAAATCTTTTGAATTAATATGTGATGCAAGTGATTTTGCAATTGGAGCTGTATTAGGACAAAAATATGAGAAATTTTTCAAAGTTGTGTATTATGCTAGTAAAACTTTCACTGAAACACAAAGAAATTACACTACCACTGAAAAAGAGCTTCTAGCTATAGATATGCCTTTGATAAATTTAGACCTTATCTTCTTGGTACTAAATGCATAGTTCATACTGATCATTCTGCTATTAAATATCTATTATCTAAGAAGGATTCTAAACTCTAGACTTATAAGATGGGTTTTACTTCTACAAGAATTTGATTTTCAAATAGTAGATAGAAAAGGAACTGAAAACAAATTGCTCATCATTTGTCTAGAATTAAAAAAGATATTATTTCGGAAGAAAATATAAATGAGAAATTCCCTGATGAATCTTTATATGTTATTCAAAGATGCAAAACACCTTTGTATGCTGATATTGTTAATTATTTAGTTAGCAATATTTTGCCTTATGACTTGGATAACAAATTTATTAAGAAATTTAAATATGATGCTAAATCTTATATTTGGGAAGAACCTCATTTATCTAAAATTGGTAAAGATTATATGATTCGAATATGTGTACCTTATGAGGAAACTTTTGCTATTATTAAAAAATGTCATGATTCTGATTTTGGAGGACACTTTGGCATACATAAAACTGCATTTAAAATTTTAAATTCTGAATTTGGAATCAAATATAGAATTGCAACTGCTTATCACCCTCAAACTAGTGGAATGACTGAAGTATCAAACAGATAAATTAAAAGAATTTTAGAAAAGACTGTTAATCCTAAAAGAACTGATTGGGTTGATAGACTTAATTCTGCATTATGGGCTTATAGAACAACTTATAAGACACCAATCGGAATGACACCTCACCGGTTAATTTATGGTAAACATTGTCACTTACCTGTAGAACTTGAACATAAAGCTTATTGGGCGATAAAGGAGTTTAATTTTAATTTGAATAAAGCAGGAGAAAAATGATTATTGCAACTAAATGAGATGGAAGAAATTAGAAACGAATCGTATGAAAATGCGAGAATTTATAAAGAGAAAATGAAAATGTTGCATGATAATAAGACTTCAGGAAAAATTTTTGAGCCTGGACAAAAAGTATTATTGTTTAATTCTCATTTAAGACTTTTTCCTGGAAAATTAAGATCTAAATGGATTGGACTCTATTTAGTTGAGAAAGTATACCATTATAGAGCTGTGGATATTAAAGATCCCAAAACAGGAAAAATTTTTAAAGTAAATGGAGTAAGATTGAAGCCTTATTTGGGAGATATTAAAAAGATTTATAAAGAAGCTTATGAATTGAGTCAACCTGATTAAAGATTTACTTAAGTCGGGCTGACGACGTTAAACCAAGCGCTTTGTGGGAGGCAACCCATAATTATCTTTGTTTGTGAGAGTTTTTGTGTTTTAATGTAATGTTATGCCTCGATCTTGATTAATTTTATATTACTTTAGAAAAATTTGATGCTCATAAGTCTTTGTTGACTTAGGCTAAAAATTATTTTGAAGTATGTAAGATTTACAAATAGGATCACTCTATTTTGAATATGAGTAAAAAGGAGATCAAGTTAACCTTCATTATGATGATTTACAATGTGAGTTATCGAGTCTAAATTACTCTTACCAGTATAATTTACCTATCTTGGAGAACGAAATTTTGAAAATTTGACGATTAGGCGAAACGGAGTTGAACATAGTTCCGGCTCCTAGGCACCAGAATTCGGCGCCTAACCGCCAAAATCAACTATGTATCAATAGGTCCGGCACCTAGGCGCCAGATTTGGCGCCTAAGCGCCACGGTTACTGGGTCATGCAAAAACCAAAAATTTTTAGTTTTTCACATAATTTTCCCCTTTAAATCAACCCATCTTCTTCCCTAACCATCAAGCAATCAAAATTACGTCCCTTACACTTTCTTCTTGAGAGATTTGAGAAATTTTGAAGAAATGGAAGGAAGAAATCATGGAGAAGAGGCTAGGGACAAGGTCTCAAGGGATCCTCAACCCTATTTCAATGGTTTCATCGTTGTAAGTTTAGAGAAAATTTCTAGTGTTTGGATAAGTTTGAAGCAGATTTTAAAAGCATTGGAGATCACCTTCATGAGATGTTTCATCAAGTTGAACATCTAGAATGGCAAATGAAACTTCAATTTGATCATTTTGCGGCTTATCAAGATGCTCAAGTTGAAATGTATGCGAAGAACAAGTGGATTGACGAAAAGACGGCTACGGATTTCCTGAGAGCGTTAGTGTTCTTTTCAAGTGGAATACACAATTTCCTTTGTGAAGATTAGAATATTCTGGTAATGAGATAGTTATTATGGTTTGTTGAGTCGTTGTATCGATTTAGAGAATCGATTGTGTTTGTTTGTGTATTTGCTTTCATGTTCAATGTGTGTTGTTTTTGCTTGGAAATTGTTATGTTTGAGTGTGTATTAGGAACTTGAATCAAATATAATACATATCTGGAATGTATTGAGTCAATATTGAAGATTATAAATGGAAATTAGTGAGTTTGACTGAAACCTTATGTTTGATTGGTGGATTTAATATTTAATTTTATAAATATTTGAAAAATGTTGTGGAAGTTAGAAACTGAAGCTCTACTCTGATATGAGTAATTGGAAGTTAAATTTATGAATTTTGGTGGAAAATTAAATTAAATTTTTTTTTTTGTGAAAGGCGAGTCTGGCGCCTAGGCACCAGAATTCGGCGCTTAAGCGCCAGTTCGGCCTGTCCCCTAAAAATTACTTAAATAACCCCTAAAAGCCATTTTTGACGCCTAAGCTTCATCTTCTTCCCCATTTTCGTGAAAATACATCCTCTAGATCCATTTTGAGGTCAAAACATCAAGGATTTGAGCACGAAACCACTCGATTTCTTCGTCTTAAGGTTAGATCTACACTTTAAACCATTTATTTTTTATTTTCACCATAGATTTCCCTAAGTTTTACTAAGAACCAAAAATTTTGAAAAAATTTTCGATTTTTAGTGATTTCTTTGGATTTCTAAAATTCTTTTAAGTTTTATAAACTTAAAAAGAGTTCAAATCTTTGATTCCTAAATTTATTCTTATTTTCTTTCACGTTTAGATGGCTCCAAAATCTAAACGCGGGAAGGCACGAGATAACTTTGATAGTAGCAAATTTTCTACTGCGGCTATTCATTTTTGCTTCCATGAATTTGCGACGTCCAGAAAGTTCATTTCTGAACGAAGTTTCTAGCATCCTGGAGAAATGATCGAAAACACTATTGTTGTGCACAACTGGCAACGATTTTGTTATTTTAATGCTGTTGCTGTTATCCTGATTGTTTGAGAATTTTATGCATATTTTCTGGATGCTGAGGATTATGAAGTCTTTGTCAGAGGAATCGGAGTAGGATTTAGTCTAGAAAGAATCAACTTATTTTATGGCCTACCACCGACTATTGAGTGCTATTATTCTGGATTATCACCATCTCAGGGAGATTTGAATATGATTATTGCTTATCTGACTGACGGTACTGGATCTCGGAAGATCAGGAATGGAAAAAGGGTAAACATCAAATCTCTGAATTAAATGGTATATCTAAAGCATGGCACTATTTTATTTCTGCAAGATTGTTACCTTCCAACCACCTGAGTGAAGTGACTAGCGATCGAGCGATCTTAAACTACTGCATTCGGGAGAGGAAGCCTATTGATGTCAGGAGCATTATTTATGATTCCGTGGATTCTACTGTGAGGTCCAAGACTTCGTTGGATTGGGATTTCCATCTCCGATCTACTCACTATGTGTTAGTAATGGAGTCACCGCCGATATTTCGAGGAGAAGTTAAAGTCTACCAAGCCAATCGGGCGGGAGAGTGTTAGTATCTCATGATCGTCTTCGAGGGAAGAGATCAACCGCTCCTTCTACTTCGCACATACTTCGGGTAGACCTTCTACTTCTAGACCCTCTACTTCGCCGAGCCACCATCGATTTCGGGAATCAATGCATGATCAGTTTTTAGAGCAGCAACAGGAGTTATTTCAAACTCACTGCGGGATTGATACTATTGATAGAAAACTAGATCATTCATCTAAGTATACCCAGAGGAAGAGTAGTTATGATGCTGAGTTTGATGAAGCCCTAGTCAGATTTCTGAAGGGTGAACATGATGTTAGTTTCCCTACTTTTCCTAGATTCACACCATTTGTTGATCCTAAGGACGTAGAATTTTCCTTTGGTGATGATGATCGTGATGAGGCTACAACTAGTGACTAGTAGTTATAGAACTCTATGATGTGCTACTCTGTTAGTTTGTTTTATTTGGATTGTTTGTTAGTTTTGTGTTTGATGTATGTTGACTGATTAGTGTTAGGATTTTGTTGTATTGAGACTGAAGTTAGAATTAATTTATATGTTGTTTTAGTTTAATGTTTAGTAATTAATTATTTTGTTTTGTTTTAATTCTGTTTCAAATTTAATGTCATCATAAAATTAGCCTGCTTACTTTTTATATACATGCTTAAATTGTATCTTAATTATTCATAAAAGCATGATTAGAAGTTAATTTTTCTTTTTAAGATTGTTTTTACATACTTATTAAAAATTCTTATGATTTTCTTTCTCTCATACTTTCAAATTATCATAATATACCAAAACTTAAGTTTGGGGGAAGGGAAAATCCATTCAAAATTAAATTTTATTTGTCCTTAAAGAGCTAATATTTTCATAAAAATAAAAACTATTTAACATAACTTAAGGAATGAAGAATTTATTTGAGATCACTTTTATTTTTGAAATTATAAACAATTTAGTGAAATTAACCAAAATTTTACTAACTTTGATTTATTTTAAGAATATAATTATTTAACTTAAAGAAGAATAAGATAAAGAATTTTTCTATTCATGGTAGAAATAATAGAATTTTAGAATTATTAAGTAATAAAAAATCATCACTTGAAAAAGAAAAGATTGGAAATCTTTTTGAATTCTTATTTATGTTATAATGATTAAGTAGAAATGTATACGTTTTGAAAATATAAGTTAAGGATAGTGAAGTTCAAAACCATTAACAAGCTATCCAGATATAGTAATCCTCTCTAAATATATAAAAAAAAGAAGAAAAGAAAAAGAGATAGAGAGGAGAAGCTTGAGGAAATGCCTAATCAAAAATTGGCTTCACTTGAATTATCTTATAGGAAGAAAACTAGTTACATACTTTACTTAATTTTTATACATAAATATTTATTTTGAAAAGATTTTTCAAGAAGATCTTTTTCTTGTAAATAAACTATGAAAGCTTAATATAATAGATTTCTATTATTTTCAAAATGGATGGCAAGTTTGAAATCTTATGATTTGGTAATTAAATATTCTTTAAATTCTTAAAATTAAACCTAGTTAGTGAAATTGGGTTAACAATTTACTAAAGACTTTATAAAATCAAAAATTATAAGGAATCTTAAATATTTATCTTTTATTCCAAAGGTTATATATTTTATATAGTAGAAAGAGTTACTTGAAGACAAGTAACATTTAAGTTTGGGGGATTTTGATCTATAAGAAAAATACCTATTTCTTTATGTCTTAATTCTTATTAATTTCTAAGGATATTATGCTTTAATGAAATGTATTTTTTGTGTTTTTGGATGTAGGTAATGTAAAAAGGTCTAAAAAGGAAAAAGGAGCAAAAAGGAGCAAAAAGGAGCAAAAATAGAGCAAAATACAAAAAGTATAAAAAATTATGGGCTGGCGCCTAGGCGCCAGAAGCTGGCGCCTAAGCGCCAGACTCGATACAAAAACTGTCAAGTTTTTGACAACGTTTGATCAGTTATTTTGACGGAGTGAGCGGTTATTGGACATTCTAGAAGACTGGCAGTTGTTCCTTGATAATAGGACATGTGATGCATTGCATCTGGACGCTCCAAAATGGTTTTAAACGCAAAGAGGTGCGAGCCAAAGTGAAGAGGTGGGAAGAACTGGACGGGGTGTCCGGCTCCTAGGTGCCAGATTCCGGCGCCTAGGCGCCAGACCGACCTTCTAGAAGATTCATTGAATGTGGACATCTTTTGAAGAGGTGCCTCAAGACAACCCTTGAAGCCTATAAATAGGGGTCCATCTCTTCAGAAAACGTGCCCCCTCCCATTGTAACCCTTTCTCTTATCCACTTTAGGATCTCTCATCCTTAGAGAGAGAAATAGAGAGAGAAATTTAGGGCCACTTTTCTTTAGTTTAGTGAGTTTATTTTCAAGTTATTGCATCTGGAGTTCATTACACTGTGGAGTCAGTAGGAATCAGAAGATCTATAGAAGAAACATTTGAGATAAGTATTTTTATATTTGATTCAATGTTTAATTATCATGTTTTGCTATTTATTTTCAATGTGTTCTGAGTTGTTAGTTTACTTTCTTCCTTCAATTATGAAGAGATAGATAAGATAATATAAAGATTCGATGGAGAATTGAAATTCAAAATATTTTCAAAACATTGTGATGACTTTAATACCTGATCTTTCTTTACTTTTTAAATTGGCCATTTGAATTATTAAAACCTGTTGAAGAGTTTTGAGACCTTGAAGGAGAAGAACTCTTAACTTGTAAATGTCACATGAATCCTTGGGTAGTCGAAGGCCATGTACGGGCTATTCAAGGTGAAGTGCAAATAAATAGGAAGATAAGATTTAAAGGGCATAGAATTGATAAGTTTTTAGAGTGACAGACTAAATTCTTATAATTTGATTTATAGATTAGGAAAGGGTCACTAGTAGGGCCGACCAAAGCCACCTTTGGACATCTAGAAGTGTGAGCCTAGATTAACCCATTCTACTAACAATACATCCAGACATATTCTGTAAATTAGCCAATGTTCTTTGCGCCTAGATCAAAGGGTAAAGAATAGGAATGCTTCTATTTGGCACAATACTATATATCAAATTCTCCAACGAATATTAAATTATCTTAAAAATCTTAGATTAATTGAAGGAAAGAAAGTTGTTTATTTTATATAGATTTCATAAAATTATTTTCTTACTATTGTTTTCTTTATTTGCATCTAGTAAATTAATAGTAATTTTTAAAAGATAAAATAAATTTTTTTTTATTTTTTTTATTTAGAAAATTTATCACTATAATTCTTCTCCGTGGGATCGATACTGGTGTCTTTGTTTAAAAATCCTATATTACTTGAAACGATACGTATACTTGCGTAGTACCCCTAGTGCATAAAAATATTTTCTAAATTTACATAATATTAATTTTATACACTAGCCGCTATTTATAAATTGAGTCAGAGTTTTAGGCTATCTTTTGGAAGCAAACATTACTGAGTTATTTGCGGTCGGGTCAGTGGGCAACACGGCCATCGTCATCAACAAAACCTGAGTCTACTTCAGCAAAACCATTCTTTAGTTTAAATAACCAAGCCATAGGATTTTGAGGTAGTTTGCCTAGTGCAACATAAATCCTCAACTTTTTGTTAGGAATTTGCATAGTTGTGTTATGCAAATTAAGCCCTAACCTGTCTTAGGACTCTGAGGTAGTCGTCTGGTACGACATAAACCCTCACAACTTTTAGGCTATTTGTGTGACTATATCATACAAACATAAGTCCTAATTAATTAAAATTGGCAGGATTGAAACATTAAATAATTCTCGAATTGAAGCTAAACAATAGGATAGTTTGGGATGTTGCCAAGATTCTTCTTGGATCCTCAACTTCTCCTACTTCTCTTCCATTGGACTCTTAAAATAAACTGTTCCAAATTTGAGCTATTCCCTGTTGAAATTTCCAAAATTCAATTCATTTAAAACCTTAAACTTTAAAATTCTTGAGAACAAAACCACTGATCATTATCGAGAGTTTTCTTAAGTGTCTTCGGAAATTTAGGATGTAATTAACTATAGGGACTCGCCCTTATAGGGGACTTTAAGAACCCAGGTAATATAAACCCTGCTTAATTCCTTTATGTTAAGCAGGGGAACTTGTCGGCTTATAAAATTGGTTCGCAGACCAAACAGATGTCACAAATCTTCTAGTTTATTTAATCAAGGCCCATCATCAAGCAGTGTGTCAATTCTTTGGGATGGATACACGGTTTGTGATTTGGTGCTCGTTTATATAAACTATTTAGGATGTGAGATCGGTTTGATTTCATATCTTAAAATTTTCAAACATAAAATTATTTTCAAAATAAAATGCTACTTTCCAAATTATATATATATATATATATATATATATATTTAAATTAAATTTAAAATTTAAAATTTGCCGACAATTTCTGTTAGGCGACCCCTTTTCAAAATACAACACACAACCTAAAATAAGTCGCACAATGAGGTATGATCTCTCTCCTTAGTACTTATGATATAGCCTTAGGCTTTCCCTTTGACTATCCTAGAGGAATAGAGATGGAACCCACCACTGAGAAATTCAAACACCTCTTAAACTCCCTTTAAACCCCACATGCCTGATTAACAACCCCCAAACCACTTGGAGGGTTAAGATCAAATGTGGAGGTTTAAAGGATGAGTTCCCTATAGGACTCTTTGGCCTTAGGACTACCCTGAGTGGCCTGGTCTGGTGAGGGTTGACTTGCACACACCACACTCCCACACTCCCACACACACATTCCAAGCCCTAAAACTATTTAACCAATTTAACTTCCTAACTCATATAGGTAATTCATATGGATGGTCCTCAACCCCTAAGCCCCTGGTTAAGAGGGTTAGGAACAATATATTGAGTGCCTAAGATGAGTCCTCTCATGGCTTTTGTGAACTTAATATGGGTTAATGGCTCAACCAAAACAATTTCATTTCACTCACACTTAATCAATCTTCATTTTTCCAAAATTTCAATTTCCCCCGGGGCCCTAAACCCACCAAACCTACCAAATGTCCTTGAAATTACCCAAAACTACCAAAATTTCCTAAATTACCCAAAATTTCCCAAAATCAATCCTAAACATTTCCCACCACTCAAATTGAGCATCCTTGGCCAAATACACCAAAATTTCTAAAAATACCCCCAATACCTCCCAAATACCCAAAATACCCTTTTAACCCAAAAATCCAAAAATTCTAAAAATTCCCAGAAAATTCTAGAAAATCCTAAATATTCCCAATTTCATTTCAACTACACCATAAGCCAATTTTGTCAATTTAGCCCACTTTTACCAAAACACCCAATTTACCCTTTTTTTAACCTAAAATGGACCCAATGTCCCACCAAACCAACCCAATTGACCTCAATTTTGATCCAATTCAATTCTAAACTTCAATCAATATCCTCAATATCAATTTAAACCAAATCCAAACTCATTTGATCAACATGTGGATCCAATTTCAATTTGAAGCTTAAAGCCCAATTTTGGCTCATAACCTAAACTAAGCCTAAACTAATCCAACTTAACTCCAATTAGCCCCAAATCTTTTCTAAAACTTTTCTAACATCTCAAAAAACAAAACACTAACTTGATTTGCCAAAAATTTGAACCCATACTTCACCCAAACCTAACCCAAATAAAAAATCCCCAATTTGGCCTAAACCAATCATGAACCCAAATAGGCTCAAATCCCAAAACCAAAGCCCAACCAAAGTTGAAAACTCTTTGTAACATTTCCATAAAAATTTCTTAACATTTATTTTACATAAAACCTAACATTAACCCAACCTTAGCCCAAGTTAGCCCAATATGGGCCATTTTGACCCCATTACTAAAAAGCCCAAATTAAACCCATTTCAACTCCAAATGACAACAAATCTCTGCTAAAGTTCTCATGACACATCCCTAAACTAAACCCAATATTTATTTGGCACAAAATTTTACTAAGTTTTTATCCAAAACTTTGTTTTAAAATTTAAAAGACCACTTTCTTAAGCCTTTTCAAAAGCCCATCTCTCACCAAATCCAAAAGCCCAAAATCAATCCAAAGTCCACATGGCATTTCTTCCCATCATCATCCTTTTAAATGAAATCATCCCTAAGTCCTAAATCAATAATCAAATCATTCCAAATCAAGCTTCATCCAAATTTCCACCAAAATGAAAAAATTCCTAAAATCTACTTCCATGAAATTGACTAAGCTTTGCCCTAAGCCAAATGGAGCCATGGAGCCATGCATAAGCTACATGCAAGCCTTGGGGGCCCCTTTACAGCTCACCAAGCCATTAATGGCAAGAAGAGGGGGCTCTTTCTTAAGCCTTCATTAAACATTTTTAACCTCATTTATGTTACACTTTAACCAAAATTAGCCACATCACCTTGGATGGGGACTTCACCACTCCGATCCGAGTTCGACGCAAATGATTCCTCTCAGCCCAAGGTCAAGCCTTGGGTGATGCACCAAGCCCAAAACCATGGCTAAACCAAAATGAGCCCAAAATAGCCCTCTCCCCCATACCACTTAAATCAACTACTTTACACATGGCCAATGCCAATTGAACTCACCAAACCCTAGCCCTGACCTCACTGGTCAAGATGGTGACCTGACCCTGCCAGCTAGCCTCCTTGGTCGCCGAAAAACCCCATGGCCGAGAGCTCCATGTGAGCCAAAATTTTCAAATTCTTCCTTGTTAAGTTGTCCCAACCCAAATGGTCACTGCAATTTTTCTTCTCCTCCCATGAGCAGCTGATCCTAGCCTCCAACTCCCTCCAACAATGCCTATTTAAGCCCACCTCCCTCTCGGCCAAAAGAGGTGCTGAACCAAACTTTACCAAAACTCTGCCAAAATTGCTCCACACTCTTCTCCTAGAATAAAGCACTTG
Source organism: Papilionanthe hookeriana x Papilionanthe teres (assembly GCA_022702705.1). NCBI lineage: Eukaryota > Viridiplantae > Streptophyta > Magnoliopsida > Asparagales > Orchidaceae > Papilionanthe > Papilionanthe hookeriana x Papilionanthe teres. The sequence continues at coordinate 143,874,972 of CM040428.1, forward strand.
ATCCCCACTGAAATCTAGCCCTAATTTCCCCTCTGTAAGCTCAATTTCTGATTTCAATTTTTAGCCCAAAACTAGGAAACTTCATTACAGCGAGTCAATCCCCAAATTGATTGACTCTACACCTTCACCAGACCAAAAGAAGAAGTTCCCCAACAAAAGCCCCCTCACCAGGCCAACCATTCTTTCTATCGGCCAAGCTTTGAAATCGAGTTTTCACGAAGTCTGGTCTAGACAATTCACCAGGGCTAAAGGCCTCATCCCTAGGCTCCTCTAGCTCCAACGAACGTGCCGAACACATTCAGTCGAGGCCTCACCTCCTGAACCAAGATATGGAGACTTCCTTTAACCCGAGCTTCCAGCGATTCTCCATTTCATTTGAGTCAATTTCAATGCATGTTAGTCATATAGATGTGTTGGTCTTATCAAGACGAGTTCATAGAGCATAAGAGCATTTAATTTGGTTAAGTATCGAGAGAGATATTAGGGTTAGAAGGTGGATGGCTCACGGGACGCACCAGTCGTAGACGATGACCAGGAACCATCGGATAAATTGTGTATCGGTTGAACGGCTCAGATGGCGTCGGATGAGGAGATAGAACATTAATCGTAGGCCATGTGGCACTGACTCAAATGGCGACGTCGAATAGAAAGGCGCCGCGTGGGGCTTCGGAGCTGCCGAGGTTGACGCGACGCTAACTGGTTTAAATAGAAAAATATGGTATTTAGGAATTATTTAAATACCCAGAACTTTAAAAATTCATATCTTTGTGTAGAAAAATAACAAAAATAAAATAAAATAACCCTCTTGCTCAGTGAACAGAGGAGAACAATGTGGAAAAAGAATTAGGTTAATTTGATGAGTATTTTATTTTTAACTAATTATTTACTAATTTCAATATTTTAATTCTCCATGCATGTATACAATTCACCATGGCATGAGACTATAGGGCTTTTGTAGCCTCTGTTCATGGGGACATTCCCAGAATTTTCCAAGGCCAGAGGCCATCTCTATGGCAAGTTATTGATTTTTTAAGTTTATGTGATTGTTTTGCCATTTTAATTCCAATAATTAGCATATTGTTCAATAAATTCTAAGAAAATTAGGGGAGGTATCTTGAGACTAGAGGACCTTAGAAAAATTATGGTTTGACTCAGTTCCTTAAAAATAACCGTAATTGGCTCAAACACCTAAAATTGAATTTTAATTAATTAGGAGTACATACACATCAAAACCACTTGAAAAAAATTCTCCACTGTCATTTAGGATATAGAGAACCTTACATAAAAATTCCAAGTTAATTGAAAATGATTTAACCCACTAAATGAATCAATTAAGTGACATAGCCATCTTGAAAATTAAAAAATTCATAAAACTCAAAATACACATAAAAAATTCACCAAAATTGTTTTATGGGCTCTCTGATATTAGAGGAGTCCAAGAAAATTAAAATTGGAATTTTCTAAAAATCTTCATTTTTAACCCTATTTTGAATATTTTAATAGTTAAAAAATAATAAAAATCCCAAAAATGTTAAAAATCATAAAAATGTCATATTTTGCTACCTAATCACTTAGGAACAAACAAAATATTTTTCCCAAGTCCTTGGATTAAGAAATTGAATTTTAAAGGTTTAAGACAATTTTTAATATTAAGAAAATGGATTTTCCAATCCTTTCACCAAATTAATTCTAATAAATCAAAGAAAAATTAGAAAAATATAAAATTTATTTCTATGGACTCCTTGAAGTCAGAAAGACTTAAGAAAAATATAAAATCTGTTTTTCAATTTTAAATTTATTTTATAATTAACTAACACTCCAAAACTCAAAATAATTATAATAAATAAAATATAATTCAAAAAATCACCAAAATTGGTCTAGGTAGTCCTCTAGTCAGTAGGAACTTTCCATAATTTTCCTAAGGACAGAAACTTTACCTTGGTCATGTTGTTGAATTTTCATTGAAAATCCTTATTTTCCACCAAAATAAATAAATAAATTAAATTAAAAACAGAAAAATCACAATTTTTCCTCCAATAGCTTAATTGACCTGTGAGTGAGGTGACATAAAAATTTCAAGTTCATTTGAGCTCAATTTAGTGAATTATGGAATGAACATGCTTAAAGGGCATAAAAGTAATTAAAGGATTTTAACCCTAATTATTATTTAGGTCTAATCAAAGGGAGGGTAAAATATCTAATTGTATCCTTCTCTTGGATGATTGAAACTTAGTGAATAAAGGGATAGAAATCCATTAGTCACTTTGAAAATATCAAAATGGAACTTTAATTAATTAAATCATTTAAATATTGGGAAGATAATTATAATTTTGGATTATTGGGGATGTGACTTAAGGAGAAACCAATTCTTTAATTTAAAATCCCTAAATGAATCATTTCAATAATATTTCAATTCTTAATTAATCTTAAGATAATAATTGAAAATTAATAATTAAATATTTAAAAGAGAAAATAACCTTTAAATTAAATTAAAGCTTAAAACATTAAATGATTTGATAATTAAATTTAAATAAATTTTAAATACTTAAAAATTAATTTGAAATCACTTAGGAACAAATTTAAAACAAATCTAAAACCTCAAGTAATTTCAAAACAATTCATAATATATATATATATATATATATATATATATATATATATATATATATAAATCAAACCAATTAAAGTTAACTTAAAATACTACAATTAAATCAAATCAAATTTAAATCATTAAAATTTAATGAAATAAATAATTTAAACACCTCTTTCAACTTAAGCAAATTTAAAACATTAAAACTTATTTGAAATATTAAGATCATTCAAAATATAAAGATTTAATTGAATTAAAATAACTTGAACACTATTCCAAACTTAAGATCATTAATTAAAATTTTGTAATTAAACCAAATCATTTTAAATCATCAATTCCAATGTTTAATTGTTAAAACCTTCAACAAACTGACTTGCCCCTAAAGGCTTTCATTATCATAACTCTTAAATAAAGCATTAAGTAAAGTGTTGCCTCACTCATAGGATAATCAAACATCCTAGTTCACTGAGCAAGAAACAAAACATAACTAAATTATCGGATGATTAATTTACTTGTACAATGAAATTCATTTGGACTCGGAATAGACTCAGAAGTATTGAAAAGTTCTTCAGGGCTCATCCTAAGCACTTTCTCAATACGATGAGGTGTTTAGAAGAACAATTGAACTTAATTGTTCTTTGGTGAAGAAAATCATCCTCCACAAAACACAACAATCTAAACGTCATATGAATTGCCTAGCAATAGGATTAGGATTTTGGTAGACAACCAGAATCTTCCCTTAGCTCTACCTAGGTATTATCTTGCAAATATATACAATGCTCTGACATGTGTTTTAAGTGCAGCTCAGAATGACGAGAAGACCCTCCAGGTACGCTTTTACTTTATTACAATTTACTTACCTGTACTGCACTTTACTTTTCTTGCATGTTAAACAAGAATGTCACCCTGCATGAAAACTGAAACCTTCAGGATAGTCACAAAGCTGAAACACAAAACAAAATTAGAAGTCACAACAAGATAAAATTCACCGCCACAACATTCAAAAGATAAAACAACTCAAAATTTAATCACAAATAGAATAACAAAACTACAACTTCAACTAAATTAAAATGTCTCGTTGGATGATCGGGAATACCTCGGATGATGTAACCTACGTGTTGCTAACTGAATTTCCCACGGTCTAAATAAAAATGTGGAACTCATTCAGTTGAGTTTAAAAAATTCATTTAGATTAATTGATTCTGATAAATATAACGGTGTCGGAATGATGGAACCGTGGGATCTTAACCGGTGTTGTGATAACCAACTTTAAGATTCCCCTAACAAAATGTTAAAACACTGAACCTTAAGACTTTTCTAAACCAGAACACTTCTCTCATCTCTTGATTTTCACTTTCTAAAACTAAACCTCTACAACAATAAGGAGCTTGGAGCATAGTGGGCAGCACGGCCATCATCGTCAGCAAAACTTGTGTCTACTTCAGCAAAACCTTTCTTAGAATTAAATAACAAAGCCATAGGATTTCGAGGTAGTTTGCCTAGTGCAACATAAATCCTCAACTTTTCATTAGGAATTTGCATAATCATGTTATGCAAATTAAGCCCTAACCGGTCTTAGGATTCTGAGGTAATTATTTGGTACGACATAAACCCTCACATCTTTGAGGCTATTTGTATAATTATATCATACAAATATAAGTCCTAATTAATTAAAATTGGCAGGATTACAATATTAAATAAATTCTCAAATTGAAGCCAAACAATAGGATAGTTTAGGAAGTTGCCAAGGTTCTTCTTGGATCCTCAGCTTCTCCTACTTCTCTTCCTTTAGACTCTTGAAATTAACTGTTCCAAATTTGAGCTAATCCCTTTTGGAATTCCAAAATTCAATCCTTTGAAAACCTTAAACTTTGAAGTTCTTAAGAGCAAAAACACTGATCATTATCGAGAGTTTTCTTAAGTGTCTTCAGACATTTAAGATGTAATTAACTATAGGGGCTTGCCCTTATAGGTAACCTTAAGAACCCGGGTAATATAAACCACCGCTAATTCCTTTATATTAAGCAGGGGAACTTGTCGACTTATAAAATTGGTTCACAGACCAAACAGATGTCACAAATCTTCTAGTTTATTTAATCGAGCCCCATCATCAAGTAGTGTGTCTATTCTTTGGGATAGATACGCGGTTTGTGGTGCGGTGCTCGTTTGTATAAACTACTCGGGATGTTAGATTGGTTTGATTTCATATCTTAAAATTTTCAAACTTAAAATTATTTTCAAAATCAAATGCTACTTTCTAAATTATATATATATATTTAAATTTAATTTAAAATTCGCCAACAATTTCTGTTAGGCGACCCATTTTCAAAATACAAAACACAACCTAAAAATAAGCCGTAAAATTTCTGGTGACTCCGCTGGGGAGTAGTTCCTCTCTCCATCTTGATCAGATAGTTTTGCTTTCATAAATCAGTAGTGAATCCATGCCCGTAATAGACCAAACCACCATTCTTTCCATTGGCATACCATGTTCATTTCTGTCTTGAACGGTTATAGTCAACTCTCTTGGATTTTGGAGCCACTGTTTAGACATCCCTAAACAGAGAGGTTCCGGAATCCTTCTACCTTTTAAGAGGTGGGGTGGACCCCCCAATAAGGTGTTAGCTTAGGAGCAGTTCCTCGGGTTGAGAATTCTTACGAGACTTTCTCTTCCTTTCCAATTTTGAATCGGGTCCTTTACCTTTTTATAACCTTCCTCCATTAATCGCTTTGTTCCTAACAAACGAATCCTCTAATAAAAAAACCTTTTAATAAAAATACTTTTTTAAAATCACAATACATTAGGATAAACAAAAATGTGTTCGGACTCTTTCTTTCTTTTTTTTGTCCTATGTTTTGTGACAAAAGGAAGCATAATTCTGGACTGACGTTCGAAATCTACCCTACAGAAAATGTCTGCACCGAAGCTAATCTTCTCCTTCACCAATGGAATGGACTTCGTTGTTTATAAGGATGAGCTACCCGACCTACCCTCTTCGCAATAATGAACAAAGTGCCAGAAACTGAGAAACCCATGATTGAGTTCAACCTGAAGTCGACTCGAGAGTTTCCTCCACTGCAAAGTGTCCCAACTGAGACAAGTACTGCTGTTCGTAGAAGGACCGTGATCTCTACCCCCACCGGTCTGGTCATCTCTACACCTGCCTAGGCTCCCGCTAAACTGAAAGGGAAGGGAGCTCAAGTTTATGTTGAGCCTGCTACCGTAGAGGGTACAGATTTCGCTGCAATACCGTCTGTTTTCAAAATCGGGTCCAGTTCAAAGTATACACCTTTGACTCGGACTTAAAGAAAAAATAGGAGCAGAAAGATCGTCAGGATCGAGAAGGCCAAGGCTGCTGAAGTTGCTTTTCTGGAAGAGATTCCTGAGGAGGAAGAAAAACAACCTGAAATTTCACCGTTGTTGGGAGGAAGTAGGTTCCACCTTCTCTCTGCTACATCGGATGAAGAAGATGTCTAGAGAATCGCCGCTGCATTACCCCGACCTGCATACTATAGTGATTGTAAGAGGAAGAGGGCCAAGACTACGCCGCTTACTCGACTGCGAGCCGTAGTAGAGAAACTAGCTAAGAAGGAAGGGTGTCTCGTATCAGACATCTTAAGAAGGATGGGATGAGTGCCAGTTAAATCTCACCTCGGACCATGAGTAGACCCCATTACAGCAACAGAAAGGCCAAAGAAGAAAGTGCGAGCTATTGGGAGAAGTTCGCCTGTTGTAATATCGGGTAACCATATTAGGGAGAACACCACCTACCAGCGTACAACCAACAAACCATCTGGTCCTAGGCCTTCTACTGCAAGAAGGATGGTGTGGCAACCTATTATTGCTGAACCGATACCGACATAATGTTCTGAAAAGAAGAGTCTCACTAGAGAACCTGAATTTGAAGAAAGTGCTACTGCATTAAAGGAAACTCCTGAAAAAGAAGTTCAACAGTCGTCGCATGACAACCACGAGACCGTTTGGAAGAGACCACTAGAGGATGCTAAAGGAAAGCTGAGGATGGACATCCGATGGTTAGCAAAGAAAAGAGGAGAAAAATTGGAAAATGAAGTTGATTTATCATATTTTATGGATGAAGAATATGCCGAGATCAATATGGTCGAGACCCGAGCGTCGTCAACTCTGCAAGGAGCTCCATCAGCTTCAGAAAGAGATGAACTAGAAGTGATGAGAGCGCGTCTTCAAGAAAAGGATGACACAATTTTTTGGATGGCAAAAAGGATGGAAGAGATGGCTGCCGCCTTAGCCACTCTCCAGAGTCAGCTGCAACCTCAAAAGGAAACACCCCCAGAAATTATTCACATCGCAGATGGAGGAAAAGAAACCACATCCGTCAATGGAGATGAACAGCCGAAGAAGGATTCTACATAGAGCATGATTCTCAAGAAAGATATTAAAACTATGGTAGAACAGCAGGTGCGAGAAGCCTTAGCCGAATCTAAGAGCGGAACATCTATTCAGACGGGTAGACCTTAACCCAAAGAGTTTGATGTAGTCCAATACCCAAAAGGCTTCGTACCACCTCTGTTCAAGACTTTTGATGGTACGGGAAACCCCCGATAGCATGTCACACATTTTCGTGCTAGTTGCTGCAATGCTGGTGGGAGCGACGCCTTACTCTTTCGTCAGTTCGTTAGCAATTTGTCAAGGATTGCCTTCGACTGGTATGTAGAATTGCCGAATAGTTCAGTTAAGACATTTTCAGAATTAGAAAACCTCTTCGTTAAGCGGTTTGTCGGGGCTCAGCAACACATCACTATGGGTGATCTAGTGGTGGAGCAACAGAAACCGATCGAAACTTTAGTGGACTATATACTTCGATAGAGGAATTTAACCATGAAGTGTGAACCCCAGCTTCATGAACAGCATGCAGTTGGTATCCTACTAAAGAGTATCCATGGCCCGATAGCACTTCTCCTCAAAGGATTTACAATTAAGACTTTCGAGAAGTTGCTTAGCAAGGTTGGGAGCTTGCAGGAGGAGGCAAAGCAGCTGAGCTTTGTTAACAAGACTGATAAGCAGAAGCCCGTAAAAGCATTCGAAAAGAAATTCGGGATCATCGTGGTAGTAGATAAAGGTAAACAGCCAGTAGAAATACAGCCAGAGCGGCCACAGCCTAGTTATCAACAACCGCAACAGACATACCAACAACCTCAATAGAACTACCAACAGCCTCGACCGAGCTATCAGCCGCCTCGGCATTATGAGCAATCACCTCGTCCATCGCGTACCCTGAAAGAACTTCTAAATAGGAATATCCATTCAAGACTGAAGCAGTAGCAAAGATGTTCCGCAGTTTAATGAAAACACCCGACTTTCAACTACTAGAGCCCAAAAGGCCAGAAGAAGTCGACAAGAAGGATCATCCGAACTACTGTCCCTACCACCGGATGCTCGGACACAAAATAGAAGATTGCATCAATTTCAAGAGTTGACTTGATGATAATCTCCGGAAAGGGAACATAACGATCTCGAAGGAATACATGAAGGAGCCTCAAAAAGGATGTTCCATCAATGTTATCTCGACGGATCCTATTGTTCCGATAGACCCTTACACGACCGATGATGGGTGGAGTACCGTATGAACAAAGTCTTCAAAGAAAATTTTGGATCACATCCAGACCGTTTTGGTGTGCGCTTCAACTTAGAGTTTGAAACCTGCTGAGCCGGCACTATCAGTTGCAATTGAAGAACCGCTCCAGAAGGAGGAGAAGATTGTGGAAGAAAAGAAGAACGAGGCTCCGAAGGCTAGACTAGGGGTTGCTTATCCTAGGATGGTTGTTTCTGATTCGGGGGAGAAATCCCTCGGACCTCTCACTCTGTATGATTATTTGCTCGCCCCGATGAAATCTTATAATGGTATGAGTTTTGGTGTTGGCTACATTTTGACTGTTTCTAACGATTACGTAACTAACGATAAACAACCTAATCCGGATTTCAATTCCGACACAAATAACGATTCTCAAATCATACTAAACCTCGATGACCATGATGAAGGAGAGGACGTCCGCAAGGATGGCTACGAAAACTCAACAAGCGACGAGTCCATTTATGAATTTCGAAGAGCTCCAATTGTGATAGAATTAGAGCCGTCGGATTTTGAGACAACTCCAGAAGAGCCAGTCGTTCTGATTCAAGAGGAGACACCGGAAGATGCAGAAGAAATAACAGAAGTTAATTTGAGAAGCAGAAAAGTTCTAACCCTGAGAATGGGTCTAAAGGATAAAGGAAAGCAGGTTGTTGCTCAGGAAGAACCAACCCCATACAGGAATTGTCCATTCGGGAAGAAAATGAAGAGCTTGGTAATAAAGTGGATTATAATGTGCTAGCCCATCTTAGGAAGCTACCAGCCAAACAGAGCATCTACGACACTCTGATCCTATCGAAGGAGATGAGGGAAACTCTGATCAAGGCTTTACTTGATCCAGAAATTTTTTTAACTCAAATGGCTAATAATTCCTTAGACGATGTTTGCTCGTTAAAAGAACAGCAGGGTGTTACCTTCACGGACAATGATCTACTACTTGGAACAGCTAATTACAACCGACCGTTGTACATTTCAGTCAATATCGGAAAGTTTACGCTCTCTAGGGTGTTAGTTGATCCAGGAGCATCAATCAACATAATGAGCCTTCGAACGTTAGCATATCTGAAAATTGATGCTCGCAACCTCGAAGCAGATAAGATGTTACTAAGAGGCTTCAATCAAAAAAGGAGAAAGAACCCTTGGATCGATAACACTATTAATGAAGATCGATGATTTGGCAAAGACAACCGCAAAATTTCATATAATTGATTCTGAGACATCATTCAACGCTCTACTGGGTCGGCAGTCATCTCTACACCAATGCATAAAATATTATGAAGAAGGAGAACAGTGTATCAAAGGTGATTTGCAACCATTCTCCGTGCATGAAATTGGAATTCACGAAGATGCAGCCTACTACGCGCCTCTGAAGAAAACAATCTTTTCCAGAAATGTCATACCAAATGAAGCAAAAGAAGTTCGAGACAACGAAGAACCTGAAATTCTAGTTCAACAGTTACTCACCACTCCCTTACGGCGAGATGGTGAAGGTTTCTCCAGAACTTGCACCCGAGGTCGAGGCCGAGGACGAGGTCGGGGAAGAAACGGTGGAACAGTTGAATAGAAGAAACCGGTCATCGATGTTGATTGGGAGAACAGTTCCGAAGAAGAAGAAAGTAAGAAAGAAGCAATGCAAATAAATCAAAAGAAACCCCAATTCAAGATCTCTCTCGAAGACGAAAAGAATGAAGAATACAAATCAATGTACGACAAGATTAATCACTATGTACATACTATGACCCTGACCCCGATCTATCCTAATAAGATCGAGGGTATGGTGGTCAAGGAAGTGCATGGTGGTGGTGCTAAGCCGATCAATTTCTATCATGGTGCTTCATCTTCCAAAACTGAAAATGATGTACAATTTGAAGATCTTACTTCTTCTGAATTAATGGAATTGCCTTTTGAGTGGTATTCTCCTTGTGTTCAAAATTTAATTCAACATGGTATCTTACCTAAACGGTGGACGAAAGGTCAATCACAGCGCTTTGAAAAATTATGGAATAATGTCAGTCGGCCTCCCAATTCAAAGCATGGTCTTGGATTCGACACAGTAGGATCAGTTGATGATACGGGATTTTGCTTAGTTGTCACCTGCGAGCCTAATGAAGACTGCTTGGAAGCTTCAGATAATCTTGAAGATCTACTAATCAGAGACGCTCCTCCAGAATTTGGAGAAGAAATTAAATCTACAATAGATGAGTTAATGGAAGTTAACTTAGGTAATAGTGAAGAGCCTAGGCCGACCTTTGTTAGCTCCTTACTCAACAAAGAAGACTCCAAAGAGATGATCAAGCTATTAATGGAATTCAATGACTTTTTTTCTTGGAGTTATGATGAAATGCTAGGATTAGCTCCAGAAGTTGCAGTTCACAAACTAGGAGGGGATCACACTGTTGTTCCTGTCAGACAAGCTCCCAGAAGAATGCGTCTAGAGATTGAACAACAAGTTGTAGCTGAAGATAAGAAGCTAATAGACGCTAAATTTGTCCGTGAAGAACAATATCCGACTTGGTTAGCCAATGTGGTACCGGTCAGAAAGAAGAATGGACAGATCAGAATCTACGTAGATTTCAGAGATTTGAATAAAGCATGTCCAAAAGATGAGTTTCCACTACCAATTCCAGAATTGATGATATACATCGCCTCGACGCACGAAGTCTTCTCTTTCATGGATGGATCGTCAGGATACAACCAGATCAAGATGGAACTAGAAGATGAAAAGCTTACAACCTTTAGAATGTTAATTGGAATATACTTCTACAAAGTAATGCCTTTCAGATTGAAGAACACAGGAGCAACCTACCAAAGAGCAATGACAAGGATTTTTGATGATCTCATTCACAACCAAGTCGAGTGCTACGTGAATGATGTCGTCATCAAGAGAAAACTGAAAGAAGATCACCTATATGATTTGAGAATTATTTTCGAGCGATTAAGACGATTTAATCTTACGATGAATCCCCTGAAATGCGCCTTTAGCGTCGCCTCTGGGAAATTCTTAGGATTTGTTGTCTGACATTATGGAACTGAAATTGATCTAGAGAAGATTAAAGCTATCTTAGAAATGTCGCCTCCCAAAACTTTGAAACAACTACGATCCTTTCAAGGGAAGTTGGCGTATCTTCAACGCTTTATCTCGAATTTGTCAGGTAGGTGTCAGCCCTTCTCGGCATTGATTCAAAAGGATGCCAAATTCATTTGGGAAGAGAAATGCCAGTGGGCTTTCGAGGACATTAAGCAGTATTTAATAACACCTCTTGTTTTAGCAGCCCCAGTCTCAGGTCGACCGTTGATACTTTATACCACAGCTGTAGACGACTCCCTTGGAGCCCTGCTAGCCCAGGTCAACGACGAGGGAAAAGAAAACGCTCTCTACTACTTAAGTCATCGTCTAATTCTGACAGAAGTAAAGTACCCTCCAATCGAAAAGCATTATTTGGCCCTGATCTTCGCCGCTCAAAAACACAAGCATTACATGCTTTCTCATAAGGTCAACCTTATTTCGAAGTTTAATCCGTTGCAATATTTGATGGCCCGACCGACGCTTTCCGGTAGACTTGCCAGGTGGTCGATGATATTATTGCAATTCAATATAACTTTCATTCCTCTTTGTGCAGTAAAGGGACAAGTCCTAGCAGACTTCTTCGTAGCACACCCTTTACTCGGCATAATCGCCTCTTAAGCGAGCGACTATGACCACGACCGATGACGCAGGATGATTGATGACAGCCTAGCAAGACCCTCGACGAATGACTGTGACGAGCGATATGAGCCTGAGACCCGATGACTGTTGACTTGATGGATCATCTTCAGCACAAAAAGATAAAGAAACGCAAATGATAGTGCCCGGTAAGGAAGAGTCAGACTAATATTTATAACACCGGAGAGTGGAATGTTAAGGTATTCCTACCATTTAACAGAGCCGTGTACGAACAATGAAGTAGAATACGAAGCCCTTATAATTGGATTAGAGTTAACTATTCAGATGGGGATAATGAACATCAACATCTACGGAGATTCTCAGTTGATCATTCAACAGGTCGTCAGACAGTACAGAATTTTGAAGCCAAGGCTCGAGCAGTATTTTCAGTATGCCATGAAGTTATTGGAACAGATTCCAAATGTAACGATCTACAAGATTCCCAGAAGAGAAAATGCTCTTGCAGACGCGCTAGCCAGCCGTGCAAAAGAATTTGCCTGCTTACAGGATGAGTCAGTGGAAATGTAAGTTCAGGGACGATAGGTCCTCTCACAGCTTGACATGGATGCAATCCACCAATCAAAAAAAGAAGAAGAAGAATCTGTTACGGCAGTAACGAAAAATACAAAAGATTGGCGGCAACCGTTAACAGAATACCTGCAAACAGGAAACCTACCGGACAATAAGTCATTAGCCCATCAAATCAAGAAAAGAACTCTGTCTTACGCATTAATAAACAATACGTTATACATAAGGTCTTTCGATCAGATGTGGCTAAGGTGTTTGAGCGGGTCTGAGGCTCATGAAATTGTTAAAGAAGTGCATTCAGGGCTTTGTGGCCCTCATCAGTCAGGTCCGAAGATGAAAAAGAAAATTAAGAGACTAGGGTACTATTAGCCCTCAATGATGACCGACTGCATGAAAGTCGCCAAGAGTTGTCACCAATGCCAAGTACTTGGAGTGGTTCTACATCAACCTCCAAATGTGTTACATCCGACGATCGCGTCATGACCGTTTGAATGTTCAGGCAGAGATATTGTGGGTCCGATAGAACCACAATCCTCGAGAGGACATCGCTTCATTCTTGCAGCTACAGATTACTTCTCCAAATAGGCAGAAGCAATACCGCTCAGAGAAGTGAAAGCACACCATGTGTTGTAGTTCTTCAAGAACCAAGTCGTCTACCGTTTCAGGGTACCGCGCAGAATCATTTCAGATAACGGGTCCGCGTTCAAGAGTACAAGGATCAACAACTTTGTCAGAAGGCACGGGATAGACTGGCGCTATTCGACGATCTACTACCCAAGAGCAAATAGCTTGGCTGAGGCTTTCAATAAAACTCTCGTTCAAATCTTAAATAAAACTTTGGATGACAACAAAAGAAATTTGCACGAGAAGTTGCTAGAAGCCTTATGGGCATACACACGACTTTCAGAACTCCTACTCAGTCTACACCTTACACTTTGGTGTACGGGTCCGAGGTCGTCTTACCCTTGGAGGTGCAGCTTCCGTCTATCAGAATTGCAGTTGCGAACAAGATTACTACAGAAGAAAATGTCAAACTATGACTATAAGAATTGGAAAGCTTGGAAGGGAAACGACTTTCAACGTAGCAAAATTTGGAACTGTATCAAGCCAAGATGATCTAGGCCCATGATAAACTGGTCCGCCCAAGGACATTCAAAGTCGGCGACTTAGTTCTAGTTTTCAAGAGACCTATTCTTACTCACCGCAAGATAGGAGGTAAATTTGAACCGACTTGGGAGGGGCCGTTCGTGGTTGAAACAGTCTACTCTGGAGGTTCCTACCAACTGGTGAATTGCCATGGAGAACGACCTATGCTTCCAATTAATGGATGATATTTGAAGAGGTATTATGCAACCTGATGTTTCGAAGGATGAACTTTAAAAAATGAAGTCTCATTCCTAGAAGCACGGGTGAAGTAGTCATTTATGACTGGGTCCAAACCTAAAATAAAAAATGGATGATAAAAAAAAATCATTAACAAAAAAAATGTGTTAAAAAGAAAACATGTGAAATGATAAAATTTTGATCTTTTCATTTAAATTAGCTCATTCCTGATCTTTCCTCATCCTTTCCTACCCTTATTAAAATTTGAAAAAGGAAATAAATAAAAGCTTTCCATTAATAAGTAAATTTTCTTACTGTTCTTGTTCTTAGTACAACCCCTGATCATTTCCTTATTTTCGCAGAGAAATGTCGAACGGGTTGTTGATTCTAAACTTTAAGAATGGCGTGAGTCTGGCACTCGATGAAAAGAAGATGAATGATGGGACCGTGATTGAAATTGACTCTGATTTCACACCAGCCGGGCTGTAATACAAGGAAACTGATTGGACCCCGATTAATCGGGAAGAGTACCACAACCAGACGGTAATGAAATTGGGTGGCCCAAGTCAGCAGTCCACAAGCAAGAAGAGAAAAGCAAATGCTGCTCATGTAATAGGGGAAGACAAGATAGTTAAGTCTGTGGTTGCTACAGCAGAGGGCAAGCTTGTCAGTGCCATGCCCACAGAAGGTCAAGAGGTTAGAAGAGATACTCTCTCTCCGACCCAATGAAGAAATAAGAACCATCGCATCCGCAAGATGCTAACCCAGCTAGCAGCGGATCAACATGAAGAGACAGCTGCTACCGTTAGTGCAAGCACTTCTAAGAAACCAGTTCATCAAGAACCAAGAAAGAGGAGACCAAATCCAAGAACAATAGAAAAGATGAAAAAAATTCCAAGAAGAATGAAAATAGAATCAGTGCCACGACGCCATGCAGATGTACTAGTTTTGAGGAGTCTTGTTGCGAAAGCAACCCCGAAGGATGTCCCGACAGAGACGATCCCCAAGGAGACAAGACATGCAGGAGAGCATGCTGGGGTTGAACCATACATCCCACAGTACGTTACCAGACCCCGCCAATTGCAGATAATTCCAGAATACGAGCTGGAGAGACTGCAACAAGTTGAAAAGAAAACCTTCTAATACTTTGAGAGAATCCGAGGAAAAAAGATCAATATCCTGGAAGGCCTTAAGCTGCATCCGAATGTGTTCTTAGATTACGAACAATAGCAGATTGTGGACTGCATTATCGAGCTTCAGAAAATGGGTCGAGCTGGTCGTCTGAGGGAGAAAACCTATTCAGAACCCCGAAGATGGATGGCAGGAAAAGGAAGAGTTACTATCCAGTGCGGGTGTTGCTACAACTTCGCAGAAGACACAAAAGGAAATCCACCAGGGATACTCCGTCACAGTGAGGTGGATACAATGCCAAGAATTATCAAAAGAATGGTAAAAAGGATGGTGACATGGAGGGTGTTGCCTGCGGATTGCATACCCAATAGCTGCATCATTAACATTTACAAGGAGGGCGACTGCATACCTCCACACATAGACCATGATGACTTTGTCAGACCTTTCTGCACAGTCTCTTTTGTCAACCAGTGTAATATCATGTTCGGATCTGACCTCCGGATAGCAGGCCCCGGAGAATTCCGAGGGCCGGTGGAAATACCACTACCGGTAGGTTCCGTCATGGTATTAAAAGTAAATGTAGTGGACATAGCAAAACATTGCATTCCAGGAGTGCCTGTTAAACGAATCTCCATCACTTTCAGAAGGATGGATGACAGAAAAATACCTTTCCACTTTCAGCCAGATCCAGAGTTAGAGAGCCTTCGGCCTTACGAACTGTGAGTTACATGGGAGATAGCACACCTCCAATGCACATCCTGACGACATTTCCTGCCAAGGATGGCTTGGAAGAAGATGTTATTGTCCATGTATCTTACTATTCAGACATGGATTTCAACTGATGCTTTTAGAAACAACTTGCAAGAATCTTACACAGTCCATTTTGGATTTATGTGGATTGTATGAGATACTGAATTCTCAAAGAAATATCATCATATTTTGGATCAAGAAGTATGATGTATTTTCGACAAGATTGAAATGAAAATGACCATGCCATGTTTTGCCTTCACCTCTTTTTGTGTAAATTGACTGGGAAACGCCATTAAGTTAAATGAAATTTGAATAAAGAACGAAGGAAAAATAAAAATAAACAAGAACTCTCTTAAAAAAATCTGAATTTCAAAACGAACCCCAAGTAAGCGTGAACTCTAAATTGAAAATCAAGTTAAAGTCAAATCACAACAAACGACGAAAACAAATTCCTAAATCTGAAATTCCCAGCCTCAGGCTATTCTCAAACCTTTTCGACTCTCCGCGATCTCTTTTCTCTTTCGAGAAGGTCGACTGAGTCTACTGACACAGAACTATGAAATTTTTTATTTGGTTCTGATGGCATGGATTCATATCCTTCGCCAAACAATCAAAATTCGATCAACTCTCCTGGGATGTGAAATACTTTCATGTCTCATTCCAACTTTCCACTAAAATAAAATTTCCACAAAATCTTCCAAACCAAATTAAATACAAACTTTTGGGGTTGGTACCATAATTCCAATTCCCATCCTTTCGAGACTGGTACCAAATTCCATTTCTCTCCTTTCGAGGTCGGTACCAAATTCAGATTCTCTTCCGAGATTGATACCAAATTTCAATTCTCTCTTTCGAGACTGGTATCAAATTCCCGTTCTCTCCTATCGAGATCGGTACCAAATTCCGACTCTCTTCCGAGATTGATACCAAATTTCAATTCTCTCTTTCGAGACTGGTACCAAATTCCAGTTCTCTCCTTTCGAGGTCGGTACCAAATTCCGACTCTTATCCGAGATTGATACCAAATTTCAATTCTCTCTTTCGAGAATGGTACCAATTTCCAGTTCTCTCCTTTCGAGGTCGGTACCAAATTCCGACTCTCTTTCGAGATTGATACCAAATTTCAATTCTCTCTTTTCGAGACTGTTACCAAATTCCAGTTCTCTCCTTTCAAGGTCGGTACCAAATTCCGATTCTCTTCCAAGATTGATACCAAATTTCAATTTTCTCCTTTCGAGATTGGTACCAAATTCTAGTTTTCTCCTTTCGAGGCCGGTACCAAATTCCGACTCTCTTCCAAGATTGATACCAAATTTCAATTCTCTCTTTCGAGACTGGTACCATATTCCAGTTCTCTCCTTTCGAGGTCGGTACCAAATTCTGACTCTCTTTCAAGATTGATACCAAATTTCAATTCTCTCCTTTCGAGACTGGTACCAAATTCCAGTTCTCTGCTTTCGAGGTCGGTAACAAATTCTGATTCTCTTCTGAGATTGATACCAAATTTCAATTCTCTCTTTCGAGACTGGTACCAAATTCCAGTTCTCTCCTTTCGAGGTCGGTACCAAATTCTGACTCTCTTTCGAGATTGATACAAAATTTCAATTCTCTCCTTTCGAGACTGGTACCAAATTCCAGTTCTCTCCTTTCGAGGTCGGTACCAAATTATGATTCTCTTTCCTAAATTGATACCAAATTTCAACTCTCTCTTTTGAGACTGGTACAAAATTCCAGTTCTCATTTTGAGATCAGTAACTAAATTCTGATTCTCATTCTTTTTAATCGATACTTAAACTCCAATTCTCACTTCGAGGCTGGTACCTAAATTTCAATTCTCTTTATAAATCTCGAGGTTGGTGCCTAGGTTCCAATTCTCATTTCAAATTCAGAATTTTCTTGAATTGATTTTAAATTAAACTTCAATCGAAATTGAAACTCGAAACAAATCAAAATCCAAACTCAACATTAAACTTCAAATAGAAAATGAAGCGTAATCTAAATCAAATTTCTCCAGAACTCGTGATCTGGAATTCACCTTTTTTTCTTTTCCCCAGCGAGAGTTCAGGGATCTTCAGTCTTGGAGATTTACCTGATATCCCTCAGTGGAAATTTTTCTATGCTTCGTTCTAAGTGTGTCGCTTAGACGTCTGTATTGGTTTTGTTGATCTTTTTGATCAACGCCAATACGCGCGGTGTGCTCCATCAGCACACCACACCTATTGGGGGTCCATTTGTTGACCTCATTTTTTATGAGGTCTGATCTCTCTCCTTAGTACTTAGGATCTAGCCTTAGGCTTTCCCTTTGACTGACTAGAGATGGAACCCACCACTGAGAAATTCAAACACCTCTTAAACTCCCTTTAAACCCCACATGCCTGATTAACAACCCCCAACCACTTGGATCTTAAAGGATGAGTTTCCTATAGGACTCTTTGGCCTTAGGACTACCCTGAGTGGCCTAGTCTGGTGAGGGTTGACTTGCACACACCACACTCCCACACACACATTCCAAGCCCTAAAACTACCTTTAACCAATTTGACTTCCTAACTCATATAGGTAATTCATATGGATGGTCCTCAACCCCTAAGCCCCTAGTTAAGAGGGTTATGAACAACATATTGAGTGCCTAAGATGAGTCCTCTCATGGCTTTTGTGAGCTTAATATGGCTTCATGGCTCAACCAAAACAATTTCATTTCATTCACACTTAATCAGTCTTCATTTTTCCAAAATTTCAATTTTGACCCCCGGAGCCCTAAACTCATCAAACCTACCAAATGTCCTTGAAATTGCCTAAAACTTTCAAAATTTTCTAAATTACCCAAAATTTCCCAAAATCAATCCTAAACATTTCCCTCCACTAAAATTTATTATCCTTGGCCAAATACACTAAAATTTCCAAAAATATCCCCAATACCTTCCAAATACCCAAAACACCCTTTTAACCCAAAAATCCAAAAATTCCCAGAAAATTGCAAAAAATCCAAAATATTCCCAATTTCATTTTGTTCAACTACACCATAAGACAATTTTTTCAATTTAGCCCACTTTTACCAAAACCTCCAATTTACCCTTTTTTAACCTAAAATGGACCCAATGTCCCACGAAACAAACCCAATTGACCTCAATTTTGATCTAATTCAATGCTAAACTTCAATTCAATATCCCCAATATCAATTTAAACCAAATCCAAACCCAATTTGATCAACATGTGGATCCAATTTCAATTTGAAGCTTAAAGCCCAATTTTAGCTCATAACATAAACTTAGCCCAAACTAACCCAACTTAACTCTAATTAACCCCAAATATTTTTTAAAACTTTCCTAACATCTCCACACACAAAACAATAACTTAATTTGCCAAAAATTTGAATCTATACTTCACCCAAACCTAACCCAAATAAAAAATCTTC
Organism: Papilionanthe hookeriana x Papilionanthe teres; assembly: GCA_022702705.1. Classification (NCBI taxonomy): domain Eukaryota; kingdom Viridiplantae; phylum Streptophyta; class Magnoliopsida; order Asparagales; family Orchidaceae; genus Papilionanthe; species Papilionanthe hookeriana x Papilionanthe teres. The sequence goes on from CM040428.1 coordinate 143,894,019, forward strand.
AATTTGGCCTAAACCAATCATGAACCCAAATAGGCCCAAATCCCAAAACCAAAGGCCAACCAAAGTTGAAAACTCTTTGCAGCATTCACATAAACATTTTCTAAGATTAATTTTACATTAAACCCAACATTAGCCCAACCTTAGCCCAAGTTAGCCTAATTTAACCCATTTTGACCCCATTACTAAAAAGCCCAAATTGAACCCATTTCAACTCCAAATGGCATCAAATCTCTTCTAAAGTTCTCATGACACATCCCTAAACTAAACCCAATATTTATTTGGCACAACCTTTTACCAAGTTTTTATCCAAAACTTTGTTTTAAAATTTAAAAGCCCACTTTCTTAAGCCATTTCAAAAACCTATCTTTCACCAAATCCAAAAGCCCAAAATCAATCTAAAGTCCACATGGCATTTCTTCCCATCATCATCCTTTTAATTGAAATCATCCCTAAGTCCTAAATCAATAATCAAATCATTCCAAATCAAGCTTCATCAAAATTTCCACCAAAATGCCAAAATTCCTTAAATCTACTTCCATGAAATTGACTAAGCTTTGCCCCAAGCTAAATGGAGTCATGGAGCCATGCATAAGCCACATGCAAGCCTTGGGGGCCCCTTTACACCTCACCAAGCCATTAATGGCAAGACGAGGGGGCTCTTTATTAAGCCTTCATTAAACATTGCTAACCTCATTTATGTTACACTTTAACCAAAATTAGCCACATCACCTTGGATGGGGACTTCACCACTGCAATTCAGCTGACCCAAATGATTCTTCTCAGCCCAAGGTCAACCCTTGGGTGATGCACCAAGCCCAAAACCATGGATAAACTAAAATGAGCCAAAAATAGACCTCTCCCCGATACCACTTAAATCAACTACTTTACACATGGCACTGACCTAATTGGTCAAGATGGTGACCTGACACTACCGACCAGCCGCCTGGGTCGCCAGAAAACGCCATGGCCGAGAGCTCCATGTGAGCCAAAACTTTCAAATTCTCCCTTGGTGAGTTGTCTCAACCCAAATGGTCACTGCAGTTGTTCTTCTCCTCCCATAAGCAGCTTATCCCAGCCTCCAACTCCCCCTGAGAGGCCCTCCAACCATGCCTATTTAAGCCCACCTCGTTCTCGGCCAAAAGAGGTGCTGAACCAAACCTTACCAAAACCCTCCCAATATTACTCCACACTCTTCTCCTAGCATAAAGCACTTGATCCCCACTGAAATCCAGCCTTAATTTCCCATCTGTGAGCTCAATTTCTGAGTTAAATTTTGAGCCCAAAACTAGGACGCTTCACCACAGTGAGTCAATCCCCAAATTAATTGACTCTACACTTTCACCAGACCAACAGAAGAAGTTCCCCAGCAAAAGCCCCCTCACCAGGCTAGCCATTCTTTCTATCGGCCAAGCTTTGAAATCAGGTTTGGATGAAGTCTGGTCTAGACAATTCAACAAAGCCAGAGGCTTCATCCCTAGGCTCCTCCAGCTCCAACGAACGTGCCGAGCACATTCAGTTGAGGCCTCACCTCATAAGCTAAGGTATGGAGACTTCCTTTAAACTGAGCTTCTAGTGATTCTCCATTTCATTTGAGTCAATTTCAATGCATGTTAGCCGTATAGATGTGTTCGTCTCGTCAAGACGAGTTCACAGAGCATAAGAGCATTTAATTTGGTTAAGTATCGAGAGAGATATTAGGGTTAGAAGGTGCGCGGCTCACGGGACGCACCAGTCGTAGACGATGACCAAAAACCATCGGATCAATTGTGTATCGGTTGAATGGCTCAGTTGGCGTCGGACGAGGAGATGGAACATGAACTGCGGGCTGCGTGGCACTGACTTAGATGGCAGTGTCGAACTGGGGCTTCGGTGCTGTCGAGGTTGACGCGGAGCTGACTAGTTTAAATAGAAAAATAGGGTATTTAGGAATTATTTAAATACTCAAAACTTAAAAAATTCATATCTTTGTGTAGAAAAGTCACAAAAATAAAATAAAAATACCCTCTTGCTCAGTGAACAGAGGAAAACAATATTGAAAAAGAATTAAGTTAATTTGATGAGTATTTTATTAATTTACTGATTTCAATATTTTAATTCTCCATGCATGTATACATTTCACTATGGCATAAGACCACAGGGCTTTTGTAGCTTCTGTTCTTGGGGACATTCCCTGAATTTTCCAAGGCCAGAGGCCATCTCTATGGCAAGTTATTGATTTTTTAAGTTTATGTGCTTGTTTTGCCAATTTAATTCCAATAATTAGCATATTGTTTAATAAATTCTAGGAAAATTAGGGGAGGTATCTTGAGAGCAGAGGACCCTAGGAAAATTATGGTTGGACTCAGTTCCTTAAAAATAACTCTAATTGGCTCAAACACCTAAAATTGAATTTTAATTAATTAAGAGTACATACACATCAAAACCACTTTAAAACAATTCTCCTTTGTCATTTAGGATATAGAGAACCTCACATAAAAATTTTAAGTCAACTGAAAATGATTTAACCCATTAAATGAATTAATTAAGTGACATAGCCATCTTGAAAATTAAAAAAATTTATAAAACTCAAAATAAACTTCAAAAATTCACCAAAATGGTTTTCTGGGCTCTCTAATATCAGAGGAGTCCAAAAAAACTAAAATTGGAATTTTCTAAAAATTTTCATTTTTAACCCAATTTTGAATATTTTAATAATTAAAAAATAATAAAAATCACAAAAATATTAAAAATCATAAAAATGTTATATTTTAGTTCCTAATCACTTAGGAACAAACCAAATATTTTTCCCAAGTCCCTAGGTTAAGAAATTGAATTTTAAAGGTTTAAGAAAATTTTTAATATTAAGAAAATGGATCTTCCAATCCTTTCACCAAATTAATTCCAATAAATCAAAGAAAAATCAAAAAAAATATAAAATTTATTTCTCTGGACTCCTTGAAGTTAGAAAGACTTGTGAAAAATATAAAATCCATTTTTCAACTCTAAATTTATTTTATAATTAATTAACAGTCCAAAACTCAAAATAATTATAATAAATAAAATATAATTCAAAAAATCACCAAAATTGGTCCAAGTGGTCCTCTAGTCATTAGGAATATCCCATAATTTTCCTAAGGATAGATACTTTACCTTGGTCATGTTGTTGAATTTTCATTGAAAATCCTTATTTTCCACCAAAATAAATATATAAATTAAATTAAAAAAAGAAAAATCACATTTTCTCCTCCAATGGCCTAATTGACATTTGAGTGAGGTGACATAAAAATTTCAAGTTCATTTGAGCTCAATTTATTGAATTATGGAATGAACATACTTAAAGGGCATAAAGGTAATTAAAGGATTTTAACCCTAATTAATATTTTGGTCTAATCAAGGGGAGGGTAAAATATCTAATTTTAACCTTCTCTTGGATGATTGAAACTTAATGAATAAAGATGTAGAAATCCATTAGTCACTTTAAAAATATCAAAATAGAACTTTAATTACTTAAATCATTTAAATATTGAGAGGATAATTAAAATTTTGGATTATTAGGGATGTGACTTAAGGAGATACCAATTCTTTAATTTAAAATCCCTAAATGAATCATTTTAATAATATTTCAATTCTTAATTACTCTTAAGATGATAATTGAAAATTAATAATTAAATAATTAAAAGAGAAAATAACCTTCAAATTAAATTAAAGCATAAACATTAAAGGATTTAGTAATCAAATTTAAATTAATTTTAAATACTTAAAAATTAATTTGAAATCACTTAGGAACAAATTTAAAACAAATCTAAAACCTCATGTAATTTCAAAAAAATTCATAAAAAATATATATTTATATAAATCAAACCAATTAAAGTTAACTTAAAATACTACAATTAAATCAAATCAAATTTAAATGATTAAAATTTAATGAAATAAATAATTTAAACACCTCATTCAACTTAAGAAAATTTAAAACATTAAAACTAATTTGAAATATTAAGATCATTCAAAATATAAAGATTTAATTGAATTAAAATAACTTGAACACAATTCCAAACTTAAGATCATTAATTAAAATTTTGTAATTAAAGCAAATCATTTTAAATCACCAATTCCAATGTTTAATTGTTAAAAGCTTCAACAAACTTACTTGCCCCTAAAGGCTTTCGTTATCATAACTATTAAATAAAGCATTAAGTAAAGTGTCGCCTCACTCATAGGATAATCGAACATCCTAGTTCACTGAGTAAGAAATAAAACCTAACTATATTCTCGGATGATTAATTCACTTGTACAATGAAATTCATTTGGACTTGAAATAGTCTCAGAAGTATTGAAAAAATGTTCAGGGCTCGTCCTAAGAACTTTCTCAATACGATGAGGTGTTTAGAAGAACAATTGAACTTAATTGTTCTTTGATGAAGAAAATCATCCTCCACAAAACACAACAATCTAGACGTCATAGGAATTGACTAGCAATAGTATTAGAATTTTGGTAGACAACCAGAATCTTCCCTTAGCTCTACCTAGGTATTATCTTGAAAATATATAAAATGCTTTGACATGTGTTTTAAGTGCAGCTCGGAATGACGAGAAGACCCTCCAGGTACGCTTTTACTTTATTGCAATTTACTTACCTGTACTGCACTTTACTTTTCTTGCATGTTAAACAAGAATGTCACCCTGCATGAAAACTGAAACCTTTAGGATAGTCACAAAGATGAAACCCAAAACTAAATTAAAAGTTAAAACAAGATAAAATTCTCTGCCACAACATTCAAGAGATAAAACAACTGAAAATTTAATCATAAATAGAATAACAAAACTACAACTTCAACTAAATTAAAACGTCTCGTTGGATGATCGGGAATACCTCAAATGATGTAACCTACATGTTGCTAACGGGATTTCCCACAGTCTAAATGAGAATTTCAAACTCATTCAGTTAAGTTTAGCAAATTCATTTGGACTAAGTGAATTCGATAAAAATAACGGTGTCGGAATGATGGAACCGTGGGATCTTAACCGGTGTTGTTATAACCAACTTTAAGATTAAGATTCCCCTAACAAAATGTTAAAACACCTGAACCTTAAGACTTTTCTAAACCAGAACACTTCTCTCATCTCCTGATTTTCACTTTCCAAAACTAAACCTCTACAACAACAAGGAGCTTGGAACATAGTGGGCAGCACGGCCATCGTCGTCAGCAAAACTTGTGTCTACTTCAGCAAAACCTTTCTTAGAATTAAATAACAAAGCCATATGATTTCGAGGTAGTTTGCCTAGTGCAACATAAATCCTCAAATTTTTGTTAGGCATTTGCATAATCATGTTATGCAAATTAAGCCCTAATCGGTCTTAGGATTCTGAGGTAGTTGTTTGGTACGACATAGACTCTCACATCTTCGAGGCTATTGTATGATTATATCATACAAATATAAGTCTTATTTAATTAAAATTGGCAGGAATACAACATTAAATAAACTCTCAAATTGAAGCCAAATAATAGGATAGTTTGGGAAGTAGCCAAGATTCTTCTTGGATCCTCAGCTTCTCCTACTTCTCTTCCTTTGGACTTCTGAAATTAACTGTTCCAAATTGGAGCTATTCCCTTTTGAAATTCCAAAATTCAATCCTTTGAAAACCTTAAACTTTAAAATTCTTGAGAGTAAAACCACTGATCATTATAGAGAGTTTTCTTAAGTGTCTTCGGACATTTAAGATGTAATTAACTATAGGGGCTTGCCCTTATAGGAAACTTTAAGAACCCAGGTAATATAAACCCTGCTTAATTCCTTTATATTAAGCAGGGGTACTTGTCATCTTATAAAATTGGTTCGCAGACCAAACGGATGTCACAAATCTTCTAATTTATTTCATCGAGCCCCACCATCAAGTAGTGTGTCTATTCTTCGGGATAGATACACGGTTTGTGGTGCGGTGCTTGTTTATATAAACTACTCGGAATGTGAGATGAGTTTGATTTCATATCTTAAAATTTTCAAACTTAAAATTATTTTCAAAATCAAATGCTACTTTCTAAATTATATATATATTTAAATTAAATTTAAAATTTAAAATTTACCGATAATTTCTGTTAGGCGACCCCTTTTCAAAATACAACACACAACCTAAAAATAAGCCGTACACAAATGCGTGTTGGAATTTTTCATCCCACACAAATTTGGTATCTTTTCTAGTTAGGGAAGTGAGAGGCTGACACCTACCTAACAAATTGGAAATAAAACATCGTAGATACATGATGTACTGAAAATATATACGATTTCTGCTTTCTAATTTTACCCATTTTTTGTGATAATACAGTTTAAAGAAAGGTATTTTTCATGATTTGTTGCAGGTATGATGATTTTAGGTGATTACAGTGAAAAGAAGCAAAAAGGAATGAATCCAGAGCAAAAGGAGCAAAATGGTGAAAAAGTATTATGGCGTTGCCAGAGCCTAAATCCAGAGAGCTAGTAATTAAATGGCAGGATAGAGCTCCGTCGGCGCCCGAAGTCGGTGGATGTCAAATTTGAAGAGTTTTGGCGACTTTTTAAAGGGATGCCTGTGGAATTTCTTGAGATTTCATCCCTATCTTATAAGTAACCGTTTTTGGATGAAAATGGTGTGTGTTTTGTGTCTTCAAGTGTAGTTTTAGTGAGTGTTAAGTGTTAGGGTTTAGGAGTAGAGAGTGTGGAGTGAATATTTGAGAGGGATTCTTCTCTAAGGAGGGGAGGAGAAGAGGTAAAGTGAGAGATTGCTTCTTCCTTTCCATTCTAAAGAGAGAATCAAGTGTTGTAAAGAAGAGAGAAGAGGATTCAAAGGAACTTCAAGGGAATTTCATTGAGGAAGAGAAAGAGATAAGTTATATTTTCTTTTATGGTTTGTATCACTTTTCTTTTATATATAAAATCCATGTTTTATAGTATCTTCTCCATGAATTTTGAGTAGTCTCCCTTGTCTTTCTTCTAGCATAGAGATGTGATGATGAATTGATGTGGATTTGATGTGCTTTTAATATAATGAACAAGTTGTGATGGTTTTTCATTTAGAACTTAATTTACTTTCAATTTGGCCAATTGAAATGTTAAAATGTGCTGTTGAACATTAAGTTTGAAAAGATTTAATGTCCTACAACAATAATGAAAGATCCATTCAATTTCTATGGATGAATTGCGTAGTTCATGGGAATTGAGTGCAAATATATAAGGAAATATGTTTTGATGGACTTCAATGTGGAGATTTCAGGGTGACAGGATGAAATCCCCAAATTGGTTCTAAGATTAGTAACTAATATCAAAGGTTAGCCTTCGGGTGAAAGGTGAGTGGGAGTTTCGAAGTGAGAGCCCGTATTCTCCCAGCCTAGCCTTAGAATTAGTGACTAAACTTAGAATATATCAATGTTCTTTTCTTGCTTAGAAGAGGGGGTACTTTTTTAGGGTAAAGAACCATATATGCTCTTATTTGGCACAATAATATAGATAATTATTCCATATCAATCCACACATCATATTCTCATTTGCAAAAGGAAAGATACTTTTCTCATATATCAAAAACTTTCAAATACTTAGTTTAGTGTGTCTGTTAATTAATCTTGTTCTTAAAGTTATTAGAAGTAGTTGTAGTTAGTTAATTATTTCTGTTTCATTGTTCTTACTGTTTCCTGCATAGTAGTAGTAAGTAGTAAACCCTTACTTTAGTGCTTAATACACATTGTGTAACGTTTTCTTAAAACTTCAATATTTTCCTGTGGGATCGATATCCAGGACTCCATTAGAGCCCTTTATTACTTGATACGATACGTATACTTGCGTTGAATGCTTGGACTTAAAAAAATTATTATAAATCTATAAATCTGAGTTCATAAATTCTTACAAAATATAAAGTAAAGCATCAATTTGTTGGCGGAGTTACCAGGAAAATTAACGAAGTTAAGAAATATAATTAACGAAGTTAAAGAAAGCAACAGAGTTAAAAAAGCAAGAGTTAAGTAACGAAGTATGTTTATTTTGTAGTGTGTAATTGTGTTTGTTTATGTTTATTAAAGTATTTGTGTTTGTATATGCGTAGTAGCGGATCTATAGGTTTAGTGCCTTACAATTCAGAGTTAGAGCATACTGTTAGAAAAATTAGAAAATAACAAAAACAAATTGAAAATGAATATTCAAGATAATCAAAGAAATGAAATTGAAAATTTGCTAAGACCTTTAAGAGATTATGCTAACCCAACAACAGATGAAATTTGTATAACTATTCAAAATCCTGATGTTGCTGCTAATTCTTTTTAACTTAAACCTGTTATTATCCAAATGGTACAAAATAATCAATTTGTTGTAACACCTAATGAGGATCCAAATTTACATCTCGCTAGTTTTTTAGAACTGTGTGCTACTTTTAAATATGATGGAGTGTCTAGTGACGCTGTCAGACTTAGACTTTTTTCCTTTTTCATTAAGGGATAAGGCTAAGGCGTAGTTAAATTCATTAGCACCTGGATCTATTAACTTGGGGAGAATTATCTCAAAAGTTTCTATCAAAATATTTCCCTCCATCAAAGACTGCTAAACTAAGAAATGATATTACATCTTTTTGTCAGTTTGAAGGAGAGTCAATATATGAAGCTTGGGAGAGATTTAAAGATCTTCTTAGGAAGTGCCCACATCATGCTTTACCGGATTGGTTAATAATTCAAACATTTTTTAATGGATTAGAGAGATTATTAAGATCTATTATAGATGCTGCTGCTGGTGGATCGTTAATGTTAAAACCTTTTGATGAAGCATACGCATTAATTGAAGAAATGGCTACTAATAATTTTCAATGGCCCTCTGAACGGGTAAATCCTAAGAGAGTAGTTAGTGTTCATGATTTAAATATGATGACTATGGTAGTTTCTCAAATTTCAGCCCTTTCAAAGAAAATAGATTAATATGGAATGAATTATTCTTAGCCACCTCAAGTGTTAGAGGAAAATTCATTTGGACAGATAACAGAATCTTAAACACCTTACGAGACCTTAAATGCTATTAATAGACTTAACAATCCTTATTTGAATTATTATAATCCTGGTTGGAAGAATCACCCAAACTTCAATTGAAATAATAATAATGCTAATGTTAACCCGCATTAGGCTAACAATTCTATGAATCCAATTGGAAATTCAAACAATCAAGGAAAATTCTAATTTTAGACCATCTTATCCCCCTGAATTTAATAGTAACTCAAAATTTAAGGATAAGAAGTTGTCTACTGAATAAATGATTCTGAAAATGAGAAATCAATTACAAGCTCAAGGTGTTGCTATGAAGAATATTGAAAATCAATTAGGACATATTTTCACTGCACTTAATAATAGACCTCTGAGAACACTTCCAAGTAATGTGGAGATCAATCCAAAAGATCAAAATAAGGAACAAATTAAGGTTATTCAATTAAGGAGTGGAAAAGAATTAGAAACTAGAGTGCAAAAAGAAGTTGAAATAGAAAAGGAGAAGGTGGAAATTGAAAAAGGTTCAAACAAGATTTATCCAGACCTGGATTATCCTCTTGAGCCAATGAAGATAACTGTTGAAAAACCACCACCTCCATTTCCTTAAAGTTTAAAGAAACAAAACAGGGATAACAAATTTAGAAAATTTTTGGAGATCCTTAAGAAATTAACGATTAACATTCCTTTTATTGAAGCATTAGAACAGATGTCTGACTATGTTAAGTTTATGAAAGATATTCTGAGAAAGAAAAAAAGTTTACAGATCATGAAACTGTTGCACTTAGCGGAGAGTGTAGTGCAATTATTCAGAAGAAGCTTCCGGAAAAAATTAAAGATCCTGGTAGTTTTACTATTTCATGTGCTATAGGTAAAATTTTTTTCAGAAAAGCTTTATGTGATCTGGGAGTGTGTATTAATTTGATGCCTTTATCAACTTTCAAAAGGTTGGGAATACGAGAAATTTCTTCTATAGCTATGACTCTTCAGTTAGCCGATCATTCCATTACTTATCCTAAAGGAGTGGTGGAACACATGTTAGTGAAAGTGGATAAATTTATCTTTCACGTGGATTTTATTGTACTTGATATGGATGAAGATAAAAAAATTCCAATCATTTTGGGAAGACCATTCCTTGCTACTAGAAGAGCGGTAATTGATGTTCAAAAAGGAGAATTAACTATGAGAGTTAATGATCAAGATGTGACCTTTAATATTTTAAAATCTATGAAGTATCCCTCAATGAAACAAGATAATGAATGTTTTAGAATGGAGGTCTGTGATTACTTGAGAAACAATCATTTTGAAGATATATTTGAAAAAGAAGAAGAATATAAAAATATGTTTGAAGAAGAAAGTGAAGATGAAGAAAATTCAGATAGTGAGAAGAATGAAGATTTGGAGTATGTTCAGGAGAGATTCAAAATATTAGACACTATCGAAGGTGGAGGTAAAAGCTTGATTCCATCTATCATAAAACCTCTTGAACTTGAAATGAAAAATCTCCCTAATCATCTAAAGTATATGTTTTTAGGAGAATTATCTACTTTGCCTGTTATTGTATCTTCAGAGTTAAACGAATATCAAGAACAGAAGTTGTTAGAAACTTTAAAAAGATATAAGAAAGCTTTTGGATGGACTTTGGCAGATATTAAAGGAATTAGTCCTTCGATTTGTATGCACGAAATTTTATTAGACGAAGAACATAAACCAAGAGTTGATCCGCAAAGGAGACTAAATCCTATAATGAAAGAAGTAGTTAAGAAAGAGATTTTAAAATGGTTGGATGCTAGAATTATTTATCCTATTTCTGATAGTGCTTGGGTAAGTCCAATACACTGTGTACTGAAAAAGGGAGGAGTGACTGTTAAAGTGAATGAATGTAATGAAATTATACCCACGAGACAAATTAATGGATGGCTAATTTGTATTAACTATAGGAAATTAAATGCCGCCACCAGAAAAAATCACTTTCCTCTTCCTTTTCTCGATCAAATGCTAGATAGACTTGTTGGACACAAGTACTACTGTTTTCTAGATGGATATACTGGTTACCATCAAATATCTATTGCTCCTGAGGATCAAGAAAAGACAACATTTACTAGCCCTTATGGAACCTTTGCTTTTCGAAGAATGCCTTTTGGACTGTGTAATGCACCTGCAACATTTCAGAGATGCACCTGCAACATTTCAGAGATGTATGATGTCTATCTTTAATAGTATGTAAGATAATGGAATAGAAGTTTTATGGATGATTTCTCTGTATTCGGGACTTCATTTGAAACTTGCTTGGAAAACTTAGCAAAATTTTTGGAGCTTTGTGAGAAAACAAATCTAGTTCTGAATTGGGAGAAATGTCAATTGATGGTTGCAGGAGGAATTGTGCTTGGGCATAAAATTTCTGAACATGGTATGGAGGTCGACCCTGCTAAAATTAGAGTGATTGAGAGATTACCGCCACCCACTACTGTGAGAGAGGTGAGGAGTTTCTTAGGACACACTAGATTTTACAGGCGATATATTAAAGATTTTTCTAAAATTACCAAACCTTTGTGCCAACTTTTAGAAAATGATAGAAAGTTTGATTTTAATGATAAATGTTTAAGAGCTTTCGAATTATTACAAGAAAAATTAATCACTGCACCTATAATTGTTTCACCTGATTGGGAGAAACCATTTCAACTCATGTGTGATGCTAGTGATTATGTAATCGGAGTAGCATTGAGGCAAAGGCATGATAAAGTATTCAAAGTCATTTACTATGCTAGTAAAACTCTTAATGAGGCTCAAATTAATTATACCACAACTGAAAGAGAATTATTAGCTATAGTGTTTGCTTTTGAAAAATTTAGACCTTATTTAATTGGAACTAAAAGTATTGTGCATACAGACTATTCAGCTATCAAATATCTAATGTAAAAGAAGGATGCGAAACCTAGACTTATTAGATGGATACTTCTTCTACAAGAATTTGATTTTATGATAGTTGAAAAGAAGGGAGATGATAATTAAATAGCTGATCATCTATCCAGAATAGACTATGATAAATTATCTGAATTTGAAAAAGAAATTACTGAAATTTTCCCTGATGAGCAACTTTATACTATTATGGGAAATAATTTGTCTTGGTATGCTGATATTGTGAATTATATTGTAAGTGATATTGTACCACCTGATTTAATAAGGCAACAATAAAAGAAGTTTAAATATGATTCAAAATTCTATTTTTGGGATGAGCCATATCTATATAAATAGTGTAAGGATCTGATTATTAGGAAATATGTTCCACAAGAAGAAACAAATTTGATTATTCAATAATGTCATGATTCTGAATTTGGAGGTCATTTTGGTGTTAATAAAACTGCTTATAAGATTTTACAATCTGGATTTTATTGGCCTACTCTTTTTAGAGATGTTTATAGATATATTAAATCATGTGATCGGTGTCAGAGAGTAGGTAATATCTCTAGAAGAAATGAAATGCCTCTAAATTATAATTTGGAAGTTGAAATTTTTTATGTATGGGGATTAGATTTTATGGGACCATTTACTTCTTCATTTGGAAATCTATATATTTTAGTTGCTGTTGATTATTTCTCGAAATGGATTGAAGCTATTGCTTTACCCGGATGTGATGCTTGGAGTGTTTCAAAATTTTTAAAGAAAAACATATTTACAATATATGGAATGCCGAGAGTGATCATAACTGATGGTGGATCCCGTTTCAGGAATAATCAAATTAAGAGATTAATTGAGAAATATAATATCATTCATAGAATCTCTACTGCTTATCATCCCCAAACTAGTGGTTTAGCAGAAGTGTCTAATTATGAAATTAAAAGAATTTTGGAGAAGATTGTGGATAATCATAAATTAGATTGGTCTACTCAATTAGATACTGCTTTATGAGCTTATAGAACTGCTTTTAAAACCCTTATTGGAATGTCTCCTTATAGACTAGTGTTTGGTAAGAGTTGCCATTTACCAGTTGAATTGGAGCATAAAGCATATTGGCCGATAAAAGAGTTAAATTTTAATTTGAAAAATGCTGGAGAGAAAAGATTTATGCAATTGAATGAATTGGAAGAGACTAGAAATGCATCTTATCACAATGATAGGATACATAAAGAGAAAAGGAAATTATGGCATGATCAGAAGAAATTGAAAAAGAACTTGTAAAATGGACAAAAAGTTTTATTATACAACACAAGATTGAAGTTATTTCCTGGAAAGCTCAAGTTTAGATGGTTAGGACCTTTTACAGTTGTAAAAGTTCATTCTTGTGGAGCTGTTGATATTAAAGATCCTAATACTGGAAACATTTTCAAAGTTAATGGGCATCGATTAAAGCCTTACTATGATAGGTTTTAACCTGACGTGAAAGAGGTTTTAATGTTGAGTCTTCTCGATTAACTAAATGGTTTGTCGGGCTGACGACGTTAAACCAAGCTCTTTATGGGAGGCAACCCATATATATCTTTGTGGTGTGTTTGCTTGTTTGTTGTAGTTGTGTTTTTTAGATAGTTTGTTTTGAATCCTAATTACTCCTAAATACTTTAAAAATTGATAAATGATGGATTGAATCGAGATATTGGAATATTTTCGACCAAACAATTTTTGGTGAGAATTTTTTACCACTGGCGCCGTCGGCACCCTATCGTGTATCCTACATTGAACTTGACTGTTTGAGCGCCGCTGGCGCCCTATCGAGCGCTGCCGGCGCCCAAAATCTGTTTGACGTGTTTTAAGTTTCAAAATGTGAGTTTTGGTTGTTATTGGCGGGATCTTCGTCCTTATCACTCTCTAAAGTCCAAAAAAAACCACCAATCCCAATTCGTATCCTATGGATTCCTACCCCATTGAGACCCCTCGATTTCATGTTTTCAACCGAAGGAAGTTCATAAGTTTTGAAGCGCAATGTTTGTTCAACAAAGTGATGAATGAAAGAGCAATTTGATCACACTAGTCGAATTGAGACGGGCTTGATCAATCTTATGAAGAAGAACATGGTGATTGCTATAGAATCATCTGACGAATTTCCATTTCGTCCATTCTATAACTTTTTTGTGCATTTGCAATCAATTGGAGACATTAGAGGAGAACATAGTTCTGAAACTGATGTGGAGTAATTAATAGATTCTACTTATGTTTGTTGCGTGTTTCTTTTGGTTTGTGTAGTATTTGCTTTGATATTTGAACTTAGATTTGGATGTGTTTACTTTCATTGTGTGCTAAGATCCTAGTGCTTGCCTATCGTAGAGTACTTGCTACGCTAAACATCTAAGAATAGTTGGTTTGAATGAACATATTTAGTGTCTATGATGAAATTTGGATTTTATATATATAAGATTTTTGTGTATTGTTTGTGTGAAGAATTATGTTAATTATTGCTTATAGGATGATGTAAATGCCTATTGAAGTGTTAAACATCATTGTGAACGTCAAAACGATCGAAATTATGAAAAAATTTTCGGACCAGAAAATATTTTGGACTGGCACCGCCGACGCACAAATCCAGAGAGTTGGCCAAATTATTAAAATAGAGTGCCGCCGGCGCCCGAACCCAGAAAAGACCTAAAACCCTCGATTTCGCGATTTTTGCCTTGGGACCCACAAATTTTTTCCATTTCCTTCGTCTTCCTCCTCCATTTTTGCGATTTTAAAGATCTAGGGCTTGCTAGATCTCAGATTTAAGGAGATTTCAAGGTTTTTCGACACCGGATTTGTACTTCTCTTGGTAAGAGCTTCACTTTAAGTTAAGATTTTTGGATTTTCACCATGGAAATATCTCACATTGCTTATGCTGGAATTTTTGGAGTTTTAAAGAGATTTTGAGATTTCCATGATGAAATTTGCTCTTGTTTACAATAGTGTTTGGAGTTTGTTACATTGTGAATTTAGGATTTATTGGAATTTTCTTGCAAATTTTAGAAATTCACATGGATCCAAGAGGGAAGAGGAAATTGGATTTTGATGAGGAAAGGTTTGTTAACATCGAAGCCCAATTTCTCTATAACTCTATCCATCACAACAAGAAGTTTATCCAGGATCGAGCTTTTGATAGTCCTGGTGGATCTGTAGAACAATTAATTACAGAGCAAAACTGGGAGCGATTTTGTTATTTCACTGCGAATGTCGTTATGGGAGTTGTTAGAGAATTCTATTCTAACATACCCTGGACTGAGACTGAGTATGTGCTTGTTAGAGGGAAGATGGTTGAGTTTACTCCTCAGCGTTTCAATGCTTTCTATCAAACTCGGGAACCATTCATGTGTGAGGACACTGGGAGGGAGAATATGAGAGAAGTTATTGCTTTTCTGACTGACGGGCGAGGAGAATGGAAAGTAAGTAAAAAACAGTTGATAAATTTTCCCACCTCCACTTTGAATGTTGCTTCAAAAGTTTGGCATTATTTCATTTCTGCAAGACTATTACCATCTTATCACCATAGTGAAGTTACTAGAGATAGAGAGATTTTGAACTACAGTATTCAGAAGATGAAAAAGATTGATATTGGAGCTATTATTTACAAGAATATTCAGACGATTGCAAGAGGTGAGACCACTGAAGGATTAGGACATCCTGCTTTAGTTCATGCCCTCTGTGTTCAGTCTGGAGTGGAGTTCAGTAGTTCTGAGGAAGTGGCTATACCATTGAAACCTATTACAAAGAATATTATCCGTACTTATGAGTCTCATGTGGGAGCCAGAGTTGAGCGTAGGAGTACTGATATTCCTACTACTAGTTATGATGCTTCATCTACATCTGAGCCACCTACCTTATCTGATATTATGGAGCAGCTGAGACTACAGAATACTAGTATGAATAGACTCCATGGTCGGATGGATGTATTTGAGGCGAGGAGTGATGTGAATGAATATTATCTGTAGAGGAGAGTTGAGTTTGATATTGCTTATTATGATGCTCAGGTCAGATTTATGAGGGGGGAGTCAGATGTGATATTTCCTACTTGCCCCAGCTGTACACTATATAGACCTGACCCTGCTGATGACCCTGCTGATGACCTTGCTGATGACCCTGCTTCTGATCCTGGTGATGGAGACTGGTAGATTGTTTTTTTTATTTCTGTTATTCTTAGTCTATTGTGTTGTACTGATGTGATGTAGTGGTATTTACTTTTCATGTGATGTGTAGCCCTATGTTGTACTGATGTGATGTAGTGTTATTTACTTTTCATATTGTACTGTTATGTTGTAATAAAACATTAAAACTGTTAGTTGTACTGTTAGTAGTGTGATAGTTTGTTTCATGTTATAGTGTTCTGTTGGATGTTTAGATGTTTAATGTTAATTTCTCTTTACCCATGCAAATATTTAAAATTGTTATATCACTGCTACTAATTGTTTCATATCTGCTAGTTGTGAATTTTGATTAATACCAGATAGCTGTTGAAGATTTCAAGATCCCAACATAGACTGGTTAGTTTTCTTCTACTCTGAACTGTTTCAAATTTACTGAAAAATTTAAGTTTGGGGGAGAGTAGAGAAATACTAACTTTTATTTGTTCTCAATTATTATATTTTCAAAATTTATTAGCATAACTTCTGGCAGTTGAACCTCATTATAAGATAACTAAAACTTTTCATTTCAATTGAATATTAAGGAAGGATAGGATGAAAATTTTTAGTGATAAAGGTTGATTTTATAGAAGTAAGATATTTGGTATGAAAGGATTTGATTATAGTTAACTTTAAAGTAAAGAAAACTGTATTTTTGAAATGTTAAGGGACTTAAAGTATTGTGTGTTAAGAAAAAATTGTAACTTTATAATGAATAATGAAGCTTATACTTAACTATAAAGTAAGGATATATTTCAAGTTTGAACTTTAGAAAGAGGAGAGTGAAGTTCAAAATCATTAAAGGCTATCCAGATATAGTAATCCTCAATAAAAAAAAAGAGAAAGAAAAAAGAAAAAAGAAAAGAAGGATTGAAAAACAATCCCTGAAGAAAAAAAAAAAGAAAAGAAAAAGAAAGAAAAATGTTTATGATGAGAAGCTTGAGGAGATGCCTAATAAAAAATTGGCTTCACTTGAATAATCTTAAAGGGAGAAGTTGATTTCATTTCTGAAATTATGTTTTAAGTACTGGCCTAAATTCTAATGAAGTTTACATGAACTCCTTTCTCACATAATCTTTTGAGGCACTCTTAGTGTGACAAATTATAGTTCATCTTGCATTAAATAGAATACTAGAACTCTTAGACTTAATCGCTGAATATTATTATACCTGTAGTGTTGACTTGAGTTACTAAATTTCTTTCTAAAAATCTAACCAATATATTCTTTTGAATGAAAAATTTTAGTGTCTTACAATTGAAAAGTACATTGCCTAGAGTTATATTTTATGTAGTAAAAAAATTACTTGAGGATAAGTAATAGTTAAAGTTTAGGGGATTCTGATGCACAGAAAATATATACAATTTTTGCTATCTAATTTTACCTATTTTTGGTGATGTTGCACTTTAAAGAAAGGTATTTTTTATGATTTGCTGCAGGTATGATGATTTTAGGTGATTGGAGTGAAAAGAAGCAAAAATGAACGAATCCAGAGCAAAAAGGAGCAAAAAAGGAGCAAAATGGTGAAAAAGTGTTCTAGCGCCACCAGCATCAAAATCCAAAGAGCACAGTAATTAAATGGCATGATAGAGCGCCGCAAGCACCCTATCGGGCGCTGCCGGCCCCCTATCTGGCGCTGCCAGCACCCGAAGTCGGTGGATTTCAAATTTGAAGAGTTTTGGCGACTTTTTAAAGGGATGCCTATGGAAACTATTGGGATTTCATCCCTATATTATAAGTAACCATTTTTGGACGAAAATGGTGTGTGTCTTGTGTCTTCTAGTGTAGTTTTAGTGAGTGTTAAGTGTTAGGGTTTAGGAGTAGAGAGTGTAAAGTGAAGATTTGAGAGGGATTCTTCTCTAAAAAGGGGAGGAGAAGAGGTAAAGTGAGAGATTGGTTCTTCCTTTCCATTCTAAAGAGAGAATCAAGTGTTGTAAAGAAGAGAGAAGAGGATTCAAAGGAACTTCAAGGGAATTGCATTGGGGAAGAGAAAGAGATAAGTTGTTTTTTTCTTTTATGGTTTGTATGACTTTTCTTTTATAAATAAAATCTATGTTTTATTGTATCTTCTCCATGAATTCTAAGTAGTCTCCTTTGTCTTTCTTCTTGCATAGAGATGTGATGATGGATTGATTTGGATTTGATGTGCTTTTAATGTAATGAAGAAATTGTGATGATTTTTCATTTAGAACTTAATTTACTTTCAATTTTGGCTATTGAAATGTTAAAATATGTTGTTGAACTTTAAGTTTGAAAAGATTTAATGTCCTACAACAATAATGAAAGATCCATTCAATTTCTATGGATGAATTGCGTAGTTCATCGGAATTGAGTGCAAATATATAAAGAAATATGTTTTGATGGATTTCAATGTGGAGATTTTAGGGTGACAGGCTGAAATCCCCAAATTGGTTCTAAGATTAGTAAATAATATCAAAGGTTAGCCTTCGGGTGAAGGGTGAGTGGGAGCTCCGAAGTGAGAGCTGGTATCCTCCCAGCCTAGCCTTAGAGTTATTGACTAAACTTAGAATATGTCAATGTTCTTCTCTTGCTTAGAAGAGGGGGAACTCTTTTAAGGGTAAAGAATTATCAATTCTCCTATTTGACACAATAATATAGATAATTATTCCATATCAATCCACACATCATATTCTTATTTGCAAGAGGAAAGATACTTTTCTCATATATCAAAAACCTTTCAAATACTTAGTTTAGTGTGTCTGTTAGTTAATCCTATTCTTAAAGTTATTAAAAGTAGTTGTAGTTAGTTAATTTTTACTGTTTCGTTGTTCCTACTGTTTTCTGCATAGTAGTGGTAAGTAGTAAACCCTTACTTCAGTGCTTAATACACATTGTGTAACGTTTTCTTAAAACTTCAATATTTTTCCTGTGGGATCGATATCCAAGACTCCGTTAGAGCCTTGTATTACTTGATACGATACGTATACTTGTGTTGAATGCTTAGACTTAACAAAATTATTATAAATCTATAAATCAGAGTTCATAAATTCTTGCAAAATATAAAGTCGAGCACCAATACGCTAGTTTTCCTTGACAGGATCGCAATTGAGTTAGATTTTTAGGAGTAGGCATATTTAGGATGGTTTCGATTATGAGGGGATCAATTTTTATCCCACAATGTCAAACAATAAATCCTAAAAATTTCCTAAAAGTTACATCGATGATTCGCTTTATGGGATTCATGTTGAGATTATATTCACGTAATCGTTCGAAGATGATTCTCAAATCGTACACGTGATTGTCTTTTTGTCTACTGTTGACAACCAAATTGTCCACATAACATTTGACTTGATTTTGTATGAGTTTGTTGAAAATCCTTGTCATGGCTCTTTGGTAGGTTGCACCAGCATTCTTCAATCCAAATGGCATAACTTTGTAACAATATATCCCTATGGGTGTCTTGAAGGTTGTATTTGATTTATCTTCTAGAAACATCTTTATTTGATTGTATCCTGATGATCCATCCATAAAGAAAAATATTTCATGTGTGGATGCTATGTCGACCATCAAGTCTGGGATTGATAAAGGAAATTGATCCTTCAGACAGACTTTGTTTAAATCTCTGAAGTTTGCCAGACCCTGATTTGTCCATTTTTATTTTTAACTGGCACTACATTAGCCAGCCATGGCGGATAATTTTCTTCTCGTATAAAACCAGACTCGATTAATTTCTTAAATTTGACAATGACTTATTTTTATATTTCGACACACTGTACGGCTTATTTTTAGGTCGTGTGTTTTATTTTGAAAAGGGGTCGCCTAACAGAAATTGTCGGCGAATTTTTTAATTTAAATAAATAATTTGAAAAGTAGTATTTGATTATGAAAATAATTTTAAATTTGAAGGTTTTAAGATATGAGATTAAACCGATCTCACATCCCAAATAGTTTATATAAACGAGCACCGCACCACAAACCGTGTATCTATCCCTAAGGATAGACACACTACTTGACGGTGGGGCTCGATTAAATAAACTAGAAGATTTGTGACATCCGTTTGGTCTGCGAACCAATTTTATAAGCCGACAAATTCCCCTGCTTAATATGAAAGCATTAAACAGGGTTTATATTACACGGGTTCTTTAAAATTCCCTATAAGGGCAAGCCCCTATAGTTAATTACATCTTAAGTGACGGGAATCACCTAAGAAAACTCTCGATAATAATCAATAATTCTGCTCTCAAGAATTTCAAAGTTTAAGTTTTCAAAGGACTGAATTATGGAATTTCAATAGGGAATGGATCAAGTTTGGAACATTTTGTTTTGAGAATTCAAAGGAAGAAAGGTAGGAGAAATTACGGATTCGAAGTGAACTTCGGTAATCTCCCGACTATCCTATTGTTTGGCTTGGATTTAGGAAAGTCCTAATGTTTATTTGATGTTTTGATCTTGCCAATTTTAATTAATTAGGGCTTATATTTGCATGACGCAGTCATGCAGATAGCCTTGAAGATGTGAGGGTTTATGTCGTATCGGACGACTACCTCGGAATCCTAAAACCGGTTAGGGCTTAATTTACAATGCAAATGCCTAACGAAGAATTGAGGATTTATGTTGCACTAGGCAAACTACCTCGAAGTCCTATGGCTTGGTTGTTTAATTCTAAGAAAGTTTTTGCTGAAGTAGACTCAGGTTTTGCTGATGACGATGGCCGTGCTGCCCACCATGCTCCTAGCTCCTTGTTGTTGCAGAGGTTTAGTTTTAGAAGTCATAAATCGGGGGATGAGAAAAGTGTTTTGGTTTAGAGAAAATCTTAATTTCCAAGTGTTTTTTTATGTTTTAATTAAAACAAATCTTAAAGTTGATTATAACGACACCGGTTAAGATCCCACGGTTCCATCCTTCCGGCATCATTATTTTTATCGGATTCACTTTGTCCAGATGAATTTGCTAAACTCAACTAAATGAGTTCCACACTTTCATTTAGACGTGGGAAATCCCGTTAGCAACACGTAGGTTACATCATCCGAGGTATTCCCGATCATCCAACGGGACGTTTTAATTTAATTGTAATTGTAGTTTTGTGTTCCGTTTGTGATTAAATTTTGAGTTGTTTTATATTTTGAAATGTTGTGGCGGTGAATTTTATCTTGCAATGACTTTTAACTTAGTTTTGGTTTCAGTTTTAGGGACTATCCTAAAGGTGTGGGTTTTCATGCAACAGTTGTTTATCATGCAAGAAAAGTAAGTGCGATGCGATTAATGAAATTGTAATAATGTGAATTGCAAGAAAGTAAATTGCAATAACATAACAGTGTACCTGGAGGGTCTTCCCGTCATCCCAAGCTGCACTTAAAACACAATTAGAATATTTAAGCAAGTTCCTAGGTAAAGCTAAGGGAAGGGTTATGGTTTTCTACCAAATTCCTAATCCTATAGCTAGTCATTTCCTATGACGTCTAGGTCTTTGTGTTTTGGTTTGTTTGAGGACGATTTTCTTCATCAAAGAATAATTAAGTTCAATTGTTCTTATAAATGTCCTATCATATTGAGGAAGTGCTTAAGAAGAATCTTAAACATCTTTTCAATATTTCTAGGATTGTTTTAAGTCCAAATGAATTTAATTATATAAATGAATTAATCGTCCAGGGATTCAAGTTTTGTTAACTTGCTCAGTGAACTAGGACATTTGAATATCCTATAAATGAAGTAACATTTCATCTAATGTTCTGTTTAGGAGTTATGATAACTAAAGCTTTTGAGGGTAAATTGGTGTTCAAATGGTTTGTGATTTAGTTTAATTTCAATTAAAGGGTTTAAATTTGGAATAGTGTTCAAGTTGCTTTAGATTTATTTTGAATTCTTTATGTCTTCGGTGATGTTATATTTAATTCAACTTAATTTAATTTAATTTAATTGAGTTTTAATTTAATTTAATTCAATTTAATTCAATTTAGTGTTATTTGATGTTAAATTAAATTAATTTTATTTGATTTAATTTTAATTTAATTTGATTTAATTTAATTTAATTTAATTTGATTTAATTTAATTTAATTTGATTTTATTTTATTTAATTTAATTAATTTAATTTAATTTAATTTAATTTATTCATTTAATTTGTTTATTTAATTTAATTTAATTTAATTTTTAATTTTAATTTAATTTAATTTAATTTAATTCAATTTAATTTACTTAATTTAATTTCATTTTTAATTTAATTTTATTTTTTAATTTTAATTGAAATTTTTAAAAGAGTTTAATAATTTAATTTTAGTTTAATGATTAAGTCTTTTAATGTTTTGAATTTGAGTTATCATTTTTAATTAAGAATTAAACATTAATGAAATGATTAATTTAGGGATTTTTAAATTAAAGAACAAATCTCTTCCTAATAATATCCCTATTTTAATAATTCCAATTTTATTATTCTTCCAAATTTAATCAATTATTTAATTAAGGTTTAATCATTTTAAATTGCTTAATGGGTTTCTACCCTTTAATTATTTAAATTTCAATCATCCAAATCAGATTAGGATCAAATATTTTACTTGTTAATTTTTTATTAAACCTAAAGTTTTAATTAAGGATTAAGATTTTTTTTTAATTACCATTTTACCCTTTAAGCTTAATAATTTCATAACTCACTAAATTGAGCTTAAATGAACTTGAAATTTTTATGTGACTTCACTCATATGTCAATAAAGACATGAGAGGAGAAAATGTGATTTTTCTGTATTTAATTTATTTATATAATTATTTTTGGTAGAAAATAGAGATTTTCAAGGAAAATTTAATAACATGACCAAGGGAAAGTTTCTATCCTTAAGAAAATTAGGGGACATTTCTAATGACCAGAGAACCACTTGAACCAATTTTGGTGATTTTTTGAATTATATTATTTTTATTATAATTAATTTAAGTTTTGGAGTGTTAATTAATTTAAAAATAAAATAAATGTTGAAAAATGAATTTTATATTTTTCAAAAATCTCTCTGATATCAAGGAAATCAGAGAATCAAATTTTACAATTTTCTGATTTTTCTATGATTTATTATAATTATTTTAGTGAAAATGCTAGAAAATACATTTTTTTTTTAATTTTAAAATTACCCTAGGGCTTTAAAATTCAATATCTCACTAAATAGACCTAAGAAAAATATGGGGTTTGTTCCTAAGTGATTAAAATTCAAAATGTGACATTTTGGTGAATTTTATTATTTTTGTGATATTTATTATTTTTTAATTATTAAAATATTAAAATAATATTAAAAATCAACTTTTTTAGAAAATTGAACTTTTAATTTTCATAAATTTCTCTGATATCAGAGAGGCTCCAAAACCAATTTGGTGAATTTTTGAAAAGTATTTTGAAAGTTATGAATTTTTAAAGTTTAAAATGACTAAATGGCTTAATCAACCCAATTAGTAGGGCTAACCAAGTCCAATTGACCTCAAATTTTTATGGTGGGTTCCTCTGATCCTAAAGGTCAGTAGAGAATTGATTTCAAGTCAATTTGGGGTATGGTTAGCTTTAATTAATTAGAGATTCATTTTGGGTGCTTAAGCCAATTAGGGTTGTTTTAAGTGAACTAACTCAAAACCTATTTTTCCTAGGGTTCTCTGGTCATAAGGAACATCACCAAATTTTACTAGAATTTATTTCACAACATGCTATTTATTGGAATTAAAATACTCAAAACAGCAACATGAATTTGAAAAATCAATAACTTTTCATAGGGATGGCCTCTGACTTTAGAAAATTCAGGGAATGTTCCCAAATTTAGAGGCTTCAAAAGCCCTATGGTCTCATGCCATGGTGAATTGTATACATGCATGGAGAATTAAATGTATGCAGAGAGTAAATAAATTATAAAAAATAAAATACTTGATGAAATTAAATGATTTCTTTTCCACATTATTCTCCTCTGTTCACTGAGCAAGAGGGTATTTTTATTTTATTTTTCTGATTTTTCTACACAAAGTTATGAATTTTTGAAGTTTAGGGAATTAAATAAATAGAAAAATACCCTAATTTTCTATTTATCCACGCGGCGCCGCGTCATCCTCGGCATCTCCGAACGCACACGCGTCGCGCTCCCATTCGACGCCGCCATCTGAGTCAGCGCTCCCGGGGCCCGCTGTATCGCTCCGTCTTCGATCCGACGCGATGCCGAGCCGTCTGTCCGCGCGTGTATTAAATGGACGGCATCCGTTCATCGTCCCCAAGTGTCCTCACCGAGAGCCGTCCACACTAAATCCCTAATATCTCACTCGATACTCAATGGATTTTCATGTTCTTATGCTCTATGGATTCGTCTTGAAGAGACGAACACATCTATACGGTTATCATGCATTGAAATTAAAGCATTTGAAATGGAGAATCTCTAGAAGCTCGGGATGAAGAATTAGCTCATACCTTTGCTCAGAGAAGTGTGGCTTCGATCTGAGAGTTGTTGCACCTTCGATTGGATCCTAGCAAGCTCCAGATGAAGTCTCCCGGTCCAGTGAATTGTCTAGGTGTGATTTCGACCACAGTACGATCACAAAGCTTGGAGGCTGGGACAACTCGGGTGGCTTCGGAGATGGGGCTTTTCTTCGGTGGACACCTTCCCTCGGTACGGTGAAGGTGTAGAACCAATCAATTTGGGAATTGGTTCACTGTGGAGAAGTGTCCTGGTTTTGGGCCTAGATTTCGACTACGAAATTGAGCTCACAGAGAAGAAATGGCGGGGGATCTCGATGGAGATCAAGTGCTCGTGTATGGGGAGGAGTCCGGAACAATTTTGGCGAGTTTCCTTAAGGTTTGTTTCAGCACCTCTCATGGCCGAGAGGGGTGGTGTTTAAATAGGAGAGGGTGGAGGGCCTCGCAGGAGAGTTAGGGCTTGGGATCAGCCTGCTCTTGGCAAGAGAAGAACGGCTCCAATGGCCACCGGGGATGGGGCGGCTCGGCGGGTGAGAATTCCAAGTTGGGCTCACATGCGAGCTCTCGGCCATGGTGTTTTCCGGCGGCACGGTGGCTGGCCGGCCGAGCATTGGTCACCATCTTGTTCGGGTGGGTCGTGGTCGGGGTTTGGTGCATTCAATTGAGGTTTGACATGTGTAAAGGGTTTGATTTAGATGGAATGGGGGAGGAGCTAATTTTGAGTCTAAATGGGTCAACCCATGGTTTTGGGCTAGGTTCACCACCCAAGGCCTGGTCTTGGGCTGAAAAGGGTCACTTGGGTCAGCCAAGAGAGAATGGAGTGGTCTCCATCCATGATCAGGTGGCTAAGCATGGTTTAGTGTGTGACATGCTTAAGGTAAAAAAGGGTTTAAGGAGGATTAGGAAAGGGGCCCCTCCTTTTACCATTAATGGCTTGATCACATGTCAAGCCTTCCATGGCTTCATGTGGCTTGTCCATAGCTTGCATGGCTCACCTTTGGCTTGGGAAAAGTGGAGTCAATTTCATGGAAATAGATTTTAGGAATTTTTGGTAATTTGATGGAAATTTGTATGAAACTTGATTTGGAATAATTTGATGGTGAATTTAGGACTTAGGGAATGGCTTTTATTAAGTGGATGGCAAGTGGAGATGTCATGTGGGCTTTGGATGAATTTGGGCTTTTGAATTTGAAGGAAGTGGGCTTTTAGGAAAGTTTAAGGGAAATGGGCTTTTAGATTTTAGGATGGGCATTTGGGTAAAGATTTTATGAAGAACTTTGTCAAATAAATGTCATAATTGGTTTAGGGATGTTCTATGAAGGGCTTGGAGTCAATTTGGTGTGATTTGGAGTTGAATTGGTTTGAATTTGGGTTTATTTGGTAAGTGGACCTATGTAGGTCAAATTGGGCTAACTTGGGCCAATGTTGGGCTAGGGTTGAAATTGATGTAAAATTAATGTTGAGAAATGTTTATGGGAGTGTTTCAAAGAGGTTTTGACCTTGGTTGGGTTTTGATTTTGGGGTTTGGGCTCATTTGGGTTAGGTTTGGGTTTAGGTCAAAAATGGGCCTTTTAGCTTTGGGTTGAATTTGAGTGGGGTTTGGGTCCAAATTTTGGGCAAATCATGTTAGTGTTTTGTTTGTGGGAATGTTAAGGAAGATTTAGAAAATATTTGGGGTTAATTGGAGTTGAATTGGGTGAGTTTGGGTTAAGTTTGGGTCATGGGTCCAAATTGGGCTTTAAGGCCAAAAGTGAAATTGGATCCAAATATCAATCAAGTTGGACTTGGATTTGGTCTAGATTGGTATTGGGAATGTTGAATTGAAGTTTAGAATTGAATTGGACCAGAATTTGGGTCAATTGGGTAGGTTTGGTTTAACATTGGGTTCACTTAGGGTTAAAATGGGTCAAATTGGGGGTTTTGCCAAAAGTGGGGTAAATTGACAAAATTGGCGCATGGTGTAGTTGGACAAAATGAAATTGGGAATATTTGGGATTTTCTGGAATTTTTTGGGAATTTTTTGAATTTTTGGATTTTTGGGTCAAGAGGGGTATTTTGGGTATTTGGAGGGTATTGGGAGGTATTTTTGGAATTTTTGATATTTTTGGGTATGGATGATCAATTTGAGTGATGTGGGAATGTTTGGGATTGATTTTGGAGGATTTTGGGTAATTTGGAAATTTTGCAAAAATTTGGGTAATTTCAAGAGTTTTGGGTAGGCTAAGCGGGTGTAGGGTCTCGGGGGTCAAAAATTGAAAATTTAGAAAATTGAAGATTGGGTGGATGTAAGTGGAATGAAATCATTTTGGTTGAGCCATGAAGCCATATCAAGCCCACATGAGCCATGAAGGGACTCATTTGAGGCACTCACTATGTTGTTCCTAACCCTCTTAGCCAAGGGCTCAGGGGTTAAGGACCATCCATGTGAATCACCTACATGAGTCAGGAGGTCAAGTTGGGTATGGGTGTGGTTTTAGGAGGTGTGTGAAAGTGTAGTGTATGTGTAAGTGTATGTGTAAGTCAGCCCCTTCACCGGACCATGCCACCTGTAGGCGATCCTAAGGCCAAAGAGTCCTATAGGAACTCATCCTTTAAACTTCCACATTCGATTTCAACCCTCTAGGTGATTAGGGGTCTATAGTCAAGTTTGTGGAGTTTGAAGGGAGTTTAGAAGTGGTTTGAGTTTCTAAAAGGTGGGTCCCAATTCTAGTCCTCTAAGATAGTCAAAGGAAAAGCCTAAGGCTAGATCCTAAGCACTAAAAAGAAGAAGAGAAGACCTCATCAAAAATGAGGTCAACAAATGGACCCCCGATAGGTGTGGTGAGTCGACGGAGCACACCGCGCGTATTGGTGTTGACCGAAGCGATCAACAAAACCAACACAAACGTCCAAGTGACAAACTTAGGACAAAGCAAAAGAATTTCCGTTGGGGAGTATCGGGTATGTTCCCAAAACTGGAGATACCTGAACTCTCGCTGGGGAAAAGAAAAGGAGATGAATTCCGAATCACATGACCTGGGAGAATTTCGATTTAGATTTTATTTTGTTTCGGTTTAAGTTTGACGTGTGAACTTAGATTTTAGTTTGGAGTTTTAATTTAGATTGAAGTTTGTCAAAATTAATTTGAAGGGATTTGATTTGAAATGAAAATTGGAATTCTGAGGTTTTAGATGTAACATCTTCTACCTCGAAAGAAAATTGAATTGATCAGATTGAATCATTGCAATGAGGAGAGATCTCAGAGCAATGCGGTATTGGATGTAAAATCCTTAACCTCAAGAGTTTGATTTTGGTGTATTTCATTGTGGTAGGGAAAGAATCCTAAAGCAATGCAGTCTCGGATGTAAAATCCCTGACCCCAAGAATTTAATTTTTGATTTATTTCATTGTGATAGGGAGAGAACCTAAAGCAATGCAGTCTCGGATGTAAAATCCTCAACCCCAAGAATTTAATTTTGATGTATTTCATTGCGATAGGGAAAGAATCCTAAAGCAATGCAGTTTCGGATGTAAAATCCTCAACCCAAAAGTTTGAATTTTGGTGTATTTCAGTGAAATAGGGAAAGAATCCTAAAGCAGTGCAGTCTTGGATGTAAAATCCTCGACCCAAAAGTTTGAACTTGATGTATTTCAGTGCAATAGGGAAAGAATCCTAAAGCAGTGCAGTCTTGGATGTAAAATCCTCGACCCAAAAGTTTGAACTTGATGTATTTCGAGTGCAATAGGAAAGAATCCTAAAGCAGTACGGTCTTGGATGTGAAATCCTCGACCCAAAAGTTTGAACTTGATGTATTTCAAGTGCAATAGGGAAAGAATCCTAAAGCGACAGGTATTGGATGTAAAATCCTCGACCCAAAAGTTTGAATTTGATGTATTTCAGTGCAATAGGGAAAGAATCCTAAAGCGGTGCAGTCTTGGATGTAAAATCCTCGACCCAAAAGTTTGAATTTGATGTATTTCAGTGCAATAGGGAAAGAATCCTAAAGCAAGTGCAGCCTTGGATGTAAAATCCTCGACCCAAAAGTTTGAATTTGATGTATTTCAGTGCAATAGGGAAAGAATCCTAAAGCAGTGCAGTCTTGGATGTAAAATCCTCGACCCAAAAAGTTTGAATTTTGATGTATTTCAGTGCAATAAGGACGAATCCTAAAGCAGTGGAGTCTTGGATGTAAAATCCTCGACCCAAAAAGTTTGATTTTGAAATCTGATTTAGATTTGATTTGAAATTTGGAAGGATTGAATTTGAAATTTGATTGAGAATTTGATTTGAGATTTGGAAGAAATTGAATTTGAATTTGATTGAGATTTGAAATCTGGAGAGATTGAATTTGAGATTTGGAAGGATGAGTTTGAACTCGATTGAAATTTGATTTAAGATTTGATTTGAAATTTGGAAGATCAAATTTGAAATTTGATCGAGATTGGATTTGGAATCTGGAAAGATTGAATTTGAGATTTGGAAGATTGAATTTGAAATTTGGAAGGATGAGTTTGAATTCGATTGAAATTTGATTTAAGATTTGATTTGAAATTT
Source organism: Papilionanthe hookeriana x Papilionanthe teres (assembly GCA_022702705.1). NCBI lineage: Eukaryota > Viridiplantae > Streptophyta > Magnoliopsida > Asparagales > Orchidaceae > Papilionanthe > Papilionanthe hookeriana x Papilionanthe teres. The sequence continues at coordinate 143,922,976 of CM040428.1, forward strand.
GGAAGATCAAATTTGAAATTTGATCGAGATTGGATTTGGAATCTGGAAAGATTGAATTTGAGATTTGGAAGATTGAATTTGAAATTTGGAAGGATGAGTTTGAACTCGGTTGAAATTTAATTTAAGATTTGATTTGAAATTTATGTTGATCTTGTTTATCTTTTAATGATTCAAATTTTATTTTATCGTTTATTTAATGTTCATGTGAATTTGGTGTTCGTCATTTTTTAGATTTTTTAAGGAAAGTTTTCTTTTATTCTCTTTTTTTATTTCTTTTCTCGTTCTTTGTTCGAAGTTCATTTAACTTTAATGGCGTTTCCCAATCAATTTGCACAAAAGAGGTGAAGGCCAAAAATGTGACATGGTCACTTTCATTCCAATCATGTCGAAGATACATCATACATCTTGATCTGGAATACATCTCATACAATCCATGTAGACTCAAAACGGATTATGTATGATCTTTGTTGATCCATCAAAGAAGCATCTGTCAAAAATCCATGTCTGTATAGTGGGGTACATGGTTAATAACATCACCTTCCAAGCCATCCTTGGCAAGGATGCCGTATGGATGTACATTGGAGGTGTGATATTTTCCATGTAACTCACAGCTCGTAAGGCCGGAGGCTCTCTAGCTCCGGTCCGGTCGGAAATGGTAAGGTGTCTTCGTTGTCGTCCATTCTTCGAAAGTAACCGAGATCCGCTTCACCGGTACTCCCGGTATGCAATGCTTAGCGATATCCGCTCGGCTGCCCTTCGCATCATGACGGAACCTACCGGTAAAGGTATCTTCACCGGCCCTCGGAACTCACTCCGGGCCTCGCTATCCGGAGGTCGGATCCGAACATGATGTTACACTCGTTCGGGAAAGAGACTCGTGCAAAAAGGTCCGACAAAGTCATGGTGATCTATGTGTGGGGGTATGCGGTCACCTCGTTTGTAGATGTTGATAATGCAACTATTGGGTATGCAATCTGCCGGCAGTACCCTCCATGTTATCAATCTCTTTACCATTCTCTTGATGACTAATGGCATCGGATCCACTTGCCCATGACGGAGTATTCCCGTGGGTTTCCCTTCCTGTCTTCGAAGAAGTTGTAGCAAGACCCGCATTGTATTGTGATTCTTCCCTTCCCCGGCATCCATCTCCGGGTTCCGAGTAGGTATTTTCCCTTAGGCGGCCTCGCTTGGCCCATTCTTTTCAAATCCCGGATACAATCCACGATTCTGTCGTTGTTCATACTCCGAGAATACGTCCGTATGTAGCTCGAGGCCCTCTAGTATGTTGATCCTTCCGCCTCTAATTCTCTCGAAGTATTCAAAGGTTTTCTTTTCAACATTTTGCATCCTCTCCAGCTCGTATTCCGGAATGATCCGGATGGCGAGGCCCGGTGACATATTGTGGGATATACGGTTCAATCCCTTCACGTTCTCCCCGCATACCTCGGCTCCTCGGTGGATGATGCACCGTCGGGACATCCCCCGGGGTTGCTTCCGCAACAAGGTCATGCACTACTCGGTGGTTCTATCCGGCGGCGTGGTAGCCTTCTTTCTTCTCGATCTTCCGGAGATTTCCCCGGTCCTTTCTATTATCTTAGGAGCCGGCCTCCTTTCTTCGAGTTCCCGGTGAACCGGTGTCCTCGAAGTGTATGTACCGGCAGTAGCAACTCGTTTCGTCGCGCCGGTCCGCAGCCTAGTTTTGTTAACATCTTACGGATACGGCGATTCTTATTTCTTCGTTGCGTTGTCGTGAGAGTAGCCCTTCGAACTTCTTGAATCTCTCGTGGGCGCGGCGCCGACAAGCTCGCCCTCTCGCCGTAGCGACTACGCGATTTCATTTTCTTGTCTTCTTCAATGTTTGCCTTTCTTTTCTTGTCGTCGGATTGGTGGCTTGGGCCACCTACTTTCATCACCTGTCCGCCCGGGTAGTTCTTCTCGGTCAATCGGGACCCGCCACTTTCCTCGTATCGTAGGCTTGCGGTGCAAAATTCGAGTCAATCTCGATTATCGCTCCATCTTTCACCCTCTTTTCATCGAGTGCAAGGCTTACGCCATTCTTAAAGTTCGGGACCAACCGCCCGTTCGACATTTCCCCGCGAAAAGACAAGGAAAAGGATCGTGGGTCGTACTAAGAACAAGAACATTAAGAAAATGTTTATTTAAGACATATATTTTTCTTCTTTTATTTTAAAATTTAACAGGAATGAAGCGGGATAAGATCAGGGAAGAGATTTTGATTTGGAAAAGAAAACAAGGAAAACTTAATTATCATGACTTTATTTATTTTAACACATTTTATTATTTTTGGGTTCGGACCCAATCATAAGTAATTACTTCGCCCGTGTTTCTTAGGGGTGAAGAATTCATTCCTTCGAAACATCGAGTAAGCATAATACTTTTTCAAGTATCGTCCATCGATCGGAAGCATATGTCGTTCTCCTCGGCAATTCACTAGCTGGTAGGAACCTCCCGAGTATACTGCTTCAACCACAAACGGTCCTTCCCAAGTGGGTTCAAATTTTCCTCCTATCTTGCGGTGTGCAAGAATAGGTCTCTTGAGAACGAGAACTAAGTCACCAACTTTGAAGGTTCTTGGGCGGACCCGCTTGTCATGGGCTTGAACCATCTTAGCTTGGTATAGTTCTAAATTCCGTTGCGCCGCAAGTCTTTTCCTTCCGTGCTTTCTAATTCTTCAAGTCGTAATTTGGCGTTCTCTTCTCGTCGTGATCTTGTTTGCAACTCGCGATTCCGAGTGAAGGAAGTTGAACCTCTAAAGGTAACATCGCCTCGGACCCATACACTAGAGCGTAAGGTGTAGCTTCGAGTAGGAGTTTTGAAGGTTGTCCGGTAGGCCCATAAGGCTTCTAACAACTTCTCGTGCCAATTTCTCTTATTATCGTCCAAGGTTTTCTTTAAGATTTGAACGAGAGTTTTATTAAAAGCCTCGCCGAGGCCGTTCGCTCTTGGGTAGTAAATTGTCGAGTATCGCCGGCCGATTCCGTGTCTCCCGACAAAATTGTTGATTTGTGTGCTTCGAATGCCGACCCATTATCCGAGATAATCCCGTGCGGCACTCCGAAACGGTAGACAACTTGGTTCTTGAAAACCGTAGCACGTGGTGTGCTTTCACTTCTCTAAGTGGAACCGCTCTCGCCCACTTGGAAAAGTAATCCGTAGCCGCAAGAATGAAGCGATGTCCTTTTGAAGATGGTGGTTCTATTGGACCCACTATATCCGTGCCCCAACATTCAAATGGCCACGACGCAATTGTTGGATGTAGCACATTTGGAGGTTGGTGTAGAACCACTCCGTGCACTTGGCATTGGTGACGCCTCTTGGCGATTTTTATACGAATCGGTCATCATCGAGAGCCGGTAGTACCCTAGTCTTTTAATTTTCATTTTCATCTTCGGACCCGACCGGTGAGCGCCACGCAGTCCCGAATGCACCTCTTTAACAATTTCACGGGCCTCGGATCCGCTTAGGCACCTTAGCCACATTTGATCAAAAGACCTTCCGTACAATGTGTTATTTATTAATGCGTAAGACAGAAGTTCTTTTCTGATCCGATGGGCTAGCGACCTATCGTCCGGTAGCTTTTCCCGTTTCGCAGTAGTCAATCAATGATTGTCGCCAATCTTCCGAGTTTTCCGTCACTCCCGCAATCGATTCTTTTTCTTTTTCGATTTGTGTATTGTGTCTATGTCGAGTCGTGATAGGACCCGACGTCCGTGAACCGACACTTCCACCGATTCATCTCGCAAACGAGCAAATTCTTTTGCGAGACGGGCTAAAGCATCTGCTAAAGCATTTTCTTTTCCGGGAATTTTGTAGATCGTCACATTCGGAATCTGTTCCAATGTACCGTATGGCATACCGGAAGTATTGCTCAAGTCTTCGCTTAAAATTCGCATCGTCCGACGATCCGTTGAATGATTAACTGCGAATCCCCGTAGATGTTGATGTCCGTTATCCCCATTTGAATAGTTAATTCCGATCCCGTTATGAGGGCTTCATATTCCGCTTCGTTGTTCGTACACGGTTCCGTCAAGTGGTAGGAGTATCTTAACATCCCCCGCTCCGTGTTATAAAGATTAGCTCGATTTCGCCTTACCGGCACTATCACTTGCGATTCTTCATCTTTGTGTGCCGAAGATGCTCCGTCGAAATACAATTCCCAACGTCGATCATCAAGGTCTTCTAGGTTCATTATTTGTTCATCCGGCGGATCGTCATCGAGAGGAGATTCGGCCGGCAAAGGGTGTGCCGCGAGGAAGTCCGCTAAGACTTGTCCCTTTACTGCGCACGAAGAGGCACGAAAGTTATATCGAATTGCAATAATATCATCGACCATCCGGCAAGTCTACCGGAAAGTGTTGGACGAGTCATCAAGTATTGCAATGGATTAAACTTCGAGATTAAGTTGACCTTATGAGAAAGCATGTAGTGCCTAAGCTTTTGAGCGGCGAAGATCAGGGCCAAACAATGCTTTTCAATTGCGGGATACCTTACTTCCGTCGGAAGTAAATGACGGCTTAAGTAGTAAAGAGCGTTTTCTTTACCCTCATCATCGACCCTGGCTAATAGGGCTCCGAGAGAGTCGTCTAAAGCCGCGGTGTAAAGTATCGACGGTCTACCCGAGACTCGGGGCCGCTAAGACATGAGGTGTCATTAAATATTGTTTAATGTCCTCGAAGGCCTTCCGGCATTTCTCTTCCCAAATAAATTTGGCGTCCTTTTTAACTAGTGCCGAGAAAGGCCGACACCTACCCGACAGTGCTCGAGATAAAGCGCCGAAGATATGCCGCCTTCCTTGAAAAGATCATAGTTGTTTTAAGGTTTTGGGAGGCGGCATTTCTAAGATAGCTTTAATCTTCTCCGGGTCGATTTCAATTCCACGATGTCGGACAACGAATCCTAAGAATTTCCGGAGGTGACGCCGAAGGCGCATTTTAAGGGATTCATCTTAAGGTTAAATTGTCTTAATCGTTCGAAAACAATTCTCAAATCATACAGTGTGGTTTTCCTTTACTTTGCTTTTGATGACCACATCGTCCACGTAGCATTCGACTTGATTGTGGATGAGATCATCAAAAATTCTTGTCATTGCTCTCCGGTAGGTCGCTCCTGCGTTCTTCGATCCGAATGGCATCACCGTGTAGCAAAATACTCCGATCGGCGTTCGAATGTTGTAAGCTTTTCATCTTCTGGAGCCATTTTTATCCGGTTGTATCCTCGAAGATCCATCCATGAATGAGAATATTTCATGTGTTGAAGCAATGTCGATCATTAATTCCGGGATCGGTAGAGGGAATTCATCTTTTGGACATGCCTTGTGTAAATCTCCGAAATCCACACAAATTCCGATCCGACCATTCTTCTTCTCGATCGGCACTACATTGGCTAGCCAAGTTGGGTATTGTTCTTCACAGTACAAATTTAGCGTCTATTAGCTTTTTAACTTCAGCTATGACTTGTCGTTCAATTTCTAGACGCATTCTTCTCGGGACCTCGTCCGACCGGGACGTAGTGGGATCCACTCCTAGCTTATGGACTCGCAACCTCCGGAGCTAGTCCCGGCATCTCGTCATAGTTCCAAGCAAAATGCAGTCTTTAAATTCCATTAATAACTTGATTATTTCTTCGGAGTCTTCTTTATCGAGTAAGGAGCTAACAAAGGTAGGTCTAGGTTCTTCGCTAGTACCTAAGTTAACTTCCGTTAACTCATCTATCGTAGATTTGATTTCTTCTTCGAATTCTGGTGGAGCGTCTCCAATTTGTAAATCTTCGAGTTCGTCTGTAGTTTCCATGCAGTTTTCATTGGATTCGTAAGTGACAACCAAGCAAAATTCAGTATCGTCAAATGCTCCTACGGTGCCGAATCCGAGACCATGCTTTGAATTGGGTGGACGACCGGAGTTATTCCATAATTTTTCAAAATGTTGTGATTGACCTTTTGTCCATTGTCGAGGTAAGAAACCACGCTGAATTAAATTTTGAACACAGGGAGAGTACCACTCAAAAGGTAATTCCATTAATTTCGATGAAGTGACATCTTCGAATTGTACATTATTTTCAGTTTTGGAGGAAGAAGCACCACGGTAGAATTTGATTGGCCTTGCACCGTCGTTACGTACCTCTTTGACCACCATACCCTCGATCTTATTAGAATGGATCGGGGTTAGGGTCATAGTATGTACGTAGTGATTAATCTTTTCGTACATCGATTTATATTCTTCATTCTTTTCATCTTCGAGGGAGACCTTGAATTGCGGCTTCTTTCGACTTATTGTTGCTGCTTCTTGCTTGATTTCCTTTTCTTCTTCAGAACTATCATTCCAATCAACATTGATGGCTGGTTTCCTCTCGTCCAACTCGTCCTAGCGTCTCTACCACGACCTCGTCCCCGGCCTCGACCTCGGATGCGAGTTGTGGAGAAACCTTCACCATCTCGCCGGAAGGGAGTGGTGAGTGATCGTTGGACTAGAACTTCGTGTTCTTCGTTGTCCTAGACTTTCTTTGCTTCATTTGTTACGGTATCTCTGGAGAAGATTGTTTTCTTCGGCGGTGCATAATAAGCTACATCTTCATGGATTCCAATCTCATGTACGGAGAATGGTTGCAAGTCACCTTTGATGCACTGTTCCCCTCCATCGTAGTATTTGATGCACCGATGCGTAGATGATGGTACCATCCCGTTTTCATGTATCCACGGTCGGCCCAAGCAGAGCGTTGAACGATGTTTCGAATCAATTATGTGAAATTTTGCGGTTGTCTTTGCTAAGTCACCGGTCTTCATTAGTAGTGTTATTGACCCGAGGGCTCTTTCTCCTTTCTGGTTGAATCCTCTTAATAACATTTTGTCGGCCTCGAGCTCACGAGCATCAATTTCCAAGTATGCTAGTGTCCAAAGACTCATTATATTGATCGATGCTCCCGGATCCACCAATACTCCGGAGAGCATAAACTTCCCAATTAGTAATCGAAATGTACAACGGTCGGTTGTGATCCGCCGTCCCAAGTAGTAGGTCATTGTCCGTGAAGGTAACACCTCGTCGTTCCTTCGACGAGCAAACCTCATCTAAGGAATCTCCGGCCATTTGAGCTAAGCAAATTTCCGGATCAAGTAAGGCCTTGATCGAGCTTCTCTCATCTCCTTTCGATAAGATGAGAGCATCGTAAATGCTCGCCTTGGCCGGTAGTTTCCTAAGATGGAGCAAGCACGTTGTAGTCCACCTCCATGAGTCTCGGCTTCTTCTCGAATGGGTATTTCTTCCGCCGGGGTTGGTTCTTCTTGAACAACCACCTGCTTTCCTTTGTCCTTTGGACCCATTCTCGGAGGTAGAACTTTTCCACTTCTTAAGTTGACTTATGTAATTTCTTCTGAATCTAGTGTTGAGCTCGCCGGTGTCTGCTCCTGAATCGGAATGACAGGTTCTTCTGTATTAGCTTCAGAGTCTGAAGGCTCTAACTCTATCGTGACTGGAGCTCCTCGAAACTCGCAGATAGATCCGTTGCTTGTTGAACTCTCGTAGCCTCCTTGATGGATACCTTCTTCGTTATTTTGCTCGTCGAGATCGTGTATGATTTGAGAATTGTCGTTGGTATCGAAATCGATATCCGGATTGTCGCTAGTTACGTAATCATTAGAAACAGTCAAAACGTAGCCAACGCCATCACCCTTATCATTATATGATCCCACCGAAGTGAGCAGATAATCGTACAAAATCAGAGGTTTGAGTGATTTCTCCCCCGAATCGGAAACAACTATCCTAGGATAAGCAGCCCCTAGTCTAGCCTTAGGAGTCTCAGTCCTCTCTTCTTCGTCGATTTTCTTCTTCTCTTCAATTGTCTCCTGTTGAGGTGGTTCTTCTATCGCAAGTGATAGTGCCGGCTTAACGTGTCTCGAACTCGAATTGAAGCTCGCACCGAAGCGGCTCGGATGCCGTCTAAAATCTTCTTCGAAGACCTTGTCCAGCGGTAGTCCATCCATCATCGGTCTTGTAGGGATCTATCGGAATGATGGGATCGACTGAGATAACATTGACGGAACCTCCTTTCTGGGGTTCCTTCATGTACTCCTTCGGGATTGTTATATTCCCTTTCCGAAGGTTGTCGTTGAGCCAACTCTTAAAGGTAATGCAATCTTCTATTTTGTGCCCAAGCATCCGGAGGTAGGGGCAAAAGTTGGGATCACCTTTCTTGTTGACTTCCTCTCGGTCTTTTAGGCTCGGCACTGGAAATCTGGAGTCTTCATCGACTACGGAACATTTTCGACATCGCTTCATTCTTGAACGAATATTCTCTCGCTCGAAGCTCCCTTAATGTACATTGCGAACGAGACAATTGTTCATACCGCGGAGATGACCGATAGCCGGACCGGGTTGCCGGTACTCCGTTGTGGTTCGTCGCGGCCGTTCGGTGGTATTTGCATCGGTTGCTTGCCTTTGTCAACCGCCGCAACGATCCCGGATTTCTTTTCGAAGGTCTTCGCGAGCTTCGCTTGTCCGTCTTGTCGGCGAAACTTAATTGCTTCACCTCTTCTTGCAAGCTTCCGGCCTTGCTTAACAACTTCTCGAAAGTCTTAATAGTGAATCCCTCGAGGAGAAGTGCTATCGGGCCGTGAATGCTTTTAAGTAAAATGCCGATCGCATGTTGTTCTTGTAGTTGTGGTTCACACTTCATGCTTAAGTTTCTCCATCGAAGTATGTAATCCACCAAAGTTTCGTTTGGCCTTTGTTTCTCTACCACTAAATCACCTATAGTGATGTGGTGCCGAGCTCCGGCGAATCGCTTCGATGAAGAGGTTCTCTAGTTCCGAGAACGTCTTCACCGAACCATTTGGTAATTCGCATACCGGCCGAAGGCGATTCCCGACGGATCGCCGACGAACTCGTCGGAAAAGTAACGCATCGCTCCCGCCGCATTACAACAATCGGCACGAAAGTGTGCCACATGATGTCTGGGGTTCCCGGTTCCGTCGAAGGTCTCGAACAGAGGTGGTACGAAGCCTTTCGGGTATCGGACAGCGTCGAATTCTTCCGGGTAAGGTCTACGGTCCGAATGGATGTCCCGCTCTTCGATTGTGCTAAGGCTTCTCGCACCCGCCGTTCCACCAAGTTCTTGATATCCTTTTCGTGGATCATACTTTATGTTGTATCCTTTTTCAATGATCATCCCCATTGACGGATGTAATCTCCTTTCCTCCGTCTACAATGTGAATGACCTCCGGGGGTGTCTCTCTTCGTGGTTGTACTTCGACTCCGGAGAGTGGCCGCAGCTACGGCCATCTCTTCCATCCTTTTCGCCATTTGGACGATCGTGTCGTCTTTTCCCGAATCCGCCTTCTCATCGCTCCGGCTCCTCTCTTCGCGGGCTGCAGGAGCACCTTGCGAAGCTGATGAAGCTCGTGTTTCGACCATGTTGATTTCTGCATATTCGTCGTCCATGAACTCCGATGAATCAATCTCATCTCCGAACTTTTCTTCTCTTTCTTTTGCCAATCGTCGGATATCGGTTCTCAACTTTTCCATGGCATCTTCTAGCGGGGTTTTCTGTGCGTCCCTGCGGTTGTCGTGCGATAGCTGCTGGGTCCCCTTTTCACGAGTCCCCTTTATCGCAGTAGCACTTTCTTCAGATTCCAGGCTCTCCCGGCGAGACTTTCTCTCTCGGCCGTCGTTTCAATCTCAATCGCCCAGCAGTGGGACGCCATACCATCCTTCTAGCGACAGAAGGTCTAGGACCAGCTGGTCCGTTCGGCCAAATGCCGGAAGGTGGTATCCTCCCTAATCCGTAATCCCGAGACGACGACGAGCGGACTAGCCTTCATTCTTTTACTTGGCTTTTCCGTCATGATGGCGGGTTCTACTCGGGGCCCAAGACGGGATTCGACCGGCACCCACTCTATCCTTCGTAGAATCTCCGATACGGGGCGCTTTTCCTTCTTTACTAACTTTTCTACCAAAGTTTGCAGTCGAGCAAACGGCGTAGTTCTAGTCCTTTTCTTGCGGCTATCGTTGTAATATGCGGGCTGAGGTAACGTGGCAGCAATCTTGCGAACATTCTCCTCGTCCTCTGCGGCGGAGAGGGGATGGAACCTGCTTCCTCCCAAAAGTGGTATGTAGTCAGGCAGCGGTGTATATTCTGGTAGCGGTGTATATTCTGGCAGTTCTGGAATTTCCTCTAGGAAAGCAATTTCAGCAGCTTTGGCTTCTCTAGCGATCCTTCTACTTCTGTTTCTTCTTCGGGTCCTCGTCGCTGACTGGAATCTTTGAATTGGATCCGATTTCGAAAACGGAAGGTCTTACAGAAGATCCGTACCCTCCACGAGAATGAGTCCATCATAATTCGGACTTCTTTCCCCTTTGATTCGGCAAAAGTCGGGGTAGGTGCGGAAACAACTAGACCAATGGGGGTAGTAAAAGCAGTCCTCCCGCGGACGGCAGTACTTCTCTTAGTCGGGATCCTTTGCAGGGAGGAAACTCTTGGGTCGACCTAAGGTTGAACTCAAGCAGCGGCTCCTCATCTTCGGATACCTTGTTCGTCAGTGCAAAGAGGGAGACGTCGGTGATCTTGACGTTCGTGTTTTCAAATCCTTGTCCAATCGGATGATCCCATTGTCGGGCAACTCATCCTTATAGACGACGAAAGTCCAATCCATCGGTGAAGGAGAAAATCAGTTTCGGGGCTTCCATTTCTGCAGGGTAGATTCTGGTTGTTAGTCCCGAGTTATGCTTCTTTTCTTTAGGACGAAAAGAAAGGAATTGAAAAGAGTCTAAACACATTCTTGTTCATGTATTTATAAGAAGGAATCACTTATTAAAAGAATCACTTATTAGAGGGTTTGTTTATTTAGAACGGAATGTTCAAAGGTGTAGAGAAGGTAAGGAATCCGATTCGGAGTTGGAAAGGAAAAGAAAGTCTTAAGCCAGACTTCTCGACTCAAAGGATCATTCCTAAACTAACACCTATTGGGGTCCACCCCACCTCGAAATGAGGTAGAAGGATCTCGGAACCTCTCTCGTTTAGGGGTGTCTAAACAAGTGGCTCCTAAATCCGAGAGAATGTTAGCTATACTTGTTCAAGGTAGAAATGAACATAGTATCCCAACGGAAAGAAGGGTAGTTTGATCCATTAGGGACATGGATACACTACCGATTTTTTGAAAGCAGAATTATTTGATTAAAATGGAGAGAGGAATTCTCCCCAGCGGAGTCGCCAGAAGTTGTACGGCTTATTTTTAGGTCGTGTGTTTTATTTTGAAAAGGGGTCGCCTAACAGAAATTGTCGGCGAATTTTTTAATTTAAATAAATAATTTGAAAAGTAGTATTTGATTATGAAAATAATTTTAAATTTGAAGGTTTTAAGATATGAGATTAAACCGATCTCACATCCCAAATAGTTTATATAAACGAGCACCGCACCACAAACCGTGTATCTATCCCTAAGGATAGACACACTCGCTCGACTAGTGGGGCTCGATTAAATAAACTAGAAGATTTGTGACATCCGTTTGGTCCGCGAACCAATTTTATAAGCCGACAAATTCCCCCGCTTAATATGAAAGCATTAAACAGTGGTTTATATTACTCGGGTTCTTTAAAATTCCCTATAAGGGCAAGCCCCTATAGTTAATTACATCTTAAGTGACGGGAATCACCTAAGAAAACTCTCGATAATAATCAATAATTTTGCTCTCAAGAATTTCAAAGTTTAAGTTTTCAAAGGACCGAATTATGGAATTTCAATAGGAATGGATCGAGTTTGGAACATTTTGTTTTGAGAATTCAAAGGAAGAAAGGTAGGAGAAATTACGGATTCGAAGTGAACTTCGGTAATCTCCCGACTATCCTATTGTTTGGCTTGGATTTAGGAAAGTCCTAATGTTTATTTGATGTTTTGATCTTGCCAATTTTAATTAATTAGGGCTTATATTTGCATGACGCAGTCATGCAGATAGCCTCGAAGATGTGAGGGTTTATGTCGTATCGGACGACTACCTCGGAATCCTAAAACCGGTTAGGGCTTAATTTGCAATGCAAATGCCTAACGAAGAATTGAGGATTTATGTTGCACTAGGCAAACTACCTCGAAGTCCTATGGCTTGGTTGTTTAATTCTAAGAAAGTTTTTGCTGAAATAGACTCAGGTTTTGCTGATGACGATGGCCGTGCTGCCCACCATGCTCCTAGCTCCTTCTTGTTGCAGAGGTTTAGTTTTAGAAGTCATAAATCAGGGGATGAGAAAAGTGTTTTGGTTTAGAGAAAATCTTAATTTCCAAGTGTTTTTTTATGTTTTAATTAAAACAAATCTTAAAGTTGATTATAACGACACCGATTAAGATCCCACGGTTCTATCCTTCCGGCATCATTATTTTTATAGGATTCACTTAGTCCAGATGAATTTGCTAAACTCAACTAAATGAGTTCCACACTTTCATTTAGACCGTGGGAAATCCCGTTAGCAACACGTAGGTTACATCATCTGAGGTATTCCCGATCATCCAACGAGACGTTTTAATTTAATTGTAATTGTAGTTTTGTGTTCCGTTTGTGATTAAATTTTGAGTTATTTTATATTTTGAAATGTTGTGGCGGTGAATTTTATCTTGCAATGACTTTTAACTTAGTTTTGGTTTCGGTTTTAGGGACTATCCTAAAGGTGTGGGTTTTCATGCAACAGCTTGTTTATCATGCAAGAAAAGTAAGTGTGATGCGATTAATGAAATTGCAATAATGTGAATTGCAAGAAAGTAAATTGCAATAACATAACAAATGACACTGGAGGGTCTTCCCGTCATCCCAAGCCGCACTTAAAACACAATTAGAATATTTAAGCAAGTTCCTAGGTAAAGCTAAGGGAAGGGTTATGGTTTTCTACCAAATTCCTAATCCTATAGCTAGTCATTTCCTATGACGTCTAGGTCTTTGTGTTTTGGTTTGTTTGAGGACGATTTTCTTCATCAAAGAATAATTAAGTTCAATTGTTCTTATAAATGTCCTATCATATTGAGGAAGTGCTTAAGAAGAATCTTAAACATCTTTTCAATATTTCTAGGATTGTTTTAAGTCCAAATGAATTTAATTATATAAATGAATTAATCGTCCGTGGATTCAAGTTTTGTTAACTTGCTCAGATGAACTAGTGACATTCGAATATCCTATAAATGAAGTAACATTTCATCTAATGTTCTGTTTAGGAGTTATGATAACTAAAGCTTTTGAGGGTAAATTGGTGTTCAAATGGTTTGTGATTTAGTTTAATTTCAATTAAAGGGTTTAAATTTGGAATAGTGTTCAAGTTGCTTTAGATTTATTTTGAATTCTTTATGTCTTCGGTGATGTTATATTTAATTCAACTTAATTTAATTTCATTTAATTGAGTTTTAATTTAATTTAATTCAATTTAATTCAATTTAGTGTTATTTGATGTTAAATTAAATTAATTTTATTTGATTTAATTTTAATTTAATTTGATTTAATTTAATTTAATTTAATTTGATTTAATTTAATTTAATTTGATTTTATTTTATTTAATTTAATTTATTTAATTTAATTTAATTTAATTTATTCATTTAATTTGTTTATTTAATTTAATTTAATTTAATTTTTAATTTTAATTTAATTTAATTTAATTTAATTCAATTTAATTTACTTAATTTAATTTAATTTTTAATTTAATTTTATTTTTTAATTTTAATTGAAATTTTTAAAAGAGTTTAATAATTTAATTTTAGTTTAATGATTAAGTCTTTTAATGTTTTGAATTTGAGTTATCATTTTTAATTAAGAATTAAACATTAATGAAATGATTAATTTAGGGATTTTTAAATTAAAGAACAAATCTCTTCCTAATAATATCCCTATTTTAATAATTCCAATTTTATTATTCTTCCAAATTTAATCAATTATTTAATTAAGGTTTAATCATTTTAAATTGCTTAATGGGTTTCTACCCTTTAATTATTTAAATTTCAATCATCCAAATCAGATTAGGATCAAATATTTTACTTGTTAATTTTTTATTAAACCTAAAGTTTTAATTAAGGATTAAGATTTTTTTTAATTACCATTTTACCCTTTAAGCTTAATAATTTCATAACTCACTAAATTGAGCTTAAATGAACTTGAAATTTTTATGTGACTTCACTCATATGTCAATAAAGACATGAGAGGAGAAAATGTGATTTTTCTGTATTTAATTTATTTATATAATTATTTTTGGTAGAAAATAGAGATTTTCAAGGAAAATTTAATAACATGACCAAGGGAAAGTTTCTGTCCTTAAGAAAATTAGGGGACATTCCTAATGACCAGAGAACCACTTGAACCAATTTTGGTGATTTTTTTAATTATTATTTTTTTATTATAATTATTTTTAGTTTTGGAGTGTTAATTAATTTCAAAATAAAATAAATGTTGAAAAATGAATTTTATATTTTTCAAAAATCTCTCTGATATCAAGGAAATCAAAGAATCAAATTTTACAATTTTCTGATTTTTTTATGATTTATTATAATTATTTTAGTGAAAATGCTAGAAAATACATTTTTTTTTAATTTTAAAATTACCCTAGTGGCTTTAAAATTCAATATCTCACTAAATAGACCTAAGAAAAATATGGGGTTTGTTCCTAAGTGATTAAAATTCAAAATGTGACATTTTGGTGAATTTTATTATTTTTGTGATTTTTATTATTTTTTAATTATTAAAATATTAAAATAATATTAAAAATCAACTTTTTTAGAAAATTAAAATTTTAATTTTCTTAAATTCCCCTGATATTAGAGAGGCTCCAAAACCAATTTGGTGAATTTTTGAAAAGTATTTTGAAAGTTATGAATTTTTAAAGTTTAAAATGACTAAATGGCTTAATCAACCCAATTAGTAGGGCTAACCAAGTCCAATTGACCTCAAATTTTTATGGTGGGTTCCTCTGATCCTAAAGGTCAGTGGAGAATTGATTTCAAGTCAATTTGGTGTATGGTTATCTTTAATTAATTAGAGATCCATTTTGGGTGCTTAAGCCAATTAGGGTTGTTTTAAGTGAACTAACTCAAAACCTATTTTTCCTAGGGTTCTCTGGTCATAAGGAACATCACTAAATTTTCCTAGAATTTATTTCACAACATGCTATTTATTGGAATTAAAATACTCAAAACAGCAACATGAATTTGAAAAATCAATAACTTTTCATAGGGACGGCCTCGACTTTGGAAAATTCAGGGAATGTTCCCAAATTCAGAGGCTTCAAAGCCCTATGGTCTCATGCCATGGTGAATTGTATACATGCATGGAGAATTAAATGTATGCAGAGAGTAAATAAATTATAAAAAATAAAATACTTGATGAAATTAAATGATTTCTTTTCCACATTATTCTCCTCTGTTCACTGAGCAAGAGGGTATTTTTATTTTATTTTTCTGATTTTTCTACACAAAGTTATGAATTTTTGAAGTTTAGGGAATTAAATAAATAGAAAAATACCCTAATTTTCTATTTATCCACGCGGCGCCGCGTCATCCTCGGCATCTCCGAACGCACACGCGTCGCGCTCCCATTCGACGCTGCCATCTGAGTCAGCGCTCCCGGGGCCCGCTGTATCGCTCCGTCTTCTGATCCGACGCGATCTGAGCCGTCTGTCCGCGTGTGTATTAAATGGACGGCATCCGTTCATCGTCCCCAAGTGTCCTCACCCGAGAGCCGTCCACACTAAATCCCTAATATCTCACTTGATACTCAATGGATTTTCATGTTCTTATGCTCTATGGATTTGTCTTGAAGAGACGAACACATCTATACGGTTATCATGCATTGAAATTAAAGCATTTGAAATGGAGAATCTCCAGAAGCTCGGGATGAAGAATTAGCTCATACCTTTGCTCGCAGAAGTGTGGCTTCGATCCGAGAGTTGTTGCACCTTCGATTGGATCCTAGCAAGCTCCGGATGAAGTCTCCCGGTCCGGTGAATCGTCTATGTGTGATTTCGACCACGCCCGATTACAAAGCTTGGAGGCCGGGACAACCGGGTGGCCTCGGAGATGGGGCTTTTGTCGGCGGACACCTTCCCTCGGTCCGGTGAAGGTGTAGAACCAATCAATTTGGGAATTGGTTCACCGTGGAGAAGTGTCCCGGTTTTGGGCCTAGATTTCAACTCCGAAATCGAGCTCGCGGAGAAGAAATGGCAGGGGGATCTCAATGGAGATCAAGTGCTCGTGTATGGGGAGGAGTCCGGAACAATTTTGGCGAGTTTCCTTAAGGTTTGTTTCGACACCTCTCATGGCCGAGAGGGGTGGTGTTTAAATAGGAGAGGGTGGAGGGCCTCCCGGGGAGAGTTAGGGCTTAGGATCGACTGCTTCGGCAAGAGAAGAACGAGCTCCAATGGCCACCGGGGATGGGGCGGCTCAGCAGGTGAGAATTCCAAGTCGGGCTCACATGTGAGCTCTCGGCCATGGTGTTTTCTCGGCGGCCTCGGTGGCCGGCCGGCCGTGCATCGGTCACCATCTTGTTCAGGTGGGTCAGGGCTGGGGTTTGGTGCATTCAATTGAGGTTTGACATGTGTAAAGGGTTTGATTTAGATGGAATGGGGGAGGAGCTAATTTTGAGTTTAAATGGGTCAACCCATGGTTTTGGGCTAGGTTCACCACCCTAGGCCTGGTCTTGGGCTGAAAAGGGTCACTTGGGTCAGCCAAGAGAGAATGGTGTGGTCTCCATCCATGATCAGGTGGCTAAGCATGGTTTAGTGTGTGACATGCTTAAGGTAAAAAAGGGTTTAAGGAGGATTAGGAAAGGGGCCCCTCCTTTTACCATTAATGGCTTGATCACATGTCAAGCCTTCCATGGCTTCATGTGGCTTGTCCATGGCTTGCATGGCTCACCTTTGGCTTGGGAAAAGTGGAGTCAATTTCATGGAAATAGATTTTAGGAATTTTTGGTAATTTGATGGAAATTTGTATGAAACTTGATTTGGAATAATTTGATGGTGAATTTAGGACTTAGGGAATGGCTTTTATTAAGTGGATGGCAAGTGGAGATGTCATGTGGGCTTTGGATGAATTTGGGCTTTTGAATTCGAAGGAAGTGGGCTTTTAGGAAAGTTTAAGGGAAATGGGCTTTTTGATTTTAGGATGGGCATTTGGGTAAAGATTTTGTGAAGAACTTTGTCAAATAAATGTCATAATTGGTTTAGGGATGTTCTATGAAGGGCTTGGAGTCAATTTGGTGTGATTTGGAGTTGAATTGGTTTGAATTTGGGTTTATTTGGTAAGTGGACCTATGTAGGTCAAATTGGGCTAACTTGAGCCAATGTTGGGCTAGGGTTGAAATTGATGTAAAATTAATGTTTAGAAATGTTTATGGGAGTGTTTCAAAGAGGTTTTGACCTTGGTTGGGTTTTGATTTTGGGGTTTGGGCTCATTTGGGTTAGGTTTGGGTTTAGGTCAAAAATGGGCCTTTTAGCTTTGGGTTGAATTTGAGTGGGGTTTGGATCCAAATTTTGGGCAAATCATGTTAGTGTTTTGTTTGTGGGAATGTTAAGGAAGATTTAGAAAAGATTTGGGGTTAATTGGAGTTGAATTGGGTGAGTTTGGGTTAAGTTTAGGTCATGGGTCCAAATTGGGCTTTAAGGCCAAAAGTGAAATTGGATCCAAATATCAATCAAGTTGGACTTGTATTTGGTCTAGATTGGTATTGGGAATGTTGAATTGAAGTTTAGAATTGAATTGGACCAGAATTTGGGTCAATTGGGTAGGTTTGGTTTGACATTGGGTTCACTTTGGGTTAAAATGGGTCAAATTGGGGGTTTTGACAAAAGTGGGGTAAATTGACAAAATTGGCTCATGGTGTAGTTGGACAAAATGAAATTGGGAATATTTGGGATTTTCTGGAATTTTCTGGGAATTTTCTGAATTTTTGGATTTTTGGGTCAAGAGGGGTATTTTGGGTATTTGGAGGGTATTGGGAGGTATTTTTGGAATTTTTGATATTTTTGGGTATGGATGATCAATTTTAGTGATGTGGGAATGTTTGGGATTGATTTTGGAGGATTTTGGGTAATTTGGAAATTTTGCAAAAATTTGGGTAATTTCAAGAGTTTTGGGTAGGCTAAGCGGGTGTAGGGTCCCGGGGGTCAAAAATTGAAAATTTAGAAAATTGAAGATTGGGTGGATGTAAGTGGAATGAAATCATTTTGGTTGAGCCATGAAGCCATATCAAGCCCACATGAGCCATGAAGGGACTCATTTGAGGCACTCACTATGTTGTTCCTAACCCTCTGCGCCGAGGGCTCGGGGGTTAAGGACCATCCATGTGAATCACCTTCATGAGTCGGGAGGTCAAGTTGGGTATGGGTGTGGTTTTAGGAGGTGTGTGAAAGTGTAGTGTATGTGTAAGTGTATGTGTAAGTCAGCCCCTTCACTGCACCGAGCCACCTAGTAGCGGTTCTAAGGCCAAAGAGTCCTATAGGAACTCATCCTTTAAACTTCCACATTTGATTTCAACCCTCTAGGTAATTAGGGGTCTATAGTCAAGTTTGTGGAGTTTGAAGGGAGTTTAGAAGTGATTTGAGTTTCTAAAAGGTGGGTCCCAATTCTAGTCCTCTAAGATAGTCAAAGGAAAAGCCTAAGGCTAGATCCTAAGCACTAAAAGAAGAAGAGAAGACCTCATCAAAAATGAGGTCAACACACACATCCTTCTTGGAGCTTGTTTAACAAAGATTACAATTTGATTTATCCCAAGTTTATAGATTGCGACTTCTGGAGCTAGCCCAGGCATTTTGTCTTAAGTCCAGGCAAAGCAGTATTTGTATTCTTTCAAGAGTTGAATTATTTCTTTTGCTTCCATGTCATTAAGGAATGAACTAATGAAAGTTAGTTTTGGGTTTTCATTAGTCCCTAAATTTATTTCTTTTAATTCATCAACTATTAATTTAATTTCTTTTTCTAATTCTAGAGAAGCATCTTCGATTGGGAAATCAGATGTTTGTTCAAAATTAAGTTCTTTGGTGATGACTAGACAAAATGTCGTATTATCTGGGGGTTCTAAAGTACCAAATCCAATACCCTCCTTAGAGTTAGGGTTTCGTTTATTGTTATTCCACATTGTCCAATAAAATATGGTTGTTTTAAAGACTATTGTTTAAGCATTAAACTATTTTGAATAAATTTTTGTGCCCAAGGAGAATACAACTCAAAAGGAATTTTCATTGACTTTGCAAGATTTTCATCTTCTAATTTTACATCGGTTTCAGTACTAGAAGAAGTAGAGCCAAGTCTAAACATAATTGACTTATTGTCATCATCATATACCTCTTTGACCACTAAATCCTCGATCTTAAATGAAGAGATTGGAGTAGGTTCATAGAGTGTATATAATGATTAATTTTATCACACATTGACTCAAATCATTTTTCTTTGTCTTCTTCTTCAAGAGTTATTTTGAACTGAGGTTCTTTTTGACCATCGATGTTGTCTCTTCTTCTTTTGCATCTTCTTCAGAGTCCATGTGAATTTTGAACTTCAAAGGTTTTTTCATATTGGCAATTTGGTTTTCTTTTCCTCGTCCTCGTCCCTGGCCTCAACCTCGGGTGCGAGTCTGATGAGAATTATCACTCTTTGCCTGTGTTGAAGAAGAATGGTCTTTTTCATTTATTTTCTTTTCTTTGTTATTTTATTTTGTATTCATCACTGCTTCTCTGGAGAATACTGTTTGTTTTATTGGAGCATAATATGCAACGTCTTCATGTACTCCAATTTCATGAACTAAAAATGGTTGCAAATCTCCTATGATACAAAATTCTTGTCCTTTTTGTAAATATTTTATGCATTGATTCAGTGATGAAGAACCATTTTATGCTCATGAAGCCATGGTCTGCCAAGTAAGTCGTTGTCACCAAATCATCCATTCTCGAAAGCAATGTTATTGACCCTATAGCTCGTTCTCCTTGTTGTTTAAATCCTCGTAACATCATTGTATCTCTTGATAGTTGGGATGTGTCAATATCCAAATATGCAAAGAGTCCTTAAATTCATTATATTAATCGAGGCACTAGATCAATAAGCACCCTTGAAAGTGTCGTGTTGTTTATATTTACTGTGATGTATAATGGACAATTGTGTTTGGTCGTTCCAAGTAACAAGTCATTGTCAGAAAAGGTAATATTTTTATGTTCTTCTAATGAACAAGCTTCACTCTGGGTGATACTAGCAAGTTGGTCTAAACAAATATCTGGGTCTAAAAGGGTTTTTATCAATGACTCCCTCATTTCTTTGGAAAGCTTAAGGGCGTGATAAATGCTCAATTTTGCTGTTAATTTTCTCAGATGAGATAATACATTATAATCTACTTTGTTGTGAGGACTCTTTTCGTTTCTTTTAGATGATTGTTGGTGTATCGGAGAAACGATATTTTCTGATGTGACTATTTTTTTTCTTTATCTTGGGGAGCCATTTTGGAGGCAGAACTTTTCCACTTCAAAAATTAATTTCAACTATTTCTTTTAGTTTACTGTCCGACTCTTTTGTCTCTGAGTCTGATGGTTCCAATTTTATGGAAATTTTGTTCCTTGTAGTTGCAGTGTGGCAGTGTCGTTTTTATCTTTGTCGTTATCAAAATTGTCACTAATGTTATTGTCTTTTTGATTGTCGTTAGACTGGTCAGGATCATGTACGATTTGAGCATTATCTACATGATCGAAATTGGAACGATCATTTTCAGAAGTATCACTCAAAATAGATAGAATGTAAGTGGAACTAGAAGCATTATTATAAACAGTAGTGGTAAAAAGGAAGTCATACAAAGTTAACGGTTCAAGGGATTTCCTTCCTTTATCCAAAACAACTATCCTAGTGGAAGATAAAGAAATATAAGAACTAGAAGATACAAAAGGAACAGTAGTCCCTATGTCAAGAAGACCTGTAACCCTTTTCAGTTCTTTATTTTTCTTGTTCTTTTCTTTCATGGAAGATTTTGTAGTTCGCAAGTCCTTAAGAATCTCCTCAGAAGATTTACCATGAGCAGTGTCATCTTCGTCTTTGTTGTCATGATTAAGAATAGTTTATCGACTAAAATCATATTGAGTGAACCTTTTTTAGGTTCTTTCAGATATTTTTTCAGGATTAGTATATTCCCTTCTTTAAAGTTGCGCTCTAACCAGTCTTTGAAGACAAAACTTTTTTCAATTTTATGTTCAAGTATCCTGTGATAAGGACAATGATTAGGATTATCCTTCATGTCAACCTCTCCTAGCCTTTTAGCCTTAGGCAGCTTGAACTCTAGTATTTTCAGCAGGCTACAGACTATTTTGCGAACATCCTCTGTCTTAAACAGGTATTCCTTATTCATTCTTTCAATCATCGTTCTCTTGTATGTTAGTTTTGGTTGTTGAAATTGTAATTGAGAAGATGTCTGTTGTGGCGGTTGGTTTTGTTGCTGTTTCTTTTGTTTAGGTTGAACATCCATCACTTGTTTATCCTTTGCTTCAATGTTTCCTGGTTTCTTCTCAAATTTTTTGACAGACTTTGTCTTTCTGTCTTTTCCGTTACACTCATATGCATAGCTTCTTCCTGAAGATTGGCAGCTTTACCGAGCAATTTTTCAAATGTCTTTATTATGAATCCCTTAAGCATGAATGTTATAGGACCATGGATATTCTTAAGCAGGATTTTGACAGCATGTTGTTAATGGAGTTGTGGTTCACATTTCATGTTGAGATTTCTCAAGCGTAAAATGTAATCCACCAGACTCTCTCCTAGTTTTTGTTTTTCTAACAATAGATCACAAACTAATGTATGGTGTTGTGCTACAGCGAGCCTTTGAATGAAGAGGCTTTCATGCTCTACAAAAGTTTTAACGGACCCGTTAGAAAGTTTCGCAAACCAGTCAAAGGAAAATCTTGTGAGACTGCTAACAAGATGACGTAATTGAAGAGCGTCACTTCCTCCCATGTTGCAACAACTCGCTCTAAAATGTCCAAGATACTGACAAGGATTACCAGTCCCGTCAAACATTTTTAAAAGAGGAGGAACAAAACCATTGGGGTATTGGACAAAATCAAATTCTTCTGGATATGGTCTACCCTTTAGAATTAATGATCTAGCCTTTACCTGAGTCATTATTTCTTTTATCTTTTTTTCTACCAATTGTGTGATTTCTTTTTCTAGAATTCCACTCTGAGGGGAATCCTTTTTCTTTTGATTGCTTTCTTAAATTTCTATTGGCTCTCTTCTGTCCTTTTGAATGTGTACTGCCTCTGGCCTAACAATTTCAACAACAGGTTGTGGGGCAGCTTGTGATGAATTTTGTAAATTTGTCATCATTTCTTCAATCTTCTGCTCGAGACGATTGATATGTTTGTTTCTTTGTATGATAACCGTTTGTAACTCTTCAGTTGCATTTTCTTCATTTCATTCACGTGCTGAGGAGGTAGATCGTGTTTCTACCATGTTTATTTTAGCAACCTCCTCATTTTGAACTATTTGAAGAATCTTTCTTTCTCTATATTGAGAATTATTTAATATCATTTTTTAAAATTTTTAATCTTTGCTCGAATGAATTTATAGGATGTTCTTCACAAGTTCTTTCATGAGAACTGTCTGCAGGTTACTCACAATGTCCGGGATTCCTCCCAATGATTCTCGTTTCCATAAATTATTTTTGAAGTATAGGACGAGATATCTTGGTATGTATACCATCATGTTGTGAGTAAGAACGATCTCTACTTTGTAACATTTGAATTGGAGCCGTCATTTTAGTAGATGTGTCTTTTGCTTCTGATATTAATTTGTTATGTTTGGTCCTCTCTTTCGTGACAAACATATTTAACTCTTGGCCCCATACAGAATTTCACTAGTACCCGAGTACACTGACTATCTAATGGGAATTGCTGATCCATTTCTTGATAGGTAGGACCTTCAATTGCAAGAATTTTTCTTTTCATTGTTGTAGAGACTACACATCCCATTTTATCTAACTGTCATGAAATTGAACATTTATCTTTCCATGCTAATCTTTTAAACACAAAATATATGGTGTGAATTAATGAAGAATTTTCAGGGTGGAAAGTATTATCCTCATATTTGACATGTATTTGAAAATATCGATTTTCTTTTGAGAAAGAAGAGTTCTCGAAAACACTTTGTTCAAATGCAGATGTCTTAAAATTGTCATTTTTGTTCTATTTATTCTTTCTTTTAAGAGAATGAGTTTTATTTTTGCGTTGGGAAAGAGTTTTTGGAACTCTTTCGAACAAGATCCAACTTCATATATGGATGGTGGTAGAATATCTCTTTCTTGTTCAATACAAATTTTCTTTCCTTTTCTGTCAATTTGTTCTTCCATATCCTCAAAAGTTTATTTTTTTACGGGAATGTCTTGAGGTAAGTCTTCTGTAAAGTGAAGAAAATCCTCATAAGGTTCCAGATTGAATTCCTCAAGGGATTGTATATCAATTTGATATGGATCATTTAGTGTAAATTCAGTTTCGTCAAATAATCCAAAGTCATTCTGATAGAAGTAAGCATCTTCATCAATTGGCGTATTGAGATCTTGAAAGTAAGAAAAGGCTGAATCTGGGGATTCCATTGCAACATTTCTGAAAATTTAAGGAGAATAAAATGTCATGGACTCATTTATAAGATAGGAATTATCTTTTTATTTTGTCTTATCTTGTTGTTATGAAATATCAAGAATAACTCTTTCAAAGAGTTAGATTTTGAAAGATGTGGTCCTATCTATCAAAGGACAAAATATATTTTGAAAATAAGTGATTTAACAAGAGATGAGAAGAAAGACTTTCTCCAGTGGAGTCGCCAATAAAATCTCTTGGTGGCATTCGGAGTTGTGGGATCCCGGCTCGTCGTTGGCCCTTCACGCCGAGATTCTCTCGTGTCGATTTGAGGTGTGAAATGTCAATTTCGTTGTTTGGCGGAGTCTCTACTCTGTTTATCTATCATATCGCCCTAGTCTTCAAGAAATATTATTTCTTTGTATCATGTAAAGGATCCTTGGATGTTAAAAATTTTGAAGAAAGTAAGGACTGATAAAATATAAAACAATAGAATAAGAAATAGCAGATAATCCTTACAAAAGGGGATTCTAGAATGCCTTATTCTAAAAATTTTTATATAAGGAGGATCACATGTAAAATTTTGATAACCAGAGATTTCTAGTTGTGATAACCTATCCTGAGTTCTTAAATCTCATATAGGAGCAAGCTCCTATAGTTAATTACATCTTAGACAATTAGGATTGTCTAAGAAAACTCCTGATTAATGTTAACACTTGTTTTCTAAGAAATTTCAAGAATAAAGAAAGAAACGTCAATGTTCACTCCTAGGGGTAATAGGTTTCTAAGTGTTACATACTACCTAAAGGTTTGATTTTGTGAATTTCATTTGTTATGTCAGTTTTATTTTTGTTTTGTTGTTTGTCATTTCATTGTCGTTTTGTCTTGTAGTTTGTTATTTGTTTGGTGGTGATCCTAAAATTTTAGGTTTTGTAATTATTCTAAAAGTATAAGTTTTGTTTTGTTGTTAGTCTTGATTATGTCATTTTATTTTTATTTTTAATGTCATTAATGTCATTTTTATTTCATCATTTTCCCGTCTTCAGAATATGACCCTGCAAAATAGAGTTAGCACACCCTAACAACATGCAAAGTAAATCTAAAGCAGAACTTGTCTTCAACTTGCAAGAAAATAGTGTCAGAGTAATTCTTAAAAAAGAAATAATGTTAATTTTATTTCTTAAATTGTTGATTTAATTGATTTTTAATATAGAAAAGCGTGGTTGGGTCTCCCTTCTTATGGGAAGCTCTTGAACCATTGATGGCCATGGAGAAGCTTTAATTTTCTTGGGGAGGGATGCCATTATTCCTAGGATGGCTGGTGATAA
The DNA here is from genome assembly GCA_022702705.1 of Papilionanthe hookeriana x Papilionanthe teres. Lineage (NCBI taxonomy): Eukaryota > Viridiplantae > Streptophyta > Magnoliopsida > Asparagales > Orchidaceae > Papilionanthe > Papilionanthe hookeriana x Papilionanthe teres. Next base: position 143,947,863 of record CM040428.1, read on the forward strand.
GATCAGGGCTTGAGGATTGCCATGGTTGAGCCTTCCCAAGCTTTTCATCATAAGCTTCCACTAAGGCAAGGATTGAGTTATGCTTTGTCTTTCCTCCATTGGAGAAATGATGAGGTGATGATGGATCCATGGAATGAACTGGATTGAGCTCTCCTATATGAGCTTTGCAAATCATCCCATGGGTTTGGAATAGAATGATACATAAGCTCCATTTTGCCTTATTTCCATGGCTTAGTCATGATGAATTTTAACCATGGTGAAAGGATGGTTTAAGTAATGTCTTCCTTGCTTTGGATAGGGATTGAGGTGAGAGATGACTCAAAAAGGGTTAGCTATCCTTCAACCACCATGTAACCCATGGCTTTGTGAAAGCATGACACATAAACCTCCATTTTTCTTAATTTTCAAAACTTGGTGTTTATGAGCTCATCCCATAATGTAATGGTGATCTAAGCCAAACCTTTTTTTCCATTGTCTAGGGTTTGAGGTGTCCTCCACCTAAGCATACATGTTATTCTTCATTTTAGGATGGTATGACACATATAACATTCCTTCATGATGTTGTCATGATTTATTTTAACCTTGGTTAAAGGTTATGATTAATGGATTAGTTAAGGTATTTTTTATGTCATGATGAGTCTAATGGTCATGGGTGACCTATCTATGACTTCCCATAAATTAGATTTAATTTCAAAAACTAATTATGGGATTTTGATGTTATGTATGATGCCATGGGTTTGAATTTAATTTTGGATTATTTGAATATAATTTCATTTTTAATTAATTATTTAATTAATTAAAAATGTGTGATATTATAATATTAATAAAAAAATTGGTCCAAGTGATTTTGGATGTTGACCATTTGACCAATTTTATTAATTTGGTCCAAAATTGTGTATTTTGATACAAGTTGACCATAGTTGACCAGGGTTGAACATGGTTAATCAGGGTTGACCCAGGTGATTTACTTAACCTTGTCATGGTTAATTGGATCATGGATATATTAATTTTGGTAATGGGACCTAGGTTTGACTATGGTTAACCAAATGATCATGTTTGATCATTTTAATGTCTTAAATTGATCGAATGAGTTAGATTTGACCAATTTGGTGTCTAGGTTGACTTGGTAGTTAATGGAGTTGGCATTGGGTCAATATAGTGGTCATTGGGTCATGAATTAACCATTTTGACCTAATTTGACCATTTGGGTTAAGGGTTGACCAGTTTGGTCAATATGGTGGTCATTGGGTCATGGATTAACCATTTTGACCTAATTTAACCATTTGGGTCAAGGATTGACCTGTTTTGTCAGAGTGGTGGTCACTGGGTTATGGATTGACCATTTTGTCCTAATTTGACCATTTGGGTCAAAGGTTGCCCACTTTGGTCAATGTGGTGGTCATTGGGTTAGGGATTAACCATTTTGACCTAATTTGACCATTTGGGTCAAGGGTTGACCAGTTTGGTCAATGTGGTGGTCATTGGGTCATGGATTGAACATTTTGACAGAATTGACAATTTGGGTCAAGGGTTCTCCAGTTTGGTCAATGTGGTGGTCATTGGGCCGAGGATTGATCATTTTGACTTAATTTGACCATTTTGGTCAAGGGTTGACCGGTTTAGTCAATGTGGTGGTCATTGGGTCATGGATTGACAATTTTGACCTAATTTGAGCATTTGGGTCAAGGGTTGACTAGTTTGGTCAATGTGCTGATCATTGGGTCGGGATTGACCATTTTGACCTAATTTGATCATTTGGGTCAAGGGTTGACCAGTTTGGTCAATGTGGTGATTATTGGGTCAAGGATTGACCTTTTTGATCTAATTGACCATTTGGGTCAAGAGTTAACCATTTTGGTCAATGTGGTGGTCTTTAGGTCATGGATTAACCATTTTGACCTAATTTGACCATTTGTGTTAAGTGTTGACCAGTTTTGCCAATGTGCTGTTCATTGGGTTATGTATCGACCATTTTGACCTAATTTGACCATTTAGGTCAAGGGCTGACTAGTTTGGACAATGTGGTGGTCATTGGGTTAAGGATTGAGCATTTTGACCTATTTTGACAATGTGGGTCAAGCTTGACCTGTTTGGTCAATGTGGTGGTCATTGGGTCATGGATTGACCATTTTGACCTAATTTGACTATTTGTGTCAAGGGTTGACCTGTTTGGTCAAATGGTGGTCAATAGGTGCATTTTGACCAAAGTTTTACCATTTATGTAAAGGGTTGATCAGACCAGGGTTTGTCATTACTGATTTGATCATTTTAGGATGTCATTAAGATTTGGGTTAAAAAGACTTCATTAGGGTTTCACCCTAGACATTAGGGTTTAGCGACCATTGGTAAGATTTAGGAGGTTAATATTGCTATACTTCCTTTCTCAAGATGATCTATAAATGATCCTCAATAAATTTAAGTCAACAGTGGTATGCTTGGAATGTTTTTAAAAAAGAACAGATAAAAAAGAGGAAAAATGTAAGGAGAAGCTTGAAGAAACCCCAAATCAAAAATTGGCTTCAATTGAATCAACTTAAAGTAAGAACTAAAAACATTTCTAAGCTTATTTATAAAGTATTAGCATCTTTACTAGTAAAGTTCTCATGAAATTCTTTTTCTTATAATTCTCTTAAGTATTTTTAACTTATCAAATTACAATTATTTTTTAAATAAATAGGAAATCAAAAGTCTTAAACTTGACTACTAAATATTTTATTTCCGTGTTTTAAACTATGTTATTAAAAAAATTTCTAAAAGTTTTACTATAACATTTATAAAATAAAAGTTATAGAAATCTTACAACCCATTAACATAAGTTATATTTGTCTTTTATATATAGTAAGAAAGATTCAATGAGGATAAGTAATGTTTAAGTTTGGGGGAATTGATCCACTTTAAAATTACCTCATTTTATGCACAAGGATATTATGCTTTAATAAAAGATATTCTTATGTTTTTGGTTGCAGGTATAAGAGAAAGAGTTTTAGAATGAGAAAGAGAAAAAATACATCAAAAGGAGCAAAAATGGGCTTAAAGTAAAAGAACTGCAAACCAGTCGTTCTGGCGTCTAGGCGCCAGATGAAAAACTGGCTATCGCCTAGGCATCAGAATCCGACGCCAAGGCGAAACAGTTAACTTCTAGAAGATTAAATGAATGAGGACGAATTTTGAAGAGGTTCCTCACACAACCCTTGGTTATTTTTGAAGCTTTATATGTATGGATTAATTCTACAGCCTTGGGGAGTCGTTCTAGAATCATTTTATAGTCATTTCACATATAGTCCAATGTGTGTAAGTGTGTAGTGAGTTCTTTGAGAGTCTATGTAATTTCTGAAGTTTGGAGTCCTGTAAGAGTTCGTGCGAGTTAGAAAAGTCAGAGAACTTCAAAGGATAGCCTTGGAAACATTCCAGCTAAGTATTTGTAACTTTGTTCTTAATTCTTATACTTTAGATTTGAGTTTTATAAATTTGTTTTGTTTTGTTAATCCAATGTTTTCTGAGTAGTTTTCTTTTCTTTCTCCTAACAATATGAAGTAACTAAGTTTAGATTTTGTTTAGAACTATTTCCTTTATTTCTAGAAATTGTGATAGTATTTTTACTAGATCTTCATTTACATTACAATTTGGCCATTTGTACTGTTAAAATTTGTGGAGAAAACTTATAGACCCGAAGGGGCTAAGATTTCTTAACTAATAAGTAGAGCTGTGGCGATTGTCCGAGTGGGAGTGCAAATAAATAGGGAGATAAGATTTGATGGGCATAGAATTGGTGTTTCTAGAGTGAAAAGTGATCCACCTTAAAATTAATTAGAATTTTATATCAAATTTTTATTAATATTTTAAGGATATTACACTTTAATGAAAGGTATTTCTTATGTTTTGGTTGCAGGTACAACAAAATGAGTTTATGAAGAAAAAGAGTTAAAAAGGTGCAAAAATGAGCCAAATAGAGTAGAAATGCAAAGAGGTTGATTTTGACGCTTAGGCGCCAGACATAGCAGATTGATTCTAGAGATTTCTTGACGGTTATTGGATGGTTATTAACGCTTCCGAACAAATCTAGAAGCCTTTGGACAAATTACCACATATTATAAACAAGATACAATGAATATAGACACGGAGAGCAGTTATTAAACGAAGAGGTGCGACCTAAATGTGAAGGGATGCATCCATTCGCGCAGAGATCCTAGCGCCTAGGCGCCACAGTTAATTTCTAGAACATTCATTGAATGTGGATGAATTTTAAAGAGGTGTCTTAAGCAACTCTTGGTCATTTCTGGAGATCTATAAATAGAAGACCATTTCTACAGCAAGAAGAGAAAATAATTAAGTAAGAGTTGTTAAGTAAAGTGTCTTATTCTTTTCTTCTTCTTTATTTTAGTGAGAGTTTAGTGTGAATTCGAGATTTAAAGTTCTGTTAGATTCTATGGAGTCATAGAAACTTTAAAGGATTTCTTGGATTACATTCCAAATAAGTATTTATATCTTGTTTCTTAAGTTTAGTGCTTTGGATTTGAGTTATACGAAAATGATTTGTGGTGTAATTTCTATGCTTTCTGAGTAATCTTCTTTTCTTTCTCCCTACGAATATGAAATGATTTAATAATAGATTTAAATCAAATTTAAGAACTTAATTTCTTATTTTCTAAAAATTTGTGATGATACTGTACCTAATCTTAATTTACTTTACAAATTGGCCTCTTGTATTGTTAAAAACTGTGGAGAATTCTTAAGATCTAACCGTGGGCTAAGAATTCTTTTGTATCTATCACATTTCTCTTAAAGGGAGGTGCAAATAAATAGGGAGATAATCTTTAATGGGCGTAGAATTGATTTTTGTTTTTAGTGTGACAGGCTAAATTCAATCAATTTGGTTTTACAAAAGAGGTGACGGGTCACTAGTAGGCCAGACCATAGGCAACCATTTGGGGGGAACCTAGAAGTGAGAGTCTAGAAATTCATCCCTTTCTACTAATAATACATCCTAATCCAATCTTTAAAAACTAGCTAATGTTCTTTATGACCTAGACCAAAGGGTAAAGGATATATATGCTCTTATTTGTCAAAATACCACATTTTTAAAGTTCTTAACTAATTTTAACTGCTTATTAATCATAGAATATTTCATATGGGGAAAGAATCTTTGCTTATTATTTTATCATTTGCCAATTTTCGTATTCTGCATATTTTAATTAGTTTGAAATTAAAAGATTTTAATTAATAGTTTTCTTTCTTTTAACTTTATTAATTCTCGTGGGATCGATATCTGGGGTTTTAAAAAGAAAAATCTATATTACTTGAAACGATACGTATACTTGTGTAGTACCCCTAGTGTGTGATTTATATTTATTTATAAAAACTTTAATCTTTAATTATCGTACATTAGCCTCTTAATTGGATTTGGGGTCAAGTTTGGCCATAATTTTATAAGTCATTTTACATACTCAATTGCGATTGGGCCAAGTTTTTGGCTCCGTTGCCGGGGATTACAATTAATTAAAAGAAAGCAAATATATATATATATATATATATATATTTATTTATTTATTTATTTATAACAACAAAATAACAAACAAAAATACATATTTAAATAATTAAATATCTTTCTCATATTTTTATGCAAAGTTCAGGACTGAATGATCTCAATTAGAGCGTACTATAAGAAAAATTATAAAGGAGAATAGATTTCGTAATTTGCAAGAAATGACTAATATACCTCAAAATAATATTGATTAAAATATTGAAAATGAAAATCAAAATCAGCAAAGACCTTTAAGAGAATATGCTAACCCTACAGCTGATGAAATTCATCTAAGCATTCAATTACAAGTTGTAGCTACAAATTCTTTTAAATTAAAACTGCAATTATATAAATGGTTCAAAAAAATCAATTTGGAGGGTCTCCTACTAAAGATCCTAATTTACAACTAGCTAGTTTTCTAGAACTTTATGCCACCTTTAAATGTGATCATGTTTCTGATGATGCTATTAGACTCAGGCTTTTTCCTTTTGCTTTAAGGGATAAGGCTAAAATTTGGTTAAATTCATTAGCAACATGATCTATTAAAATATGGGAGAAATGGCTAAAAAATTTTTAGTTAAATATTTTCCATCATCAAAAACTGCAAAACTTAGGAATTATATAGCTTCATTTACTCAAATTGATGGGGAAACTATTTATGAAGCATGAGAACGATTCAAAGAACTTCATAGAAAATGTCCACATCACTCTTTACCAGACTGGTTAATTATACAAACATTTTATACCCTAAGTTGTGCGTACATTTGTAGTGCAATGATATTACCTATAAATGACACTAGTAGACGAAATAACAAAAGAAAATATGAAATTACAACTCAGAGAATTTGGAAGCTTGGAAGACAAGCATGCTCAATAAAATTTGGAATTATATGGGCCCATGATATATTCGTTCACCCTAGGACACTCAGATCAGGGATTTGGATTTAGTACTTTAAACACCTATCCTCATGGGATGGCCCATATGCTTGTTAAGAAGACATATTTGGGGAAATCCTGTCAGTTGGTAGACTACCAAGAAAACATAATACATCCAATCAATGGTCAGTATTTGAAAAAGATGCCACATAAATAAAAATGAATGACTTGTTTTGTAAACTGGGAAACAAATAACCAAAACAAAAAAATTTTAACATTGACATTTCTAAGAGATAATATAATACCTCCTTAAATGGAAGATGACATCTATTCTCTTTCTCGCTATTGGATATAAGACCATCATGACATTGGCTTTCCTTTAACAATCTCTCATTGGATAGGATATAAGTCTTATATGCATTCCTACTCCAAAACTGACATATCGAAATCAACATTTCTAAGAGATAGTGTAAGACCTCCTTAAATGGAAGACGACATATATTCTCTCGCTATTGGATATAAGACCATCCTGACATTGGCTTTCCTTTGGCAATCTTTCATTGGATAGGATATAAGTCTCATACGCGTTCCTATTTCAAAATTGACATTTCTAAGAGATAGTATAAGACCTCCTTAAATGGAAAATGGCATCTACTCTCTTTCTCGCTATTGATGTCCGACCATCATGACATTGGCTTTCCTTTAGCAATCTTTCCTTGGATAGGATATAAGTCTCATACGCATTCCTATTCCAAAATTGACATTTTGACATTGACATTTCTAAGAGATAGTATAAAACTTCCTTAAATGGAAGATGGCATCTACTCTCTTTCTAACTATTGGATATAAGACCATCAAGACATTGGCTTTCCTTTAGCAATCTTTCTTTTGATAGGATATAAGTCTCATACGCATTCCTATTCCAAAACTGACATATCGACATTGACATTTCTAAGAGATAGTAGAAGACCCTCTTAAATGGAAATGGCATCTATTCTCTCTTTCTCGCTATTAGATATAAGACCATCATGACATTGGCTTTCCTTTAGCAATAGTTCTTTGGATAGGATATAAGTCTCATATGCATTCCTATTCCAAAACCGACATATCAACATTGATATTTCTAAGAGATAGTGTAGGACCTCCTTAAATGGAAGATAACATCTATTCTCTTTCTCACTATTGGATATAAGACCATCATGACATTGGCTTTCCTTTAGCAATCTTTCTTTGGATAAGATATAAGTCTCATATGCATTCCTATTCCAAAATCAACATTTTGACATTGACATTTTTAAGAGATAGTGTAAGACCTCCTTAAATGGAAGATGACATCTACTCTCTTTCTCACTATTGGATATAAGACCATCATGACATTGGTTTTCCTTTAGTAATCTTTCTTTGGATAAGATATAAGTCTTATATGCATTCCTATTCCAAAACCGTCATATCGACATTGACATTTCTATGAGATGGTGTAAGACCTCCTTAAATGGAAGATGACATCTACTCTCTTTCTCGCTATTGGATATAAGACCATCATGACATTGGCTTTCCTTTAGCAATATTTCTTTGGATAGAATATAAGTCTTATATGCATTCATATTCCAATATCGACATTTTGACATTGACATTTCTAAGAGGTAGTGTAAGACCTCCTTAAATGGAAGATGACATCTATTTTCTTTCTTACTTTTGAATATAAGACCATCATGACATTGGCTTTCCTTTAGGAATCTCTCATTAGATAGGATATATACGCATTCCTATTCCAAAATCGATATATTGACATTGACATTTGTAAGTGATAGTGTAAGACCTCCATAAATGGAAGATGGCATCTAATCTCTTTTTTGCTATTGGATATAAGACCATTATGACATTGGCTTTCCTTTAGTAATCTTTCTTTGGATAGGATATAAGTCTCATACACATTCCTCTTCCAAAATAGACATTTTGACATAGACATTTCTAAGAGATAGTGTAAGACCTCCTTAAATGGAAGATGGCATCTACTCTCTTTCTCGCTATTGGATAAAAGACCATCAGACATTGGCTTTCCTTTAGCAATCTTTCTTTGGATAGGATATAAGTCTCATATGCATTCCTATTACAAAATCGACATTTTGACATTGACACTTTTTTTGAGCAAATTAAATATGACATTTGCTCTCTTTCCTCAATTTTCTACAATACATCGAAAGTTCCAAAAATGCCAAAATAAGTATTTTGAATTAAAAATGTCATAATAATAATAGTAAAAAACTTGTGATAAATGTTGACCTCAATTTTGATGAGGTCTTTTGCTTCTCTCTTTAGTACTTAGGATCTAGCCTTAGGCTTTTCCTTTGACTAATCTTAGAGGACTAGAAATGGAACCCACCATTTAGAAATTCAAACTACTTCTTAACTCCTTGCAAACCCCACAAGCTTGACTGTAGACCCTAATCACCTAGAGGGTTGAAATCAAATGTGGAGGTTTAAAGGATGAGTTCCCTATAGGACTTTTTGGCCTTAGGAATACCCTGGATGGCCTGGTCTGGTGAGGGTTGACTTGCACATACACTACACTCTCACACACATTCCAAGTCATAAAACCACACTCTCACCCAACTTGACTTCCTGACTCATGTGAGTAATTCATTTGGATGGTCCTTAACCCCTAAGCCCCTAGCTAAGAGGGTTAGGAACAACATAATGAATGCCTCAAATGAGTCCTCTCATGACTCATATGGGCTTAATATGGCTTCATGGCTCAACAAAAAGGATTCCATTTCACTCACAATTCATCAATATTCCTTTTTTTTAAATTTTAGTTTTTGACCCCCGGGGCCCGGACCCACCAAACCTACCAAATACCCTTGAAATGACCCAAAATTTGCAAAATTACCTAAATTACCCAAGATCCATCAAAATCAATCATAAACACTTCCCACCACTCAAATTGACCATCTTTGGCCAAAAATACCAAAATTTCCAAAAATACCCCTAAATCCCCCCAAAATTACCAAAATACCCTTTTACCCCAAAAATCCAAAAAATTCTAAAAATTCCCAGAAAATTCTAGAAAAACCCAAATAATCCCAATTTCATTTTGTTCAACACCATGGGCCAATTTTGCCAATTTACCCCACTTTTACCAAAACCCCCAATTTGACCCATTTTTTAACCCGTGAACCCAATGTCAAACCAAACCACCCCAATTGACCTTAATTTTGGTACAATTCAATTCTAAACTTCAATTCAATATCCCCAATATCAATTTATACCAAATCCAAGTCCAATTTGATTGACATTTGGGCCCAATTTCAATTTGAAGCCTAAGGCCCAATTTTGGCCCATGACCTAAACCTAGCCCAAACCAACCCAACTCAACCCCAATTGGCTCCAAATCTTTTCTAAAACCTTCCTAACATCCCTAAAAACAAAAAACTATCTTGATTTGCCCCAAATTTGAACCTAAACTCCACCCAAACCTAACCTAAAACAAAAATCCCTTAAATTGTCCTAAGCCCAAACCTAACCCAAATGGGCCCAAATCCCAAAATCAGAGCCCAACCAAAGTTGAAAACTCTTTGTAACACTCCCATAAACATTTTTCAACATTAATTTTACACCAAATTCAACCTTATCCCAACCTTTGCCCAAGTTAGCCCAATTTGGCCCACCTTGGCCCCTTTACCAAAAAAGCCCAAATTCAACCGAATTCTACTCCAAATCACACCAAATCTCTTCCAAAATCTTCATGACACATGCTTAAACCAATTGCAACATTTATTTGGCACAATCCTTTACAAAATTTTCATCCTAAATTTACTTTAAATCCAAAATCCCACTTAATCAAACCACTTTAAAAGCCCATCGGAATTGATTTCAAAAAGGCCAAAATCAATCCAAAGCCTACATGACACTTTCATCTCATCTTCTATTTAATTAAATCACTCCCTATGTTTCAAATTCATCATTGAATTTTTCTAAACTAAGCCATGTGCCAAATTACCCCTAAATACCAAAAATCCTTAAAATCCATTTTCATGAAACTAAGCCAAGCCACCCCTAAGCCAAATGAAGCCATTGAACCATGCACAAGCCACATGCAAGCCTTGGGAGCCCGTTTACACATCAACATGCCATTAATTGCAAAAGGAGGAGCCTCTTTTAAACCCCCTTAAAAAGGTTTTAACCCTTTTAATGATACACCCTAACCCCTGATTAATCTAAATATTCATGGATGGGGGCTTCACCACCTTCTCTTAGCTGAACCCACTGATTTTGCCTCAGCCCAAAATCAGGCCTTGGGGAGGTGCACCAAGCCTATAGCATGCATTTGACCAAACCAGGCCCAAAATGAGCCCTTCCCCCTTCCACTTTGATTCAACTCCTTTACACTTGGCATTTGCCAATTAAACTCACAAACCTCAAGCACTGACCTCCCTGATGACAACAGTGACCTAGCCCTAGCCGGCCAGCCACCAGGCCTCCAGAAAACACCATGGCCGAGAACTCCATGTGAGCTAAAATTTCAAATTTCACTTGTTGAGCTGTCCCATGCCCAATGGCCACTATGGTTGTTCTTCCCTTGGCCAAGGCAGTTGATCCAAGCCATTAAACCCCCCTGGGAGGCCCTCCAGCCACCTCTATTTAAACCCACTCACCTCTCGGCCAAACAAGGTGATGAACCAGAGCTTAAAGAAACTCTACAAAAATTGCTCCAGGACCTTCTCCTAACCCAGAGCAGTTGATCCCCAGTGTTCCTTTGCCGTAAACCCCATTAACATAGCTCAATTTCTGAGTTGAAAATCCACCCAAAAACCAGGACACTTCACCACAGTGAGCCAATCTTCAACTTGATTGACCCTACACCTTCACCAGACCAAGAGGAGAAGCTCCCCAGCAAAAGCCCCCTCACCAGGCCAGCCATTGCTTCCAGCCTCCAAGCTTTATGATCGGCCTTGGTCACTTTTGTACCTAGGCATTTCCCCAGAGCAAGAGACTTCATCTGGAGCTTTCTTGGACTCAATAGAAGGTGACACAACCCTCAGATCGAAGCTTCACTTCTCTGAGCGAAGGTATGAACTCACTCTTCCTCCCGAGCTCCTGGAGATTCTCCATTTAGTTTGAGTTGATTTCAATCCACCTTAACAGTATAGATGTGTTCTTCCCTTCAAAACGAATTGATAGAGTATAAGAACTCGAAAATCTATTGAGAATCGAGAGAGATATTAGGGTTTGAGTGTGGACGGTCACGGGTGCACACCAGTCGTAGAAGATGACCAGGAGCCGTTGGATCGCGCGTGTATCGAGTGGACGATCAAGATCAAGCCGGACAGCGCAATGGTACGTGAACCGTGAGCCCCTGGAGAGTTGAGTTAGATCGCAGCGCCGAATCACAGAGCGACGCGTGGGCTTTTGATCCGGACAAGGATGACACGGCGCCAAGTCGGATATGTAGAAAATTAGAATTTTTTTGGATTTATTTAAATACGAGAACTTCAAAAATTCATATATTTGCATAGAAAAATCACAAAAATAAAATAAAAATACCCACTTGCTCAGTGAACATAGGAGAATAATGTGGAAAAGAAATCAAGTTAATTGGATGAGTATTTTATTTTTAATAATTTATTTACTGTTTCCAATTTTTGATTCTCCATTTGCATAGATAATTCACCATGGCATGAGACCATAGGGCTTTTGAAGCCTCTGATCTTGGGAACATTCCTTGAATTTTTCAAGGTCAGAGGCCATTTATGTGAAAAATTATTGATTTTTCAAGTTCATGTCACTGCTTTAGTTATTTTAATTCCAATAATTAGCATATTGTAAAATAAATTCTAGGAAAATTTGGTGATGTTTCTTAGGACTAGGGGACCCTATGAAAAATATATTTTGAGTTAATTCATTCATAATAATCCTAATTGGCCTAAACTCCCAAAATTGAATTTGAATTAACTAGGATTAACCACACACCAAATTGACTTGAAAATAATTTTCTATTGCTCTTTAGGGTTAGAGGAACTTCACATAAAATTTTGAAATCAATTGGACTTGATTAACCCCACCAAATAGATTGATTAAGCCTTATAAGCAAAATAGAACTTTAAAATTCATAACTCCAAAAATACTTTTCAAAAATTTACAAAAATGATTTTGGAGCTTCTCTGATATCAGGGGAGTTCAGGAAAATTAAAATTGGAATTCTATAAAAAAGTTGATTTTTCACAATATTTTAATATTTTAATAATTAAAAAATAATAAAAATCACAAAAATATTAAAAATCATAAAAATGTCACATTTTGACTCCTAATCACTTAGGAACAAACCATATATTTTTCCTAAGTCCCTAGGATAAGATATTGGATTTTAAAGGCTTAATGTAATTTTTAATATTAAAAAATGAATTTTCAACCTTTTTCACTAAAATAATTCTAATAAATCAAAGAAAAATAAAAAAATTATAAAATTTATTTCTCTGGACTCCTTGAGGTTAGAGAAATTTAATAAAAATATAAAATCTATTTTTCAATTTTTATTTTATTTTAAAATTAATTAATACTCTAAAATTCAAAATAATTATAATAAATAAAATATAATTCAAAAAATCACAAAAATTGGTCCAAGTTGTCCTCTGGTCATTAGGAACATCCCATAATTTTTTTAAGAACAGAAACCTTTCCTTGGTCATGTTGTTGAATTTTCTTTGAAAACCCCTCTTTTCTACTAAAAATAATTATATAAATAATTTAATGTCAGAAAAATCACATTTTCTCCTCTAATGCCTTAATTGACATGTGAGTGAGGTGACATAAAAATTCCAAATTCATTTGAGCTCAATTTAGTGAGTTATGAAATAAATAAGCCTAAAAGGGCATAAATGTAATTAAGAATTTTAACTCTTAATTAAAACTTTAGGTTTAATCAAAATAGAGGGTAAAATATTTGATTTTAACTTTCTCTTGGATGATTGAAACTTAGGGGAGTTAAAAGGGTAGAAACCCATTAAACACTTTGAAAATATCAAAATGAAACACTAATTAATTAAATAATTTAAATTTTGGAAAGAATATATTTAAAAATTGGATTATTAAAATAGGGATATTATTAAGAGGATATTTATTCTTTAATTTAAAAATCCTTAAATAAGTCACTTCAATGATATTTAGTTCTTAGTTAAAAATTTAAATAATAATCCAAATTAAATAAATTAAAAATTAAAAGAAGATAACCCTTAAATGAATTAAAGCTTAAAATGTTAAATGGTCCAATAATTAAAATCAAATTTAAAATCTTAGAGGTAAATTAAATTAAATTAAATTAAGTCAAGTCAAAGTTTAAATTAAATTAAATTAACACCATAACAATTAAATTAAGTTAAATTTAAAATATTGAAACTAAAATTAAATTAAATTAAAATTAAATTAAAACTAAAATTAAATTAAATTACAAATAAATTAAAATTAAATTAAATTAAAATTAAATTAAAATTAAATTAAAATTAAATTAAATTAAAATTAAAATTAAAATTAAATTAAAATTAAAATTAAAATTAAATTAAATTAAATTAAATTAAATTAAATTAAAATCACTTAACAACAAACCTAAATGAAATCATTAAGAGTCAAATCAAAACATATCAGTAATTTCAACACCTCTTTCTATCTAAGTAAATTTAAAACATAAACATCAATCTGAAATACTAAGATAATTGAAAGTGTGAAGATTTAAATTAAATCTAAAATAATTTGAACACTATTCCAAACTTAAAATTATTAATTAAAACCTCATAATTAAATTAAATCACTTTAAATCATTAACTCAAACTTTAAATTAAAAATGATTAAAATTATCAATAAACCAACTTGCCCTTAAAGGCTTTAATTATTATAACTCTTAAATAGAGTATTAAGTGAGATGTCACTTCATTCATCAGATATTCAAAAGTCCTAAGTTCACTGAGTGAGAAACAAAACAAAATTAAAATCCTTTGATGGTTAATTCACCAATACAATAAAATTCATTTGAACTCAAAATAATCCCGTAAATGCGAAAAGATGTTTAAGATTCGTCTTAAACACTTCCTCGATATGACGGGATGTTTTAGAAGAACAATTGAATTTAATTGTTCTTTGATGAAGAAAATCATCCTTAAACAAAACCAACAACCTAGACGTCATAGTAAATGACTAGCAATAGGATTAGGATTCTGGTAGACAACCAAAACCCTTTCCCTTAGCTTTACCTAGGTATTTCTTGTAAAAATATGTTTAAATGCTCTAACATGTGTTTTAAGTGCAGCTTGGGATGACGGGAAGACCCTCCAGGTACGCTTTTATTTTATTGCAATTTACTTTATTGCAATTTACTTACATTCATTGTGCTTTACTTGTCTTGCATGATAAACGAGACTGTTGCATGAAAACCAAAACCTTTAGGATATTCCCTAAACTAAAACCAAAACTAAATTAAAAGTCACCACAAGATAAAAGTCACCGCCACAACATTAAAAAACATAGAACAACTCAAAACTTAATCACAAACAGAACAACAAAACTACAATTGCAACTAAATTAAAACGTCTCATTGAGTGATCGGGAATACCTCGGATGAAGTAACCCACGTGTTGCTAACGGGATTTCCCACGATCTAAATGAAAGTGTGAAACTCATTCAGTTGAGTTTAGCAAATTCATCTGGACTAAGTGAATTCGATGAAAATAACGGTGCCGGGATGATGGAACCGTGGGATCTTAATTGGTTCTGTTTAAATAACTTTAAGATTTGTTTTAATTAAGACACTAAAGACACTTGGATTTTAAGATTTTCTCTAAACCAAAACACTTTTCTCATCTCCTGATTATCATTTTCTAAAACTAACCCTCTGCAACAACAAGGAGCTTGGAGCATGGTGGGCAGCACGGCCATCGTCATCAACAAAACTTGAATCTACTTCAGCAAAACCTTTCCTAGTTTTAAATAACCAGGCCATAGGATTTCGAGGTAGTTTGCCTAGTGCAACATAAATCCTCAACTCTTCGTTAGGCATTTGCATAATTATGTTATGCAAACTAAGTCCTAACCGGTCTTAGGACTTCGAGGTAGTTGTCTGGTATGACATAAACCCTCACATCTTCGAGGCTATTTGTGTGACTATATCATACAAATATAAGACCTAAATAAATAAAATTGGCAGGATTGCAACATTAAATGATACTCCCAAATCTAAACCAAACAATAGGATAGTTTGGGAAGTTTCCAAGATTCTACTTGGATCCTCAACTTCTCCTACTTCTCTTTCTTTGGATTCTTAAAATAAACTCTTCCGAATTTGAGCTATTCTCCATTGAAATCTCCAAAATCCAATCCTTTGAAAACCTTAAACTTAGAAATTCTTAAGAGCAAAACCACTGATCATTATAGAGAGTTTTCTTAAATGATTCCCGTCATTTAAGATGTAATTAACTATAGGGGCTTGCTCTTATAGGGAACTTTAAGAACCCAGGTAATATAAACCCTGCTTAATTCCTTTTTATTAAGCAGGGGAACTTGCCGGCTTATAAAATTGGTTCGCAGACCAAACAGATGTCACAAATCTTCTAGTTTATTTAATCGAGCCTCATCGTCAAGCAGAGTGTTTGTCCTTCGAGATAGACACACGGTTTGTGGTGTGGTGCTCGTTTATATGAACTATTTGGGATGTGAGATCGGTTTGATTTCATATCTTAAAATTTTCAAACTTAAAATTATTTTCAAAATCAAATGCTACCTTTCAAATTATATATATATATATATATATATATATATATATATATAAATTAAATTTAAAATTTAAAATTCACCAACAATTTCTGTAGGCGACCCCCTTTTCAAAAATACAACACTCAACCTAAAAATATGCCGACAACTTATGGCGACTCCTCTGGGGACTAGTTCCTCTCTCCATTTTGATCAGATGGTTTTGTTTTCATAAATCGGTAGTGTATACATGTCCCTAGTGGAGCAAACTACCATTCTTTCCGTTGGCATACCACGTTCATTTCTATCTTGAACTGGTATAACCAACTTCTCTCGGATTTCGGAGCCACTATTTAGACACCCATAAACAGAGAGGTTCTGAAATCCTTTTACCTTTTTTTCTGAGGTGGGGTGGACCCTCAATAGGTGTTAGGTTAGGAGCGATCCTTCGGATTGAGAAGTCTTACGAGACTTTCTCTTCCATTCCAATTCTGAATCGGATCCTTTACCTTTTCTATACCATTGAACATTCCGTTCCTAATAAACAAATCCTCTAATAAATGACTCTTTTAATAAATAAATCCTTTTAAAATCATAAATACATAAACGAAAATGTGTTCGGACTCTTTCTTTTTCATCCTAAGTTTTGCGACAAAAGGAAGCATAATTCGGGACTGACATTTTAAATCTGCTATGTAGAAAATGACTGCCCCAAAGTTAATTTTCTCCTTCACCAATGGAATGGACTTCGCCGTCTGTAAGGATGAGCTGCCTGACAATGGGATCATCTGTTTTGGACAAGGATTCGACAACACAGATATCAAGTTCGCCGACGTCACTCTCTTCACACTAATGGACAAAATGTCAGAAACTGAGAAACTCGTAATTGAGTTCAACTTGAAGTCGACTCAAGAATTCCCTCCCCTGCAAAGTGTTTCAGCTGAAAGAAGTACTACCGTTTGTAGGAGGACTGTTGTCTCTACCCCCACCGGTCTAGTCATCTCTGCACCTACCCCGACATCTGCCAAACTGAAGGGGAAAAAAATCCAAGTCTGTGATGAGCCTGTCACCGTGGAGGGTATAGATTTTGCTGCAATACCATCTATTTTTGAGATTGGGTCCAGTTCAAGAGTTGCACCCCTAACTCGGACTCAAAGGAGAAATAGAAGCAGAAAGATCGCCAAGATCGAGAAAGCCAAAGCTACTGAAGTTGCTTTTCTAGAAGAAATTCCTGAGGAAAGAGAAGAACTGCCTGAGTATATACCTCTGTTGGAAGGGAGCAGGTTTCACCCTCTCTTTGCCGCATCAGATGAAGAGGATGTCCATAGGATCGCCGCTGCATTACCCCGACCAGCATACTATAGTAACTGCAAAAGAAAAAGGGTTAAGACTATGTCATTTGCTCGACTGCAAGCTGTGATAGAATAATTAGCAAAGAAAGAAAGATACCCTATGTCAGAAATCTTAAGAAGGATGGGACGGGTGCCAGCTAAATCCCGCCTCGGACCGCGAATATAGCCTGTTGCTACCACAGAGAAACCAAAGAAGAAGATAAAAGCTAGTTCACTCGTTGTTGTATCAGGTCTACAAATTAGGGAGGATACCACCTTCTAGCATATAGCCGACAGACCATCCGGTCCTAGGCTTCTGGCTGCAAGAAGGATGATATGGCAACCTACTACTGGCGAGCTAAGACCAAAACATTGTCCTGAGAAGAAAAGTCTCGTCAGGAGACTTGAATCAGAAGAAAGTGCTACTGCAATAAAGGGGATTCCTGGAAAGGAAGTTCAACAAACGTCACGTGACAACTGCGAGACTATGTGGAAAAGGCCACTAGAGGATGCCATGGACAAGTTAAGGACCGACATCCGACGGTTAGCAAAAGAAAGAGAAGAAAAACTAGAAGATGAAGTTGATTCATCAGAATTTATGAATGACGAGTATGTTGAAATCAACATGGTTGAGACACGAGCATCGTCAGCTTCGCAAGGTGCTTTGGCAGTTGCGGAAAGAGATGAACCGGAAGTGATGAGAGCACAGCTTCGGGAAAAAGATGACACAATTTTCCATATGGCAAAGAGGATAGAAGAGATGGTTGCTACCTTAGCCACTCTCCAGAGTCAGGTGCAACCTTAGAAAGAAACACCCCCAGAGATCATCCATATTGCAGATGGAGGAAAAGAGATCACATCCGTCAATGGAGACGAGCCACCAAAGAAGGATTTTGCATAAAGCATGATTCCAGAAAAGGACATTAAAAACATGGTATAACAGCATGTGCGAGAAGCCCTATCACAATCTAAGAGTGGAGAATCTATTCAGACGAGTAGACCTTATCCCGAAGAGTTCGGTGCAGTCCAATATCCGAAAGGCTTCGTACCACCTGTGTTTAAGACTTTTTGATGGAACGGGAAACCCCCGGCAGCATGTCGCACATTTTCGTGCAAGTTGCTGCAATGCCGGTGGGAGTGACGCTTTGCTCTTCTGACAGTTCATCAGCAGTTTATCAGGGGTTGCCTTTGACTGGTACGCAGAATTGCTGAACGATTCAGTAAAGGCCTTTTCAGAACTAGAAAACCTTTACATTAAGCGGTTTGTTGGGGCTCAGCACCACATCACTATCGGTGATCTAATGGTGGAGCAACAGAAGCCGAACGAGACTTTAGTGGATTACATACTTCGATGGAGGAATTTAAACATGAAGTGTGAACCACAGCTTCAAGATCAACATGCAGTCGGCATCTTGCTCAAGAGTATCCATGGCCCGATAGCACTTTTCCTTAAAGGATTTACAATCAAGACTTTAGAGAAGTTGCTTAGCAAGGCCGGGAGCTTGCAAGAAGAAGTAAAGCAGTTAAGTTTCGTAGACAAGACCGATAAGTAGAAAACTGTGAAGACATTTGAAAAGAAATCCAGAATCATCGCGGCAGTAGATAAGGGCAAGCAGCCAGTGCAGATGCAGCCAGAGCGGCCACAACCCAGTTATCAACCACCTCAACAGACATACCAACAACCACCATAGATCTATCAGCAACCTCAACAGAGCTATCAGCAACCTCAGCAGGGCTATCAGCAACCTCGTCCGAGCTATCAGTCACCTCAGCATTATGAATAACTGCCTCGTTCATCGCGTACCTTAAGAGAACTTCTAAATAGAGAATATCCATTCAAAACTGAAGCAATAGCGAAGATGTTCCGCAGTTTAATGAGGACACCGTATTTTCAGCTGCCAGAGCCCAAGAGGCTGGAGGAAGTCAATAAGAAAGATCATCCGAACTATTGCCCTTACCACCAGATGCTCGAACACAAGATAGAGGATTGCATCACTTTCAAGAGTTGGCTTGATGACAATCTCCGGAAAGGGAACATAACGATCCCAAAGGAATACATGAAGGAACCCTAGAAAGGAGGTTCCGTCAATGTTATCTCAACTGATCCCATTGTTCCGATAGACCCGTACACGACCGATGATGGATGGAGTACCATCTAGACAAAGTGTTCAAAGAAAATTTTGGATCACATCTAGACCGCTTCGATACGCGCTTCAACTCAGAGTTTGAAACTTGTTGAGCCGGCACTATCACTTGCGATTGAAGAACCGCCCCAGAAGGAAGAGAAGATCGTGGAAGAAAAGAAGACCGAGGCTCTGAAAGGTAGACTAGGGGATGCTTATCTTAGGATGGTTGTTTCCGATTCGGGAGAGAAATTCCTAGAATTCCTGACTCTGTATGATTATTTGCTCGCCCCGGCGGGATCTTATAATGATAAGGGTTATGGCGTTGGCTGCATTTTGACTGTTTCTAACGATTACGTAACTAGTGACAACCGGCTTAATCCGGATCTCGATTCCAATACAAATAACGATTCTCAAATTATACATAGCCTCGATGACCATGACGAAGAAGATGTTCACAAAGGAGGCTACGAAAGCTCGACAAGCAATGAGTCCATTTGTGAATTCTGAGGAGCTCTAGTCACGATAGAATTAGAACTATCAGACACCGAAGCAACTCCGGAAGAGCCAGTCGTCCCGATTCAAAAGGAGACACCGGCATATCCAGCACCAAATTCAGAAGAAATAACTAAAGTAAATTTAAGAAGTGGAAAAGTTCTACCTCCGAGAATGGGTCCAAAGAATAAAGGAAAGCAGGTGGTTGCTCAGGAGGAGCCAACCCCAGCAGAGGAACTGCCTATTTAGGAAGAAATCGAGGAACATGGTAATAAAGTGGACTACAACGTGCTAGCCCATCTTAGGAAGCTACCAGCCAAACTAAGCATATACGACGCTCTGATCCTGTCAAAGGAGATAAGGGAGGCTCTGATCAAGGCTTTACTTGATCCAGAGATTTGTTTAGCTCAAATGGCCGGTAATTCCTTTGACGAGCTTTGCTCGTTAAGAGAACAGCGAGGTGTTACCTTCACGGACAATGATCTATTACCGGGAACAATCGATCACAACCGACTGTTATACATTTCAGTCACTATTGGAAAGTTTACATTCTCCAGAGTGTTGGTTGATCCTGGAGCATCAATCAACATAATGAATCTTCGGACGCTAGCATATTTAGAAATTGATGCTCGCGAGCTTGAAGCGGACAAGATGTTATTAAGAGGATTCAACCAAAAAGGAGAAAGAGCTCTTGGATCGATAACAATATTAATGAAGACCGGTGATTTAGCAAAGACAACCGCAAAATTCCACATAATTGATTTTGAGACATCGTTCAACGCTCTACTGGGTCGGCCATGGATCCATGAAAATCGGATGGTACCGACATCTCTGCACCAGTGCATAAAGTATTATGAAGGAGGGGAACAGTGCATCAAAGGTGATTTGCAACCGTTCTCCGTGCATGAAATTGGAATTCATGAAGATGCGGCCTACTACGCTCCTCTGAAGAAAACAATATTTTCCAGAAATACCATACCAAATGAAGCAAAAGAAATTTGAGACGATGAAGAACTTGAAGTTCTGGTCCAACAGTTACTCACCACTCCCTTACGGCGAGATGGTGAAGATTTCTCCAGAACTCGTACCCGAGATCGAGGCCCGGGACGAGGACGTGGAACAAACGTTGGAACAGTTGGACAGAAGAAAGCGGTCATCAATGTTGATTGGGAGAATAGTTCCGAAGAAGAAGAAGAAATTGAGAAAGAAGCGGCGACAATAAGTCAGAAGGAACCACAATTCAAGATTTCTCTCGAAGATGAAAAGAATGAAGAATATAAATCAATGTACAAGAAGATTAACCATTATGTACATACTATGACCCTGACCCCAATCTATTCTAATAAGGTTGAGGGTATGGTGGTCAAGGAGGTACATGGTGGCGGTGCTAAGCCGATCAAGTTTTACCGTGGTGCTTCTTCTTCCAAAACTAAAAGTGATGTACAATTTGAAGATGTTACTTCTTCTGAATTAATGGATCTACCTTTTGAGTGGTACACTCCCTGTGTTTAAAATTTAATTCAACGTGGTGTCTTACCTCGACGATGGACAAAAGGTCAATTACAACATTTTGAAAAATTATGGAATAATGTCGGTCGGCCTCCCAATTCAAAACATGGTCTCGGATTCAAGACACGATAGCATCCGGTCGATGATACGAGATTTTGCTTGGTTGTCACTTGCGAACCTAATAAAGGCCGCTTGGAAGCTTCGAAGACCTCGAAGATCTACCAATTGGAGATGATCCACCAGATTCGAAGAAGAAATTAAATCTACAATAGACGAGTTAATGGAAGTTAACTTAGGTACTAGCGAAGAGCCTAGGCCTACCTTTGTTAGCTCCTTACTCAATAAAGAAGACTTCGAAGACATAATAAAGCTATTAATGGAATTTAAGGACTGTTTTGCTTGGAGTTACGACAAAAATGCCAAGATTAGCTCCAGAAGTCGCAGTTCACAAGTTAGGAGTTGATCCCGCTGCCGTTCCAGTCAAACAAGCCCCCAGAAGAATGCGTCTAGAAATTGAGCAACAAGTAATAACCAAAGTTAAGAAGCTAATAGACGTTAAATTTGTCCGTGAAGAACAATATCCAACTTGGTTAGCCAACGTGGTACCAGTCAGAAAGAAGAATGGTCAGATCAGAATCTACGTAGACTTTAGATATTTAAATAAAGCATGTCCAAAGGATGAATTCCCGCTACCAATTCCAGAATTGATGATCGACATCGCTTTAACACATGAAATCTTCTCTTTCATGGATGGATCATCAGGATACAACCAGATAAAGATGGCACCAGAAGACGAAAAGCTCACGGCATTCAGAACGCCGATCGGAGTGTATTGCTGCACAGTAATGTCATTCGGACTAAAGAACGCAGGAGCAACATACCAAAGAGCGATGACGAAGATTTTTGACGATCTAATTCACAACCAAGTCGAGTGCTACGTGGATATGTAGTCATCAAAAGTAAACTGAAGGAAGATCACCTGTATGATTTGAGAATTGTTTTCAAGCAACTAAGACAATACAACCTTAAGATGAATCCCTTGAAATGCGCCTTCGGATTCACCTCCGGGAAATTCTTAGGATTTGTTGTTTGACATCGCGGGATTGAAATCGATCTGGAGAAGATTAAAGCTATTTTAGAAATGCTTCCTCCCAAAACTTTGAAACAACTATGATCCTTTTAAGAGAAGTTGGCATATCTTCGACGCTTTATCTCGAACATATCAGGTAGCTGTCAGCTCTTCTTGACATTGGTTAAAAAGGACGCCAAATTCATTTGGGAAGAAAAATGCCAGTGGGCCTTCAAGGACATTAAGCAATATTTAATGACACTTCCTGTCTTAGCAGCCCCAGTCTCGGGTAGACCGTTGATACTTTATACCGCAGCCTTAGAAGACTCTCTAGGAGCCCTACTAGCCCAGGTCAATGACGAGGGAAAAGAAAACGCTCTCTATTACCTAAGCCTTCGTCAAATCCCGATGAAAGTAAAGTATCCTCCGATTGAGAAGCATTGTTTGGCCCTGATCTTCGCCGCTCAAAAGCTCAAACATTACATGCTTTCTCATAAGGTCAACCTTATTTCGAGAGTTAATCCATTGCAATACTTGATGACCCGATCGACGCTTTCCGGCGGACTTGCTGAGTGGTCGATGATACTATTGCAATTCGACATAACTTTCGTTCCTCTTTGCACTGTAAAGGGACAAGTCCTAGCAGACTTCGTCGCAGTACACCCTTTGTCGGCGGATTCGCCTCTTGACGACGATTTGCCTGACGAGCAGATAATGAGCCTAGAAGACCCTGATGATCGACTTTGGGAACTATACTTCGACGGTGCATCCTCAGCACAGAAGAACAAAGAATTGCAAACGATAGTGCCCGGTAAGGCAGGAATCAGACTAATCTTTATAACATCGGAGCGGGGAATGTTAAGGTACTCCTACCACTTAACAGAACAGTGTACAAACAACAAAGCGGAAAATGAAGCCCTCATAACCGGATTGGAATTAACCATTCAGATGGGAATAACGGACATCAACATCTATGGAGATTCTCAGTTGATCATTCAACAAGTTGCCGGACAATACAGAATTTTAAAGCCAAGACTCGAGCAATACTCTCAGTACGCCATGAAATTGTTGGAACAAATTCCAAACGTAACAATCTACAAGATTCCCAGAAGAGAAAATGCTCTTGCCGATGCGTTAGCCCGCCTTGCAAAGGAATTTGCCTGCTTACAAGATGAGTCAGTTGAAGTGTCATTTGAAGTGTCAGTTCAAGGACGATAGGTCCTATCACAGCTCGACATGGATACAATACCTAAATCAGAAAGAAAAGCAAAAGAATCAGTTGCGGCAATAACAGAAAATACAGAAGACTGGTGGCAGCCATTAATAGACTACTTGCAGACAGGAAACCTACCTGACGATAAGTCGTGAGCCCATCAAATCAAGAAAAGAACTCTGTCTTACACATTAATAAACAATACGTTATACAGAAGGTCTTTTGACCAGATGTGGCTAAGGTGCCTGAGCGGGTCCGAGGCTCATGAAATCGTTAAAGAAATACATTCAGGACTTTGTGGCGCTCATTAGTCAGGTCCGAAAATGAAAATGAAGATTAAAAGATTAGGGTATTACTGGCCCTCAATGATGACCGACTGTATGAAAGTTGTCAAAAATTTTCACCAGTGCCAAGTGCACGGAGTGGTTCTACACCAACCTCCAAATGTGCTACATCCGACAATCTCGTCGTGGTCATTTGAGTGTTGGGGCACAGATATAGTGTGTCCGATAGAATCGCCTTCTTCAAGAGGACATCGCTTCATTCTTGCAGCTACAGATTACTTTTCTAAGTGAGCAGAAGCAGTACCGCTTAGAGAAGTGAAAGCACATCATGTACTGCAATTCTTCAAGAATCAAGTTGTCTACCGTTTTGGGGTACCGCGCAGGATCATTTCAAATAATGGGTCTGCATTTAAAATTACAAAGATCAATAATTTTGTCAGAAGACACGCGATTGATTGACGATACTCAACGATCTACTACCCAAAAGCAAACGGCTTGGCCGAGGCTTTTAATAAAACTCTCGTTCAAATTTTAAAGAAAACTTTGGACGACAACAAGAGAAATTGGCACGAGAAGTTGTTAGAAGCCTTATGAGCCTACAGGACGACTTTTAGGACTCCTACTCAGTCTACGCCTTACGCTTTAGTGTACGAGTCCGAGGCCGTCTTGCCCCTGGAAGTTCAGCTTCCGTCACTCCGAATTACAGTTGCAGAAAATATCACTACAGAAGAAAATGCCAGACTACGACTGGAAGAATTGGAAAGCTTGGAAGGGAAAAGACTTTCCACGCAGCAGAATTTGGAACTGTATCAAGCCAAGATGATCCAGGCCCATGATAAATTAGTCCATCCCAGAACATTCAAAGTCGGTGACTTGGTTTTAGTTCTTAGAAGACCTATTCTTGTACATCGCAAGATAGGTGGTAAATTCAAACCAACATGGGAATGGTCATTCGTGGTCGAGACAGTCTACTCTGGAGGTTCCTACCAACTGGTGAATTGCTGTGGAGAACGACCCATGCTTCTAATCAATGGATGGTATTTAAAGAAGTATTACGCGACCTGATGTTTCGAAGGGTGGCCTCTAAAGTAGAATCTTATCCCTAGAAACACGGGTGAAGTTATCACTTTGTGACTGGGTGAATTCGATGAAAATAACGGTGTCGGGATGGCAGAACCTTGGGATCTTAATCGGTTCTGTTTAAATAACTTTAAGATTTATTTTAATTAAAACACTAAAGACACTTGGATTTTAAAATTTTCTCTAAACCAAAACACTTTTCTCATCTCCTGATTATCATTTTCTAAAACTAAACCTCTGCAACAACAAGGAGCTTGGAGCATGGTGGGCAGCACGACCATCGTCATCAGCAAAACTTGAATCTACTTCAGCAAAACCTTTCCTAGTTTTAAATAACCAAGCCATAGGATTTCGAGGTAGCTTGCCTAGTGCAACGTAAATCCTCAACTCTTCGTTAGGCATTTGCATAATTGTGTTATGCAAATTAATCCCTAACCGGTCATAGGACTCTGAGGTAGTCGTCTGGTACGACATAAACCCTCACATCTTCGAGGCTATTTGTGTGACTATATCATACAAATATAAGACCTAAATAAATAAAATTGGAAGGATTGCAACATTAAATGATACTCCCAAATCTAAACCAAACAATAGGATAGTTTGGGAAGTTGCCAAGATTCTACTTGGATCCTCAACTTCTCCTACTTCTCTTTCTTTGGATTCTTAAAATAAACTGTTCCGAATTTGAGCTATTCCCTATTGAAATCTCCAAAATCCAATCCTTTGAAAACCTTAAACTTTGAAATTCTTGAGAGCAAAACCACTGATCATTATCGAGAGTTTTCTTAAATGATTCCCGTCATTTAAGATGTAATTAACTATAGGGGCTTGCCCTTATAGGGAACTTTAAGAACCCAGGTAATATAAAACCTACTTAATTCCTTTATATTAAGCAGGGGAACTTGTCGGCTTATAAAATTGGTTCGCAAACCAAACGGATGTCACAAATCTTCTAGTTTATTTAATCGAGCCCCATCGTCAAGCAGTGTGTTTGTCCTTCGAGATAGACACACTGTTTGTGGTGTGGTGCCCGTTTATATGAACTATTTGGGATGTGAGATCGGTTTGATTTCATATCTTAAAATTTCCAAACTTAAAATTATTTTCAAAATCAAATGCTACCTTTCAAATTATATATATATATATATATATATATATATATAAATTAAATTTAAAATTTAAAATTCGCCGACAATTTCTATAGGCGACCCCCTTTTCAAAGATACAACACTCAACCTAACAATATACCGACAATAAACAACTTCTTTTGACCTGTAAAGGTCAAATCCCCAGCGGTTATACTCTTCATTCTGAGTTTGTCACTCTCTATTAATTGATGGATATAAGTTCCTTCCTGACACGAAAATATAGCCCTCCATTAGCTATAATGTTGAGACAGGATGTAAGTCACATATCATTCCTTCTTAAAATCGACATTTGATATTTTGTGAAATGGAATATGATATCCATTTTCTCTTTTCAGTTATTGGATATAAGTCCTTTCCTGACATGGAATATGGCATTCCTCTAACTTGACACCGAAATTTGACATTTGTGAGAAATGGAACATGATGTCCATTTTCTCTTTCTAGTTATCGGATGTAAGTCCTTTCCTGACATGTAAGTTATGGCATTCCTGTAACTTGATATCGACATTTGACATTTCTGAGAAATGGAATACGACATCCATTTTCTCTTTATAACTTTCAGATGAAAGTCCTTTCCTGCCATGGAAATTATGGCATTCCCATAATTTAAAATCTCCACATTTGACAAACATTTTGACATTTTACATATTGACATTTTGACATTTGACATATCAAACATCTCGACATTTGACATATTGACATTGCAACATTTGACATATCAACATTTGACACTCATCCTCTCCTTTGCTATCGAGTCTAAGTACTTTCCTAACACGGAAATGACATTCCTTTAACACGACATAGACATTTGACATCTTCAGAAATGGAATATGACATCCATTTTCACTTTCCAATTATCGGATGTAAGTCCTTTCCTGACATAGAAATGAAATTTTTTTAACACGACATTGACATTTCGAGAAATGGAATATGACATCCATTTTCTCTATTTAGTTATTGGATGTAAGTCCTTTTCCTGACACGAAAATTATGGCATTCCTCTAATTAAACATCAATATTGACATTTTGAGAAATGGAATATGACATCCATTTTCTCTTTCCAATTATTGGATATAAGTCCTTTTCCAGACACATAAAGGCATTCCAATCATATTCCTCTTAGAAAGGACATAAATTGCATGATGTTCCTTCTCAGAACTGACATATGAGTCATCTAACATTCTTTAGGGACGATATGCACCCACTCCTTTCCTGATTATTATAAAACATTTCTTGACAACAAACATTCAAACCACTTCGGTTAACGCCAATATGTGCAGCATACTAATACAGTATTCCACACATATTGGGGGCCCTTTTGTTGACCTCATTTTTTATGATAGGTCAACC
This sequence comes from Papilionanthe hookeriana x Papilionanthe teres, assembly GCA_022702705.1. Lineage (NCBI taxonomy): Eukaryota > Viridiplantae > Streptophyta > Magnoliopsida > Asparagales > Orchidaceae > Papilionanthe > Papilionanthe hookeriana x Papilionanthe teres. The sequence continues at coordinate 143,975,594 of CM040428.1, forward strand.
CTTGACCTAAAAAGTCAATTTTGGTCAAAGTGGTTAATGTTGACCCAATGACCAACCCTACTGATGCAAGTCAATCCATGACCTAAAAAGTCAACTTTGGTTAAAATGGTCAATCCTAGCCCAATGACCAACCCTATTGACTCAAAAGGTCAACCCATGACCTAAAAAGTCAACTTTATCAAAATGGTCAATCCTGACCCAATGACCAACCCTATTGAGCCAACAGGTCAACCCATGACCTAAAAAGTCAACTTTGGTCAAAATGGTCAATCCTGACCCAATGACCACCCCTACTGACCTTACAGGTCAACCCTTGTCCTAAAAAGTCAACTTTGGTCAAAATGGTCAATCCTTACCCAATGACCAATCCTATTAACTCAACAGGTCAACCAAGACCTAAAAAATCAATTTTAGTCAAACTGGTCCATTTTTGACCAAATGACTAATTATTGACCCGATGACCTGTTTAAGACTCCAAAATGACAAAATTAATCAAATAATTAATTTCAAATTTATTTTGATTAATTAAATTGACTAATAATTTAATTTTCAATATTTTAATTAATGACATAATTAATTAAAATTAAAATTAAATTGAAAGTTATAAAATGACAAAATGCACAAATTAATTAAAATTAATGGAAATAATCATATAATTAATTCCAAAATAACTTTTAATTAATTAATTGACCAATAATTTAATTTTCATATTTTAATTAATGACATAATTAATTAAAATGAAAATTAAATTAAAAAGTTATGAAATGAGACAAAATCCAATTTTATATAAAAAATGACATGAAAATTAATCAAATAATTAATTTGGAATTATTTCCAATTAATAACTGATTAATAAAATAATTTCCAATATTTTAATTAATGAAATAATTAATTAAAATGGAAATTAAATTAAGAAAGGGGTATTAAATGAAAGTTTAACCTATGAAATTATGGTTTTTACAAAAATTCCAAATCTCCTTTATGACATCACACATTACCTCATATGGGTTAAACACAACCCATATAACCCATTAAAAATGAAATAACCCATGGATAACCCATCATGTATCATAGTTAATCATGGTTAAAAATTCATCATAAAGAGAAAGGAGGTGTCATCCTCTCCTAAACTCAAACCATGAATCACTCTTTTGCATGAGATGAAGTGGCTTGTCATTTTAAGCATGTCATGAACAAACCAATGAGGATGGAACACCATTTAACTTCACTCTTATACTATGGTTAAATCACATTATGCTTCATCATGACAAAAATTATAAAAATGGAAAATGAAAGAATTACATGGCTTCCTCTCATCAAAACTTAATTGACATGGAAGATGGATGATAGCCTACTCTTATTGACTCACCATGCACCTCTCTCTCATCCAATGGAGGGAAGACATAAATTTGAGTTAGCCATTTACCATAGTTAAATCTAATCATGAAAGAAGATGAGTAAGAGGCTAATGTGGCATTCTCACCACAAAGCCATTAAATGAGCTGATGAACTTATGTGAGGGAGGTTAATTCAGACAATAAGAGCATATTCTATCCACCTCTTGAATGGACAAATGAGGAAAAGCCAAAGCATGAACTCAAATTAAACCATAAGTAAACTTCACATGGTTTACTCTTGGGAAAATCAATACCCTTATCCACAGCCCACAATCTTATCCCTAAGTCATCATGGTGAAGATAACAACCTCCCCAGATGACCCCAAGCAAAATTGAGCTCACCCATAGCCTCCCATGGCTATAAATAAGCCCTACCTGAAACTATGTAGAGAAGAGAAAAAAATGCATAGAAACCTATAGGCTACCCAAATCCCTTAGCTCTCAACACAAAAAGTCTTGCTAAGGACTTCAACAACATATTCCAGCCAAGATCAAGCCATAGGATTAGCTCAATCAAGACAATTTTGACAAAACCCAAATTTAGCCCAAACCTAGCCACTTTGCTAAAATTGCTCAACAAGGTTAGCTACAAATCCAATTTGAAGTGACAAAGATCTTCTTTGGGAGTACTAGAGGCTGACCATCAAGTCTGATCAAGTTCAAGATTATTGTGGCCAAGGTATGGATTTTTTTTATCCAAAATAATTCATATAATCGAAAAATCATGGACTAAACTAGTCCAAAAAATTATTATCACCTTATAGATATAATCTATATGTTCAGATAATTCCATAGGTTCAAAAATCACTCAATTTCATTGAGAAATGAGTGCGATATTAACCCTAGAAGTTGGACGGTTCTTGAATTTGCTGAATTATCTGGATTAAATATCAGCCGCCCGATCCCGTGTTTTGGAACAGGCGGCCCAGATCGAACGGCGCGGTGTTCGATGTGTACGAGGACACGTGGCACACTAGGGAATTTCTGGGTTAAGTTAATTCATTTAACCTTAAAAACTTCAAAAAATCATAACTTTTTGCACAAACCTCCCAAAAATAAAATAAAAATACCTCTGGAAAGCTCTTGATGAGAACAAAATTATGAAATTAAAATCAGAATTTTATTATCAGTATTTAATTTTAAAATAATTAAATACTATCTTGAATATTTTAATTATTAAAAATTATTTAAAAACCAGAAAATTCTGAAATTTTGGGGAATTCATCTTTATGTTTTCAGAGATCTTTTCTGATTTTTCTAGATTAGGAAAACCCCTTTAAGACCTCCTTTCATAATTTTCAAGATATTTTGTAATTATTTTAAATAATAATTATAAAAATGAAAATTAAGAAAAATAAAATTGGAAAATGGTTAGAAAATTTAAGGTAACGTGACAATAACCTTAAAATGACATTTCTTAAACCAATAGACAATTTTAAAAGACATTTTAAAAAATAGGGTTAAAATTTATTATTTAATAAATTTAACCCTAAAATTCCAAATTTCTTTAATTACATAGCCTATTCTATGATAGACTAGGTTGAAAATAACTCACAATATACCTATAAATAAATCACAATTAAGTCTAAAATGACAAATTAGACTTAATAAACCATAATTAGGTTTCAGACACCATTTAAACCTAATTAAGTAAAGTTAAACTTTAATCAAATTAAGTTTAACTAAATAAACCATAATTAAGTCTAAAATGACAAATTAGACTTAATAAACCTTAATTAGGTTTAAGACACCATTTAAACCTAATTAATTAAAGTTAAACTTCAATCACATTAAGTTTAACTAAAAAACCATAATTAAGTCTAAAATGACAAATTAGACTTAATAAAACCCTAATTATGTCTAACCCATTAGACCTAATCAAACCATTAAGTCTTAACTAAATTAGACTTAATTAAACCTAAAACCTAATTACGTCTAACCCATTAGACCTAATAAAACCACTAAGTCTTAACTAAATTAGGCTTAAGGTCTGTTTGGGGCAGCTTATTTGGTTGGGTGGCGTTTTGAAAAAGCACCTGGCCTGTTTGGGTAAACTACGTTTTGACAGCTTATGCATTTTCAAAACGCAAAAAACAGCTTTTTCACGCTGCACTTATCTAGGGGCGGTGGCAGCTTTCTGGCAGCGGTCTTGCTTCTTCAAAAAAATAAAATTTTGTAATAGCCACCGCACCCAGCTTATCAGCAGATTACTTTTAATCAGCTTATCAGCAGATTATTCAATAAGCTGTAGCTACCCTAAACAAACCTTTAATCAAATCTAAAACATAATTAGGCCTAAACCATTAAACCTAATTAAACCATTAAATCTTAACTAAATTAGACTTAATCAAACCTAAAACCAAAATAGGTCTAACCCATTAGACCTAATTAAACCATTAAGTCTTAACTAAATTAGACTTAATCAAACCTAAAACCTAATTAGGTCTAACCCATTAGACCTAATTAAACCATTAAGTTTTAATTAAATTAGAGTTAATCAAACATAAACCCTAATTAAGTCTACAACATTAGACGTGATTAAATAATTAAAACTTACCCTAATTAGGTTTAATTAACCTTAAACAATTAGACTTAACCCATATTAAGTCTAATTAATCAATTAAACCTTACCCAAATTAAGTTTAATTAACCTTAAATAATTAGACTTAACCCATATTAAGTTTAATTAATCAATTAAACCTTAACTAAATTAGGTTTAACTAATCCTAAATCAACCCTAATGAACAACAATCAGCCTTAAAATAACTCAACTTTTAATCAAACTTAAACTATAATTAAGTCTATCACATTAGGCTTAATTAAACTTTTAAACCTTAACTAAGGTTTAATCAAACTTAAACTCTAATTAAGTCTACCACGTTAGACTTAATTAATCTATTAAACCTTAACCAACTAAGGTTTAATCAAACTTAAACTCTAATTAAGTCTATCACATTAGACTTAATTAATCTATTAAACCTTAATCAACTAATGTTTAATCAAACTTAAACTCTAATTAAGTCTACCACATTAGACTTAATCAAACTATTAAACCATAATCAACTAAGGTTAATTAAACTTAAACTCTAATTAATTCTGCCACATTAAACTATTAAACCTTAACCAATTAAGGTTTAATCAAACTCAAACTTAAAATAAACCTAACTCAAGTTCAACCTTTAACTTAGGTTCAACCCAACTTGAACCCAAGTTCAACCTTTAACTTAGGTTCAACCAAACTTGAACCCAAGTTCAACCTTTAACTTAGGTTCAACAAAATTTGAACCCAAGTGCAACCCTTAACTTAGGTTCAATCCAACTTAAACCCAAGTTCAACCTTTAACTTAGGTTCAACCAAACTTGAACCCAAGTTCAACTTTTAACTTAGGTTCAACCAAACTTGAACCTAAGTGCAACCCTTAACTTAGGTTCAATCCAACTTGAACCCAAGTTCAACCTTTAACTTAGGTTCAACACAACCTGAACCCAAGTGTAACCCTTAACTTAGGTTCAATCCAACTTGAACTCAACCCAACTTGAACCCAAGTTCAACCTTTAAATTAGATTCAACACAACGTGAACCCAAGTTTAAAAACCTTAACTTAAGTTCAATCCATATTGAACTTAAGCCAACAAACCAAATTAAAATCAGCCTAACTTAACTTAAACTTTAACTTGAATTCAACCCACTTTGAACTTAAGTCAACCTTAAGTCTAGGTTCAATCTAACTTAAACCTAACTTAATTCAAAACTTAACTTGAGTTCAACCCACTTTGAACTTAAGTCAACCTTAAGTCTAGTTTCAACTTATCTTGAACCTAACTTAACTCAAACTTAAATCAAACTTGAGTTCAACCCATATTGAACTTAAGTCAACCTTAAGTCTAGGTGCAACATGACATATACCAACCTAACTTAAGTCTAACCCATATTAGACTTAAGTCAAACCATATTTATGTTCAACTTGACAAGAACCTAAGTCTTACCCAAACCTAACTTAAGTGTAACCCATATTAGACTTAAGTTAAACCATACTTAGGTTCAACTCGATATGAACCTAAGTCTAACCTAAACCTAACATAAGTCTAACCCAAATTAGACTTAAGTCAAATCATACTTAGGTTCAACCTGACATAAACCTATGTCTAACCTAAACCAAGACATAAACCTTAGGTTCAACACAAATTGAACTTAAATTGACATAAATTTTAGGTTCAACCCATATTGAACCTAAATCGACAAAATTGAACTCAAATCTACATAATCAACATAAATTTGACATTTTAAACATAAATCGATATAATCAACATAAATTTGACATTTCAAACATAAATCGATATAATCAATATAAATTCGACATTTCAAACATAAATTGACATAAACAACATAAATTCAACATTTCAAACATAAATCGACATAAACGACATAAATTTGACATTTCAAATATAAATTGACATAAACGATATAAATTTGACAGTTCAAACATAAATCGATATAATCAACATAAATTTGACATTTCAAACATAAATCGACATAAAGGACATAAATTTAACATTTCAAACATAAATCGACATAACCGATATAAATCTGACATTTCAAACAAAAATCGACATAACCGACATAAATCTGACATTCCAAACGATACTCAACATAATTCGACATTAATTTGACATTAATCAACATTCCAAACATAAATTAAACACAATTTGACATTAACTAACATTTTAAATCAAATTCAACAAACACCGACATTAACCGACATTAATCGACATTTCAAACCAAATTCAACAAACACCGACATTAAATGACATTAATCGACATTTCAAACTAAACTCTATAACTCAACATAAATTGATATAATTCGACATAAATCGACATGATTGAACTTAACATGACATGAACCGACATAGTTCTTAAGTTCGACCTATATCGAATTTAACTTAACATACGACATCATAATTTTTAAGTTCGACCCACATCGAACTTAACTCGACATAAAATCAAACTCAAATTAACATAAAACCCAAAATCAAACTCAAATCGTAAACTGACAAAAAACCCAAAATCAAATCCAAATTGACAAAAAAAATTCAAAATCCAACTTAAATAGACATAAATCTAAATCGACATTTCAACCACATTTGGACATCCGACAACTCTGGATCAACATACACTTTGACCAGGTAATCTAAATATCTTGATATGACATTGTTTCTAACTTTGTTTTCCTTGCAGGATGAAGACATGAAGTTTCGTTTAGATTTTCTTTGCATGTTATAGAGTGTGCTAACTCTGTTTTGCAAGACGTAGACGACGGAACATTGACGACGCAACAAGGACTTTTAGGATAGCCACAAAACCTAAACTTTCTACAAACAACAAAACAAAAATGACATGAAAACAAAGATAACTGGACTTTTAGGTTAGCCACAAAATCTGAAATAAAACGACAAAATCATTAACATTGATATCGACATAACATCAACATTAACAAAACATACAATGACATTTCTATACCACAGTAAAATGATGAAATGACACTAAACCAAAACAAATACATGACAAAATAAAATTGAGATCACCACAAAACCAAAACTTAAAATAAAAGGAAATCATAAAAAAATAACAAAAATAAATAAATAATGATATCTTCTTGACTTCATAGAAGGTATCTCATGACATGATAAGGACATCTTCTTATAGGAGATAAAATATCTCATGACAAATCAATCACGAAATCTTATGAAATTATGACATCACATTAAGATATGACATAAAATGACATGAAATTAGGATTCACATTATGACATGACATAAAATGACATGACATTACGACATCACATTATGACATAACACGACATACAAACTATGACATCCCGACATAACACATGACATGATATGATACTAAACCAAAAAAAACAAAAACGGACACTTGACATGACACGACAAAATAATTGACATTGACATCGACATAATTTCTAACATAAAACTGACACTTCCAAAACAAATGACAAATCAAAATAACAACAGCCAGAAAAAACAATGATAAATCAAACGGAATGACAATAAAACATAACAACGAAAAAATGACCTTAATAATCTCAAAACAACGATGAAATTAAAACAGAGAAAACAAACATAAAACCAAGACAATATCATCATGACAATATAATAGCTTGACAAAACAACACCACGACATCATGACATAACAAAACACAATATGACAAAATAATATTACAACAATAAAAATGACATTACGACATAACATAAAACAACATGACATACAAACTACGACATCCCGACATGACATATGACATGACATACAAAATGACAAAATGACATTACAACAACAAAATAAAACACAACAAAGCAACGACATACACCCAACATAAACAAAACTTTCTGGTAGTATCGATTCTTCAGAAATGTACTGTCATGACAACACTTACAATTTTTTGAGGATAAATGTTAACCTTAATCGGGAGTTTTCCTAGGCAGTATTAATTGCTCAGGATGTAATTAACTATAGGAGCTTGCTCCTATAGGAGATTAAAGAACTCAGGATAGGTATTTCACCTATATGATCTCTCTGGTTACCAAAGATCTTCATGTGATTTTCTTATACAAAAAACTTCAGTAATTACACAATCTAAAGATTTATTCTATGAGATTATCATTTGATCTCTTTTTCTCCCAATCTCTATCATGATTAATCTTTCTTCAAATTCTTCAAAGCCTTTTGGCAATAATTCTAGAAAGGATAAGAATTAGGGTGATAGATAGAGAAAGAGAGTGGGGACTCCTTAACATTGACGTGATATGGGAATTGATAGCAATGCAAGTCGACAAAAAAAAGATTTTCATCGCCATCATCTTCACCATGGATTTTTCTACTTTTGTATAGTGCTGAAGTTTTGGAAGAAAAAATTTCATTTTTGGGAGGAAAATCCATAGATTTAAGTTTGATTTAGTGAGGTGAGCTTTTATTTAGTGTGATTTTATATTTCTTGAGATTTATTTGGAATTATTTGAAAATTTTAGGAATGGCACCTAAATCAAAGCGGGGTAAGGAACAAAGCGAATTTGATCAAACAAGGTTTGCTAGTGCGAGTGCACAATTACATTACAACGAATTTGCTATTGTTCGCAAGTTCATAGTGGAAAGAAGTTTATATCATTCTGGTGGATCGATCGAGCATATTATTGCTGCCAGACAGTGGGAGCAGTTCTGCTATTTTTCTGCAGTAGCGATTATTGTTTAGTTAGGGAGTTCTATGCAAAGTTTCCCGAAACGACCGATTTTGAAGTTTATTTAAGGGGGACAACAGTTGAATTCACTCCGGAAGTGATCAACATGTTTTATGGCCTGCCTCCAGTGACAGACTATTTCTATGATATTTTTACTCCTTCTAAGGGAGAACTCGATGAGATTCTGGCTTATTTGACTGATGGAGGAGGAGCCTGGAAAATAAGAAACAATAAACGAGTAAATTTCTCCTCTTCGATGCTTAATGCTACTTCTAAAGCTTGACATTATTTTATTTCTGCTCGTCTCCTTCCGTCAAGTGAAGTGACAAAAGAAAGAGCTATTCTGAACTACTACATTCAAGAAATGAAGCTAATAGACGTGGGAGCCATTATTTACGATGCAATCACCACTTCTGCTAGAGGAAGTGTTATTTCTGGTTTAGGCTTTCCGGTTCTCATTATCTCGATTTGCAAGAATGCTGGTGTTTCTTATTCTATTTCTAAAGAACAGCTTAAGCCACTAAAGCCAATAAGGAAAACTCATGTTGATATTTATGGGAAGACTAAGAGTCAAAGTACTAGAGCATATCCTTCTTCTGTGTCATCTACTTCTGCTTCTAGGCCATCTACTTCTACATCTGAGCCTCCACCTGATGTGTGGAACACTGTTTGTCAGGGATATTTGGAGCATTAAAGTGATATATTCTTGATGCAATGCAGAGTAGATGAAATGGATAGCAAATTTGATCATGTATCAGACTTTATACAGAGGAAGAGTGACTATGATGGGGAGTATAATGAAACACTGGTAAAATTTTTGAAGGGTGATAGGAATATTGAATTTCCTACATGTCCTAAATTCACCCCATGGATCAACCCCAGAAGTCTTATTCCTAATGATTATTCTGACGATGAGGAGGCGACTGAGGATGAATAGACTTTATATTTACTTTGCTTTGCTGATGTGTCTGTTATGTGTGTTTATTACTTTTCATGTATTATTGTACTGATTGAGAACTTGTAGTAAATCAGTTTATTTCTGTTATTAGAATGCTTAGACTTAGTCCTTTTTCAAGCTCCTCTTGTTTTTAATTTAACACATTTTTTTAAATATTAAAATTTTCATGTGTTACTTATTTAGCTGCTCTTTTATATTGTTGCTTATACCTATATTATTTACTATATTAAATACCTTTAAATGTTATACTTCATTCTTCCTGCTTAGTTTAAATTTCATATTACAAAAATATTTAAACCTAATATAAAGAACTAAGTTTGGGGGAGGGAAATGAACTTAAATTTAAATTTTACTTGTCCTTAGTAAACAATATTTTCAAAATTAATAACATAACCTATGAAAGAAAAGTTAATTTAAGATAGATATACTATTGTTTTCATGAATGTTATAATAAACTTATAAAAGTATTTTAAAATAACAAGGGATAATTCTAAAAATTGTATTTATTTAATAAAAAAAGGATGTTAGAATTTTGATTTAAATATCTAAATAAAAAATGTTGTTTTTTTGAAAGTATTAAGGAATCTGGATGTTTACTTAAAAAGATGGAATTGAAACTCTATGAAAAAAATTTTTGCTAAACACATGTTCATTAAGTGAAAATGTATGAAGTCTTTAAATATAAGTTAAGGATAGTGAAGTTCAAAATCATTAACAAGTTATCCAGATATAGTAATCCTCACTTGAAAAAAAAGGAAGAAAGAAAAAAAGAGAAAAAAGGATTGTAAGGAATCCCTAAAAAAGAAAAGAAAAATATATAGGATTGGAAAGCAATTCAAATATGAAAAGAAAAAGAAAAAGGAAAGTGAGGAGAAGCTCGAGGAAAAGCCTAAATCTAAAATCGGCTTCACTCGAATTATCTTATAGTGAAGAGACCTAATGCAAATTTTTACTTAAAGTCTTATGTATAACATCCTTACTAGTAGAGTTATCTTGAAAATCTTTTTTCTGTAAATTATCTACATGTTCTAAATATGACAAATTGCAATTATTTTTTGAAATAGATAGAAGAAGAAAGTTCTTAACACTTGCATATTAAATATTTTACATATTTTGGTTTTAGCCTAAGTTATTTTAAAAGCTTTTTAAGTTTCATTATATTATTTATAAAACAAGAAGTTATAGAATTCTTAAAGAAAATTTTCTCCATATATTATATTTTTAGTAGTAAAAGGTTACATAAGGATAAGTAATGTTTAAGTTTGGGGGAATTGATCTGCCTTAAAATTACTTAAAATTTTATATCAAATTTTTATTAATATTTTAAGGATATTACGCTTTAATGAAAGATATTTCTTATGTTTTGGTTGCAGGTACAACAAAATGAGTTTATGAAGAAAAAGAGTTAAAAAGGAGCAAAAATGAGCCAAAAAGAGTAAAAATACAAAGAGGCTAATTTTGGCGCCTAGGCGCCAGACACAGCAGATTGATTCTAGAGATTTCTTAACGGTTATTGGATGGTTATTGAAGCTTCCGAACCAATCTAGAAGCCTTTGGACAAATTACCACATGTTATAAACAAGATACAATGAATATAAACAAAGGAGAGCAGTTATTAAATGAATATGTGTGACCTAAATGTGAAGGGATGCGTCCATTCACGCAGAGATCCTGGCGCCTAGGCGCCACAGTTAATTTCTAGAACATTCATTAAATGTGGACGAATTTTAAAGAGGTGTCTTAAGCAACTCTTGGTCATTTCTGGAGATCTATAAATAGAGGACCATTTCTACAGCAAGAAGAGGAGGGAGAATTAATTAGAAAATAATTAAGTAAGAGTTATTAAGTAAAGTGTCTTCTTCTTTTCTTCTTCTTTATTTTAGTGAGATTTTAGTGTGAATTCGAGATTTAAAGTCCTGTTAGAGTCTCTGGAGTCAGAGAAACTTCAAAGGATTGCTTGGATTACATTCCAGATAAGTATTTATATCTTGTTTCTTAAGTTTAGTGCTTTGGATTTGAGTTATATGAATATGATTTGTGGTGTAATTTTTATGCTTTCTGAGTAGTCTGCTTTTCTTTTTCCGTACGAATATGAATGACTTAATAACAGATTTAAATCAGATTTGAGAACATAATATCTTATTTTCTAAAAATTTGTGATGATATTGTACCTAATCTTAATTTACTTTACAAATTGGCCTCTTGTATTGTTAAAAACTGTGAAGAATTCTTAAGATCTGACAGTGGGCTAAGAATTCTTAACTTGTATGTATCACATTTCTCTTAAAGGGGAGGTGCAAATAAATATTGAGATAATCTTTAATGGGCGTAGAATTGATTTTTGTTTTTATTGTGATAGGCTAAATTCAATCAATTTAGTTTTACAAAAGAGGTGACGGGTCACTAGTAGGCCAGACCATAGACAACCATTTGGGGAGAACCTAGAAGTGAGAGTCTAGAAATTCGTCCATTTCTACTAATAATAAATCCTAATCCAATCTTTAAAAGCTAGCTAATGTTCTTTATGACCTGAACCAAAGGGTGAAGGATATATATACTCATATTTGTCACAATACCACATTTTTAAAGTTCTCAACTAATTTTAACTGCTTATTAATAATGGAATATTTCGTATGGGGAAAGAATCTTTGTTTATTATTTTATCACTTGCCAATTTTCGTATTCTGCATATTTTAATTAGTTTTAAATTAAAAGATTTTAATTAATAGTTTTCTTTCTTTTAACTTTATTAATCCTCATGGGATCGATATCTATGACTATTAAAAGAAAACTCCATATTACATGAAACGATATGTATACTTGCGTAGTACCCCTAGTGTGCGATTTATATTTATTTTTAAAAACTTTAATCTTTAATTATCATACATTATCCGCTTAATTAGATTTGGGGTCAAGTTTGGCCATAACTTTATAAGTTATTTTACTTACATAATTGTGGTTGGGTCAACAGGCTAGATTCTTTATCAATTTAGCATAAAGTTTGTAAAAAAGGTCACTGATAGTTCTTATAGAGAGGACGCAGTGGGTAATCTAAGAATGAGAGGCTAGAACCTACCCAGCACTATTATACATGCCTGTAACAACCTTTAGATTAGCCAATGTTCTTTATAACACTTGACCGGGGGTAAATAATAGGTATGCTCCTATTTGTCACAATAAAATATTTTAAGTTCTAAACATTTGAAATCCTCTACTTATTACGAATTATTTGTAAGGAGAAAGTTTCTTTAATTATATTGCTTAAATCACTGCATTTACTTTTTCTTGCATTTATAGAAACTAGTAAACTTGATTTCGATCTTAATATTTTCTTTGATATTTTAAAATTAAACTTCTTTATATTTTCGGTATTTTTAGTATTAAATTTTTTTTTTATTTTTAACTGTTTCTCGCATGATCGATACTGGGGTTTTTATAGAAAATCCTATATTACTTGAAACGATACGTATACTTGCAGAGTATCCCTAGTGTCTAAACTATTTTCTAAATTATATAATATTTTGTTTTTGCATAATAGCCACTAAATATAAATTGGGTCAAGTTTTTTGCTATCTTTTGGAAGCTAAATTACTGCGTAATTAAGAGTTAGGTCAGTACACCCCGAGAACACAGAGCATGATGAAATAAACCGAATTTATTTTGTATTCTCACAATAAAAAAAAATGTATATAAGTAATAATAAAATAAATAAGGAAAGATAAATTTTATTTTATTTCATAAATAATAGTCCAAATCATACAAATGATTGAAAAAAAAATGATTGAAACAAAATTGAAATGACAATAGGGAACCAACTACCCAAAACTCAAAAGAGGAAAAAAAATAACTAAAATAAATATTGAGAATATAAAAAAAAAACTCTTAAACTAGAATGTCTATTTCTATGGAGATGATCATGTAAGTGACTAAGTAGAACATGTTATACAAAAATATCAACATGTAAGTTTGACAAATGAAACTCAATAAATAATCACTATTTGATAAAGCATAAATGATATACAATAAAAAAAATAGAAAGGATAATTTTCTATATGCTCATATATAATACTATAAAGGTCAAACTTAAATAAGAATGATATTAATATAAAGTCATTGAAAATATTGCGATGACCTCGAAATATAATCAAATCTTACTATTAACCTTAATTTATTTATTTATTATTCAATTTTATTTTATATTTATATAAGGTCGGCTTTATTTGATACCGAAAAATCAAAAAAGTAAATACCATCCCAAGGAATCTAGGCGATCTCCTATAGAGTTCTAACTCTGTGATTTCTTATATTCATAACTCTGTGACCTTGTCGATAGAGCTAGTCAATATTCAAAAGAGTTCGACCAACCCGCAAGCTATCACACACAAGCATCAAATTGAAAATTTTCAATGATTTTTTTTTAAAATAATTTGAACAACATATTTACTATTTTATAAATGACTATAAAGTACAGGAGATTGAATTGTAATTAATAACCATAACATGCCAGAAGAAAATATTGTAAATGTAGGATGAGTCAAATATGCAAAATATTGAATAATAAAATAAAGTAGTTAATTATTTCATTATATGTAATAAATAAATTCTATAACATATGTCTAGCAACACAAGCAAAATAAGATTAGCAAACTACTATAATAAATAAATAAAAATCTAACACAAATAATAAAGATTAAGACCCTTAATAATAAATGGTATGTTTATTCTCTAAGAAAATAATAGTTATTTATTTCGACATGATAAAATGAAACTTTTTTGTTTTTTTCAACCTTCACTTGATGATGTCCAAAGGAAGTGTGCTCAAAAGTCATATGCCCAAAATATATTAGCCGTAAAAATATATTAATTGTTTTTATTATCATGATCACAATCGTCATCATCATCATCAGCATCATTACTAATTAGTTAATTATATATATATATATATATATATATATATATATATATTTAGCAAAAAGACTTCCTGCATGTTAATCAAAATGAAGTTACATCCTAAAGTCAGGGTTGAGGTGGCCCCCAACTAAATTAATAGGTTCCAACCTCAAGACCCCAAAAGAAAGAACCTATGACCATTGGTCTACAGACAGATAGTTACATGCAAGACTCCTATACCCAAAAAAATGTGGTGTAGAACAAAGCCACCAGAACTAAATCCAAAACAGTGGTTGAAACACATGAAAATGGGCAAACCGTGCGTAAAAACGTGATGGCAGGGAGGTGCATCATCAAAACAGTGATCAGAGAACCCGGAGAAAATCTAATCCACAATTCGAAAATGTGGGGCTCGGAAAACATCTCGCTTCCAGCAGAAACGTAATTGGGGGGAGGCTCGTGGAGACCATGATGTTTTGGTTCAGGATTGATATATATATATATATATATATATATATATATATATATATATATATATATATATATATATATATATATATATATATATATACATACATATATATACATATATACGCATGCACACACACACACACAAAGGAAGACAAAAAAAATAAGAAAAAGAAAGAAGAAAGACACGCAAGAAACTCATATTCATGTCCCTTTATCTCCATTATACCCTTTTTATGTTTGGTGGGATGCTAGGATGATTTGGGTTGTTTTTGTTTTAGGGTTTTTTTAATGTTATGGTGTTATTCGTAATGTTATTTGTTGTGGTATTTTTGTGGATTCTCTATTCAGGCAATATTTATGTATCGGAACTTCCTGCGGGTGTTATTCGTTGTGTTATTCTTTGTGTTATAGTTGGGGTTTTTCTTTTCGGGCTCTCCTTGGGTGTATTAGAGCTTTCCAGAGGTGTTATTTGTGTTGTTTTCCTCGTGTTATTGGCGCAGTTTTGAGGTCCCGAGTTCTTTTGGTGAATTGAGACTTACCGCGGGTGTTATCCTTGGTGTTTATTCATCGTGTTATGGTGGTTGCTTTTCTTTGGGCACCTCAGGTTATATCGTGGAGGTTATCCTAGGTGTTATTCATCATGTTATGGCGGCGTCTTCTCTTTGGGCGCTTCGGGACCTACCGCAACTCTCTATTGACATTTTTTTCTGTGTTATTATCAGTGTCATAGACTTTCTACGGGAATTCTTTTGGTGCTATTCATCAGGATTTTGCGGTGTTCTTTTCTCAGTTTGACAGCTATCGCGGTTGCTTTTCCTAGTGTTTCTAAATGTTTTATTCATGATGTTATTTGGAGTTTTTTTATGGGGGTTGGTGGTGTCCCCTCTTTTGCAAGCGCTATTCACGATCATTAATCCCATCCAATCATACGGTCATCTACCAATTTGACTTGCATTTGCATTTATATTCTCGTTTATGGAGTCTTTTTTATTCATTTTTTTGGGGTATTCTTATATATTCTCATTTTCTTTCATGGAGTGGAGTTGTATACTAACCCGACTCGTAATTACGTTAATATTTATCTTCATTAAATTTGCCAAAAAAAAAACTTTTCCCAATTTATATTTAGCGGCTAGTGTGAATAAATGAAATGATTTTGAGAATATATAATAATTTTTCACACAATAGTTACTATGTAAGTATAAATATTGTTTCAAGTAATAAAGAATTTTCTTTAAAAACCACAATACTGATCCCAAAAAGAAAGTGCAACTCTTAATATTTAACTTGCAAAAACTCTATGTAAATTGTAGATAAATATAATTGGAGAACAATGTCGATATGTTTGCAATGGTTAAAACTAAATTTAAGTAAGAAGTAACAACTAAATTTAAGAGTTTAATAAAATGCAAATGAGTACTAAAAGTTTAAAAGCGAGATTGGATTTTATGAAAAGATCTTTCCCCTTGCAATGATATGTTAATCAATGTAGGATTTGAATGATTAAAAGTGTATAATGATGTATTGTGACAGATAGGAGCATTCATATTATTTACCTCCTCTTGGTGCTAGCAAAGAACATTGGCTAATCTAATGTTTGTCTCTAGCTTGTGAAGTAGTGTTGAGTAGATTCTAGCCTCTCACCTCCATATTACCCATTGTGTCCTCTCTATAGAACCTACTAGGGACCCTTACGATCCAAAATTTAAACCAAATTGATAAAAGAATCTAGTCTTTCACTCTATAAACATCAATTATATGCCCATCAAAACTTATATCCCTATCTATTTGCACTCCCAGACAATGACACCAAAAACTTTACCCAACCCGCAATTACATTAATATTCATCTTCCTTAAATTTGTCAAAAAACTTGTCCCAAATATGTTTAGCGACTACAGTGAATAAATAAAATGATTTATAAAATATATAATATGTTCTCACACTAAGGGTACTACATAAGTATACGTATCATTTCAAATAATAAATGATTTTCTTTAAAAACCCCAATATCCATCACACAGAGAAAGTGAAACTATGAGAATAATGTTGATTTGTTTGCAATAGTTAAAACTAAATTTAAGCAAGAAGTGCCAACTAAATTTAAGAGTTTGATAAAATGCAAATGACTACTATAGTTTTAAAAGTGAGATTGGATTTTATGAAAAGATATTTTCCCTTGCAAAGAGATGTTAATCTATGTATGATTTGAATGATTGAAAGTGTAAAATGATGTATTGTGACAAATAAGAGCATTCATATTCTTTATCACCTCTCAGTGCAAACAAAGAACACTAGCTAATCTAGTTTTTGTCTCTAGCTTGTGTAGAAGTGTTGGTAGATTATAGCCTCTCACCTCTAGATTATCCACTATGTCCTCTCTATAGGACCTACCAGAGAACCTTTCGATCCAAACTTTAAACCAAATTGATAAAAGAATCAAGTCTGTTGATACACCTAAAATATATAGTATTTTTATACGCATTTTTATACCTATTTTTGATGATTTTGCACTTTAATGGAAGGTATTTTATGTATTTTTCTTGCATATATGATTAAATGGATAAATGTGAAGAAATGAGTGAAAAAGGATAAAATTTGGGGCAAAATGAAGAATGGTGCAAAATTGATATGTGGAGGCTAAGCGTTTAGATGGCGCTTACGCGCCAGAGCTTCGCTGCTAATCAGCCAGAACTGGAGCTTACAAACCAGGAGCCCTGTGGCTAAGCATCGAGACCTCGTACTTAAGCACCGCAGGTAACTTAAGAGGACTTAATTAATTTTTGGCGTCATTTTGAAATGGTGTTTGAGGCATCTCTTAGTACAAATGTGGGTAACATCCTATTGGCACTAAAATTAATTTAAGTTACTCTTAAATGGATGCATCTCTTGGAGTATTCATTGAATCTAGACATAATTTGAAGAGACACGAAGGCACCTGTTAGAAAATTATAAAAGAAGACTTGGAAATAAGAAAATGATTATTTTTGGAGGTTGTGTGATTTATGTTTATCTTGTATGAGAGTTCTTTTAGTAACACACCACTCCACTTTACCATTTCTACTTACTTTAATATAGTTTGTATTAGGATTAGAAGAGAATTGCAGTCCTTAGAGTTGGGTGACACCCTCTAAGGAATATTGTAAGGAAAAATAAAGATTTCAAATGAACTTCAAGAGTTTGGTGGAGAGGATTTTCAGATAAGTCTTTATATCTGTTATTACATTTAGTTTTTAATTAAGACTTCTTGTGTTTTCATTATGATTTCTACTTTTAAACCAATTTGTGATTGTATTTTCTCCATGAATTCTGAGTAGTTTTCTTTATATTTTTCCATAAAATGGTGAAGTAATTAAGTTATGGATGGATGTTGTGTAAAGTATAGGAAATCAAGATTGGAAGGAGTTGTGATGATTCAAAACCTTGCACTTCATTTATTTCTTGATTTAGCCAATTAAGATGTTAATATATGTTGTGAGAACATGTAAGACCGATATGGTATTGTCACAGTCAACAATTGGTAAGAATCACATGAGATTATATGGGTGAGAATGAAGTCCATATGGTTAAGTGCAAATAAATAGTGAGATGTAATTTGATGGGTGTAGAATTAGAGGACTTAAGAGTGACAGGCTAAATCCCCAATTTGATTTATTGTCTTGTCTTGATACGTGATGTTAGCCCCCAAGTGGAGTGAGAAGAGGAAACTCTAGAGTGAGAGATAGTATCTTTCCTGCCTAGCCCGTCTTCAATATTACTAAAACATAATATTAACTTATGTTCTTTATAGCATCTATAGTAAGGATAAAGAATATAATTTCACCTATTTGACACAACACATTTTAGATTCTTCCACAATAAAATTCCATGACTTGTTATTGAATCATAGTAAGGAATAAGATATTTTATTTTAATTTGCTTTAATCTTACAAAAATAGTTACAGTAGTTGTTTGCTTTCATTTCAAATTATAAAAATTATCAAAAAGAATCGAACTTTCTTTCCTAGAATATTATCTTTAGTTTGGGTAAGATCTTTCTTAAAAAGTAAAAAGTTATTTTTCTGTTTTCTTCCTTTTAAGAAAATTTTTAACATTTTTCCCTCTGGGTTCGATATCTCAGAACTTAATCAGAAAGTCCTATATTACTTGATAACAATACATATATTTGCATAGAATCTCATTTTAAAAAAATAAAAATTTAAAACTCTTATTTGCATTGGCATCAAGATTTTGCCTTCATTACAAAGAAAGAGATATCATTAAAAAGGAAGTATAAATTCATATATAAAACGCAAGCATAAATATATGGGATCAAGTTTTTGGCGCCATTGCCAGGGATTAAAATCTTCAAGTAGTGGTGTCAACTTCATAAATCCTTACATATAAAAAAAATTAGAATTAAGTTTTTGGCGCCGTTGTCAGGGATTAAAATCTTCAATTAGTGATGTCAACTTCATAAATTCTTACATATAAAAAAAATAACGAGATCATCTGTCACCCTAGAAACATCAATTTTGCGCCCATCAAAATTTATCTCCCTATCTATTTGCACTTCCCCTCGGTTGATCGCAACGGCTCTTTCCATAGTGAAATGTGGTATTCACAAGTTAGGTGAAATCATAGCCCTCCTGGGTTATTATGTTTCTCAACATAATCTAACCTCACAGGTGGCTAATTTGCAAAGTCAATGAAGAATCGATGAAAACACCATTATAATTTTTAGAATAAAATGAAGACTTCAAAACATTCTCATCCCACAAGATTAATTCCCATAAGGAGAAAGAAATGGAACTACTCAGAATTCATGGAGATAAAACAAAAATATATGATTGTATTGAAATCCAAGTTTTCCAACAAAAACTTTAATATAAATACAAAGTACCTTAAGTCTTCTCCCCAAGCAAATGCTGAAGTCTCCTTCCAGCAATATTTAAACTCTTACACAACATTTACTCACACACACTAAAAAGAACACTAAAAATATATCAAATCTCTCTAAATTCTCTCTAAAAGTCCTCTTAAAGTCTTCCTTTTCGTGCCAATTTAATAGATCTCTGAAAATAACCATGGGTTGCTTCAAGCACCTCTACAAAATTCAGCCAAATTCAATGTGTCTTCTAGAAGGTTAGTTATCGGTGTTATAACGTCCATTTCGCCGGTCAGGAGGCGCTATAGCGCCACACAAAACTCTTCAATTTTTCTTCAATTTGCCCTCATTTTCTCTAAATGTCTGTACTTTAAACCAAAAACATGCAAAATACCTTCCTTTAAAGTACAATATCATAAAAAATGTACATAAAGTGCTTATAAAATATGCTCTAAGAACAGGTAATTTTTAGGTGGATCAATTGTCGTTATGGATCAATTGTCACGGGCCCGAGTTCGATCTCCAACAACGGTGCCAAAAACTTGACTGACCCACTGTTGAACTCACTTTTATGAGGGTCTATTTCAAATGACATCCATGATCCATTTTGGTAAAGGATTCTACTAACATTGACTCCTTAAACCCATCAAGGGTCCCTAAACCCTAAAATTGGATCAAATTTTAATGTGTCCCCTTTTGATCTAAAAATTGAGTGATAGCTTAGATAAGCCTAATTTGAACCAACATAGACCGCATTGATCGTTTGGTCAACCTTGTATCATATGGTCACCACATTGACCATTTGGTCAACCCTGGTTAACTGGTCAACTCTGGCACCCAACTGGTCAAACATAGTCAATTGGTAAACCCTAAGACCCAATTGGTCAACCCTACGACCCAATTAGTCAACCCTGGTCAATTGGTCAAACCTAGAACCCTATTGGTCAACCCTAGTTAATTGATCAACCCTAGGACCCGATTAGTCAATCCTGGTCAATTAATCAACCCTAGGACCCGATTGGTCAACCTTGGTCAATTGATTAACCCCAGGACCCGATTGGTCAACCCTAATCAATTGGTCAACCTTAGGACCCAATTGGTCAACCCTAGTCAATCGGTCAACTCTGACACCCAATTGGTCAAACATAGTCAATTAGTCAACACTGGGACTCAATTGGTCAACCCTTGTTCAATTAATCAACCCTGAAACCCAATTGGTCAACCCTAGGACCCAATTGGTCAATATGGGTCAATTGGTCAACTCTAACACCCAATTGATCAACCCTAGAACACCATGGTCAATTATACACTTTAATGGTTAACTTATGGTCTCATAGCTTAATTTCATTTTTTAATTAATTACTCGTTTGATCAATTAAAGAGATAAAATTAAGACCTAGTAAGCTTAAAATTAAACCTTATGGCCACTTATCAAAATTCAACATTATGACAACTTAAGCCTACACTTAACATCCAAACCCAAACCCAAGCCATGGCTTGCTGATTAGTGAGTCATCTATGACCCATTAGTTCCCATCATGGTATAGATAATCCACTAAACCCATTAAGAAACATTAAGCCACTATTTTTGACCAAGGTCAAAAAACCATCATGAGGGGAAAATATGTGACATTCTATCTAAAATCCATCTCATATCCTTTAAGCTTAGGTAGATGGGTTACACATCAAGCCATTATTTTTTACCAAGGTCAAAAAACCATCATTAGGGAAAAGTATGTGGCATTCCATCCAAAATCCATCTCATAACATTTAATCTTAGGTGGATGGGTTACACATCAAGCCACTATTTTTTACCAAGGTCAAAAAACCATTATGAGGGGAAGACTATGTGGCATTCCATACCCTTTAAGCTTAGGTGGATTGGTTACACATGAAGCCATTATTTTGACCAAGGTCAAAAAATGATCATGAAGGAAGGCTATGTGTCATTCCTTCTTAATCCTTATCACATACTTTGAGTTGTGGTGGATGGGTTTAAGCTAGCTCATCTATGGGCCCCTCTCCACCTAATCACATCTTTAATAGGAACAAGCCATGACATGGTCATCATCTTCACCATATTTGAAGCCATCATAAGCCCGCCATTTTTAAATTTTTCAAAAAACGTCATGAGAGGATGACACATGGCTTCTCACATGCTATCCACCTCATATCCTTATCAATTTCATCACAGAAAGAAAATATGTCATGAATACAATCTTCACTATATTCAAAGCTCATCATGAGTTTCAAAAGGCATCATGAGGGAATGACACATGGCTTCTCACATGGTATCCACCTCATATCCTTATCCACCTCATCATGGAAAGAAGATATTTCATGTCTACAATCTCACCATATTCGAAGCTCATCATGAGCACACCTTAAGGAAACTAAACATGGTTATCCTTGGCCAAAACTTTATCCTCAAAACCATCATGAGCACACCTTTTTCAAAGGCCATCATGAGGAAATGAAACATGGCTTCTCACATGATATCCACCTCATATCCTTATACTCCTCATCATGGAATGAATATATGTCATGGCTACAATCTTCACCATATTCGAAGCTCATTATGAGCACACATCCAGGAAACTAAATTTAACCTTCGAAAGATTGAAAATGGCATGAGATTAATACTAGCTCCTAAATCACATAAGGCTTTTCCACATAATTTTTCTCCAATAGCACATGATATTGTGAAACTTCTAGGATCTTTAAGTTTCTGAGGTAATTTCTTCTGAATTATTACACTACATTCTTCACTTAATGCAACAGTTTCATAAGCTTCAAATTCTCTCTTCTTGCTTAAAATATCCTTCATAAATTTTGCATAGCTTGGCATTTGCTCCAAAGCTTCAGCAAAAGGAATGTTGATGGTAAGTTTCTTAAAAATTTCAAAGAACTTAGAAAATTGATGGTCAAGCTTCTGTTGTTTTAGTCTTTGAGGAAAAGGTGGTGGTGGTCTTTCAACTTCCACTTCAATAGGTACTACAAACTGATCTTTACTTGGAGAAAGGGTATCTTTAGGTTTTTCAATCTCTTCAACTTCTTTCTGTTTTTCAATCTCATTCCATGTTTTCTCTTTTAATTCATTTCCACTTCTAAGTTGTACAGCTTTTGCTTATTCATGTTCTTTTCCAGATTCTTCAGGATTAATATCGACATTGCTATGCATTGTTCAATGATGTATGTAATTAATGAAATTAGCGATTTGACCCATCTGATTCTCAATATTACGAATAGCAGTATTTTGACTTTGTAGCCGATTGCTTAATTGTAAGATCAATTCTTCTACAGACAACTTTTTCTGCTGATTGTTATAACCAGGAGGGTAAGTTGGTCTATAATTTGAATTTCCTTGATTGTTCCAATTTGGATTAACTTGATTATTATTCCATTATTGATGTTCATTACTCCAATTAAAATTAGGATAATTTTTCCAACCAGGACTATAATAATTACAATAAGGATTATTAGTTTTACTAGCAATAGCTTGCAAAGTTTCCATTGTTTGAGAATCATCAGAATTTACAGAATTATCATTACTTACATGTGATATGTTAATAGCAAAATTATCTAATTTCTTAGATATCGCAGCCACTTGTGATGCCAAAATAGAAAAGGCTTCATTATCTTGAATATTAGCCATTCTTTTAGGATTAACCCTTTCGAAGGCCATTGAAAATTATTATTAGTCATTTCTTCAATTAAAGTGTAGGTTTCTTCAAATGTCTTAGCCATTAAAGAACCACCAGTAGCAACATCTATAATAGATCTAAGTGATCCAATAAGTCCATTATAAAATGTTTGAATGATTAACCAATCTGTTAAAGCATGATGAGGACATTTTCCTAATAGTTCTTTAAATCCTTCCCAAGCTTCATAAATTGATTCTCCATCAAATTGCGTAAATGAAGTAATATCATTTCTCAATTTAGTAGTTTTAGAAGGAGGAAAATATTTAGCAAGGAATTTTTGTGTCATATCTGACAAAGTTTTAATAGAATAAGTTGCTAATGGATTAAGCCACTGATCTATAAAAATATATATATATATCTTTATGTCTTAATTCTTATTAATTTTTAAGGATATTATGCTTTAATGAAAGGTATTTTTTCTGTTTTTGGATGTAGGTAATGTAAAAAGGCCTAAGAAGGAAAAAGGAGCAAAATGGAGCAAAAATGGAGCAAAATACCAAAAGTATAAAAAAATATGGCCTGGCGCCTAGGCGCCAGAAACTGGCGCCTAAGTGCCAAACTCGATAGGAAAACTGTCAAGTTTTTGACAACGTTTGATCGGTTATTTTGACGGAGTGAGCGGTTATCGGACATTCTAGAAGGCCGACAATTGTTCCTCGATAATAGGACATGTGATACATTGCATTTGGACGCTCCAAAACGGTTTTAATTGCGAAGAGGTGCGAGCCAAAGTGAAGAGGTGCGAAGAACCGGACGCGGTGTCCCGCGCCTAGAGCGATTCCGTGCTAGGCGCCGGATTCCGCGCCGAGGCGCCGTACCGACCTTCTAGAAGATTCATTGAATGTGGACATGTTTTGAAGAGGTTCCTCAAGGCAACTCTCGAAGCCTATAAATAGAGGTCCATTTCTTCGAAAAACGTGCCCCTCCCATTGTACCCCTTTCTCTATCTACTTTAGGATCTCTCATCCTTAGAGAGAGAAGTAGAGAGAGAAATTTAGGGCCACTTTTGTTTAGTTTAGTGAGTTTATTTTCAAGTTATCGCATCTAGAGTTCATTACACTCATGGAGTTAAGTAGGAATCGAAGATCGTCAGAAGAAAAATTTGAGATAAGTATATTTTTATATTTGATTCAAAGTTTAATTATCTTGTTTTTTTATTAATTTTCAATGTGTTCTGAGTAGTTAGTTACTTTCTTACTTCAATTATGAAGAGATAGATAAGATAATATAAAGATTCGTTGGAGAATTAAAATTCAAAATATTTTCAAAATATTGTGATGACATTAATACTCGATCTTACTTTACTTTTTAAGTTAGTCGTTCGAATTGTTAAAATCTGTCAAGAGCTTTGAGACCTCGAAGGAGAAGAACTCTTAACTTGTAAATGTCACATGAATCCTTGGGTAGTCGAAGGCCAAGTGCGGGCTATTCATAGTGAAGTGCAAATAAATAGGAAGATAATATTTAAAGGGCGTAGAATTGATAAGTTTTTA
Organism: Papilionanthe hookeriana x Papilionanthe teres; assembly: GCA_022702705.1. Lineage (NCBI taxonomy): Eukaryota > Viridiplantae > Streptophyta > Magnoliopsida > Asparagales > Orchidaceae > Papilionanthe > Papilionanthe hookeriana x Papilionanthe teres. The sequence continues at coordinate 144,000,622 of CM040428.1, forward strand.
GAGTGGCAGTACTAAATTCTTATAATTTGATTTATGTACCAGGAAAGTGGTCACTAAGTAGGGCCGACCATAGCCACCCTTGGACATCTGAAGTGTGAGCTTCAGATTAACCCATTCTACTAACAATACATCCGGACCTATTCTCGTAAATTAATCAATGTTCTTTAGCGCCTGGATCAAAGGGTAAAGAATAGGAATGCTTCTATTCGCACAATACCATAAATCAAATTATCCAATGAATATTAAATTATCTTAAAAATCTTAGATTAATTGAAGGAAAGAAAGTTGTTTATTTTATATATAATTCATAAAATCTTATTATTGTTTTCTTTATTTGCATCTAGTAAATTAATAGTAATTTATAATCAAATTAAAAGATAAAATAAAAATATTTTTACTATTTTATTTTGCTTTCACTTCATAGAAAATTTATTTCTATAAATCTTCCCTGTGGGATCGATACTGGAGTCTTTGTTTAAAAACACTATATTACTTGAAACGATACGTATATTTGCGTAGTACCCCTAGTGTGTAAAAATATTTACTAAATTATATAATTAATTTTATACACTAGCCAATATTTATAAATTAAGTCAAAGTTTTTGGCTATCTTTTGGAAGCAAACATTATTGCGTTCGCTCGGTCGAGTTTTTAGCGTCGTTGCTCGGGAAAGAAAGGAAGTAAGGAAGAAAGAAATAGAATAGTTAAATTTTATATTTATTGCTTGTTTTATGCGAAGATTTGGTTCTGAAGGATTAATACCTTTAGATTCTGAATTGGAAAGAACAATTAGAAAAATAAAAAATGGAAAACAAATTCAAAAATTTCAAGAAATGGCTACTTTACTATATCCAATTGAACTTAATGATCAAAATGTTTATAAACCATTAAGAGATTATGCTGACCCTACAGTTGATGAACTTCATAGTAGTATTCAAATACCCACTCGTAGATGCTAATTCTTTTCAACTTAAACCGTCTATTATTCAAATGGTGCAAAACAATCAATTTGGTGGATCACCAAATGAGGATCCAAATTTACATCTTGTTAGTTTTTTAGAACTTTGTGCCACCTTTAAATATAACAATGTTTTTGATGATGCTATTAGACTTGGACTCTTTCCTTTTTCTTTAAGAGATAAAGCAAAGATGTGGTTAAACTCATTAGCGACTGGTTCTATTAAAACATGGGCTGAAATGGCACACAATTTCCTTACAAAATATTTTCCTCCTTCTAAAACTGCTAAATTAAGAAATGATATTACTTCATTTAGTCAATTTGACGGGGAGACAATATGTGAAACTTGGGAAAGATTTAAAGAACTATTATAAAAATGTCCTCATCATGCTTTACTTGATTGGTTGATTATTCAAATATTTTATAATGGATTAATTGGATCTTTAAAATCAATTATTGATGTTGTTGCTAGAGATTCTTTAATGTCTAAATCATTTGAAGAAGCTTACACTTTAATTGAAGAAATGACTAATAACAATTTTCAATGGCCTTCCGAAAGGATTAACCCTAAAAAGATGGCCAGTATTCTAGATAATGAAGCCTTTTGTATCTTAACTTCACAAGTTGCAGCAATGTCTAAGAAATTAGATAATTTTGCAATTAATATTTCGCATAATAACTCTGCTAATATTGAAGATTCTCAAACTATTAAAACTTTACAAGCTATTGCAAGTTAAAATAATCCTTATTCAAATTATTATAATCCTGGGTGGAAAAATTATCCTAATTTTAACTGGAATAATTCACAACAATGGGGTAATAATCAATCTCATCCCACTGGAAATTGGAATAATCAAGTTAATTCAAATTATAAACCTCCTGGATTTAATAATCAACAGAAAAATTTATCAATAGAAGAATTAATTATGTAAATGAATAATCAATTACAAAATCAAAATACTGCTATTCATAATTTTGAAAATCAAATGGGGCAAATTGCTACTTTAATTAATAACAGACTCGTAGGAACACTTCCTAGTAATGTTGAAATCAATCCAAAGGAAACTGGAAAAGAACATGAACAAGTTAAAAGTCGTGCAACTTAGAAGTGGAAAGGAATTAAAAGAAAGATTGCAGAATGAAATTGAAAAAGAGATTGAGGTTGAAGAGATTAAAAAACCTAAAGAAACTCTCTCTCCTAGTCAAGATCAGACTGTTATACCTGTTAGTGTGGAAGTTGAAAAACCACTACCTTTTCCTTAAAGACTTAAACAACAAAAATTAGATCATCAATTTTCTAAGTTCTTTGAAATTTTTAAGAAACTTACTATTAACATGCCTTTTGCTGAAGCTTTGAAACAAATGCCAACTTATGCAAAATTTATGAAGGATATTTTAAGCAAAAAATGAAAATTTGAAGCTTTTGAAACTGTTGCATTAAGTGAAGAATGCAGTGTAATAATTCAAAAGAAACTACCTGAAAAGCTTAAGGATCCTGGAAGTTTCACTATACCCTGTGCTATTGGAGAAAAATTTTGCGGAAAAGCTTTATGTGATTTAGGAGCAAGTATTAATCTCATGCCATTTTTTATCTTTCAAAGATTGGATTTAGGAGATATTACTCCCACCACCATAACTCTTCAGTTAGCTGATAGATCTATCACTTATCCTAAAGGAGTTATAGAGGATGTCCTTATTAAAGTGGATAAGTTTATCTTCCCTGTAGATTTCATAGTACTTGACATGGAATAAGATAAAGAGTTACCTGTTATTTTAGGAAGACCTTTTCTAGCTACCAGACGAGCTATGATTGATGTGCAAAAAGGAGAATTAATCATGAGAGTCAATGATCAAGAAATTAAAATTAATGTTCTTAAATCAATGAAGTACCCTGATAAAGAGAAATGTTATCGAATGGATATAATTGATTATTTAATTGAAAAACATTATCAAGAAAAATGTAAAGTTATTTCTGAAGAAAATTTTGATTTTTTAACTGATGAAGAAGTAGTAGAAGAAGAAGAAAATAATTTTATTAAATATAATTGGGAAACTTTAGACATAACTCAAAATGATATACTTTTACCCTCAATTAAAAAGCACTCGAACTCGGAATTTAAAATGTTACCTTCACATTTAAAATATGTGTTTCTGGAAATTCATTAACTTTACTCGTTATTATTTCTTCGAATCGAGTAAAGATCAAGAAGAAAAATTACTAGGTGAGTTAAAGAATTATAAGAAAGCTTTTGGTTTAACTATTGCTGATATAAGAGGAATAAGCCCTTCCATTTGCATGCATAGAATTTTAATGGAAGAAAATTTTAAACCTACTATAGAATCGCAAAGAAGATTACATCCTATCATGAAAGAGGTTGTTAAAAAAGAAATTATTAAGTGGTTAGATGCTCATATTATTTATCCTATTTCGGATAGTCAATGGGTAAGTCCTATTCATTGTGTTCCGTAAAAAGGAGGTGTAACTGTCATTGTTAATGATAAAAATGAACTTATTCCTACAAGACAAGTTATTGGATGGTGAATTTGTATTGACTATAGGAAATTAAATAAAGCCACTAGAAAGGATCATTTTCCTTTACCTTTCTTAGATCAAATGCTCGATAAATTAGCTGGACACTCATATTTCGTTTTCCGGATGGATATTCCGGTTATCATCAATTACTTATCGCTCCTGAGGACCAAGAAAAGACAACTTTTACAAGTCCTTATGGAACATTTGCTTTTAGAAGAATGTCTTTTGGTTTATGTAATGCACCTGCAACTTTTCAAAGATGTATGATGTTAATATTTTGTGATTTGATTGACAAAGGAATTGAAATATTCATGGATGATTTTTCAGTCTTGGGAACTTCTTTTGAATCTTGTTTGGAAAAAATAGCCAAAGTTCTGAAAAGATGCGAAGAAACAAATTTAGTTCTTAACTGGGAAAAATGTCAATTCATGGTCACAGAAGGCATTGTACTTGGACACAAAGTATCACGAAAAGGGATGGAAGTAGATCAAGCAAAAGTGAAAATTATTGTTGAATTGCAACCACCTACTAGTGTTACTGATGTGAGAAGTTTTCTAGGTTATGCTAGATTTTATAGAAGATATATAAAAGATTTTTCTAAAATTGCTAAACCTCTTTGTCATTTATTAGAAAAAGATGCACAATTTGAATTTAATGAACAATGTATTAATGCTTTTAATAGTCTAAAAGAAAAATTAATAACTACACCTATTATTGTTGCACCTGACTGGAATAAATCTTTTGAATTAATGTGTGATGCAAGTGATTTTGCAATTGGAGCTGTATTAGGACAAAAATATGAGAAAAATTTCAAAGTTGTATAGTATGCTAAGTAAAACTCTCACCGAAACACAAAGAAATTACACTACCACTCGAAAAGAGCTTCTAGCTATAAGTATATGCCTTTGATAAATTTAGACCTTATCTTCTTGGTACTAAATGCATAGTTCATACCGATTATTCTGCTATTAAATATCTAATATCTAAGAAGGATTCTAAACCTAGAACTTATAAGATGGGTTTTACTTCTACAAGAATTTGATTTTCAAATAGTAGGTAGAAAAGGAACCGAAAACCAAATTGCCGATCATTTGTCTAGAATTAAAAATGATATTATTTCGGAAGAAAATATAAATGAGAAATTCTCTCGATGAATCTTTATATGTTATTCAAAGATACAAAACACCGTGGTATGCCGATATTGTTAATTGTTTAGTTAGCAATATTTTGCCTTATGACTTGGATAACAAATTTATTAAGAAATTTAAATATGATGCTAAATCTTATATTTGGGAAGAACCTCATTTATTTAAAATTGGTAAAGATTCTATGATTTGAAGATGTGTACCTTATGAGGAAACTTTTGTTATTATTCAAAAATGTCATGATTCTGATTTTGGAGGACACTTGGCATAGATAAAACTGCATTTAAAATTTTAAATTCTGAATTTTATTAGCCTACCTTATTTAAAGATGCGAGACAATATGTGAAAACATGTGATCGATGTCAAAGGATGGGAAATAGATCTAGGAAAGATTAAATTTCTTTAAACTATATATTGGAAGTTGAAATTTTTGATATATGGTGATTAGACTTTATGGGACCATTTGTTCCATCATCTAGAAAAATTTATATTTTATTAGCAGTTGATTATGTTTCAAAGTGGATTGAAGCTATTGCTTAACCAAACTGTGATTCCAAAAGTGTTTCAAAATTTTTAAAGAAAATGATATTTTCAAGATTTGGAATGCCAAAGATAATTATCACTGATGGTGGAAATCATTTTGAGGAATATAAGAATTCAATCATCACTACAAAAATTTGGAATCAAACATAGAATTGCAACTGCTTATCACCCTCAAACTAGTGGAATGGCTGAAGTATCAAATAGAGAAACTGAAAGAATTTTAGAAAAGATCGTTAATCCTAAAAGAACCGATCGGGTCGATAGACTTGATCGGGCATTATGAGCTTATAGAACGAGCTTATAAGACACCAATCGGAATGTCACCTTACTGGTTAATTTATGGTAAACATTGTCACTTACTCGTAGAACTTGAACATAAAGCTTATTGGGCGATAAAGGAGTTTAATTTTTATTTGAATAAAGCAGGAGAAAAATGATTATTGCAACTAAATGAGATGGAAGAAATTAGGAACGAATCGTATGACAATGCAAGAATTTATAAAGAGAAAATGAAGATGTTGCATGATAAGAAAATTTTAGGAAAAATTTTTTAGCCTGGACAAAAAGTATTACTGTTTAATTCTCATTTAAGACTTTTTCCTAGAAATTTAAGATCTAAATGGATTGGACCTTATTTAGTTGAGAAAGTATACCATTATAGAGCTGTGGATATTAAAGATCCCAAAACTGGAAAAATTTTTAAAGTAAATGGATTAAGATTGAAGCCTTATTTGGGAGATATTAAGAAGATTTATAAAGAGGCTTATGAATTGAGTCAACTCGATTAAAGATTTACTTAAGTCGGGCCGACGACGTTAAACCAAGCGCTTTGTGGGAGGCAACTCATAATTATCTTGTGTTTTTGTGTTTTAATGAAAGGTTATGCCTCGATCTTGATTAATTTTATATTACTTTAGAAAAATTTGATGCTCATAAGTCTTGGTTGACTTAGGCTGAAAATTATTTTGAAGTAGGTAGAAATTAAAAATAGGATCACTCTATTTTGAATATGAGTAAAAAGGAGATCAAGTTAACCTTCATTATGATAGTTTACAATGTGAGTTATCGAGTCTAAATTACTCTTATCAGTATAATTTACCTATCTTGGAGAATGAAATTTTGAAAATTTGACGATTAGGCGAAACGGAGTTGAACATAGTTCCGGCGCCTAGGCGCCACGGTTACTGGGTCGTGCAAAAACCAAAAATTTTCAGATTTTTACACGATTTTCCCCTTTAAAGCAACCCATCTTCTTCCCTAACCATCAAGCAATCAAAATTACGTCCCTTACACTTTCTTCTTGAGAGATTTGAGAAATTTTTAAAGAAATGGAAAGGAGAAATCATGGAGAAGAGGCTAGGGACAAGGTCTCAAGGGATCCTCAACCCTACTTCAATGGATTCATCGCTGTAAGTTTAGAGAAAATTTCTAGTCGTTTGGATAAGTTTGAAGAAGACTTTAAAAGGATTGGAGATCGCCTTCATGAGATGTTTCATTAAGTTGAACATCTAGAATGACAAATGAAACTTCAATTTGATCATTTTGCGACTTATCAAGATGCTCAAGTTGAAATATATGCAAAGAACAAGTGGATTGATGAAAAGACGGCTACGGATTTCCCAAGAGCGTTAGTATTCTTTCCAAGTAGAATACACAATTTTCCTTGTGAAGATTAGAATATTCTGGTAATGAGATAGTTATTATGGTTTGTTCAGTCGTTGTATCGATTTAGAGAATCGATTATGTTTGTTTGTGTATTTGCTTTCATGTTCAATGTGTGTTGTTTTGGCTTTGAAATTGTTATGATTGAGTGTGTATTAGGAAATTGAATCAAATGTAGTACTTATCTGGAATGTATTGAGTCAAAATTGAAGATTTTAAATGGAAATTAGTGAGTTTGATTGAAAACCTTATGTTTGATTGGTGGATTTAATATTTAATTTTTATAAATTTTTAAAAAATATTGTGCAAGTTAGAAACTGGAGCTCTACTCTGATATGAGTAATTGGAAGTTGAATTTATGAATTTTGGTGGAAAAATAAATTTTTAAAAAATTTTTTTGTGAAAGGCGAGTCTGGCGCCTAGGCGCCAGATTTCGGCGCCTAAGCGCCAGTTCAGCCTATACCCGAAAATTTACTTAAATAACTCCCAAAAGCCATTTTTGACGCCTAAGCTTCATCTTCTTCCCCATTTTTGCGAAAATACATCCTCTAGATCCATTTTGAGGTCAAAACATCAAGGATTTGAGCGCGAAATCACTCGATTTCTTAGTCTCAAGGTCAGATCTACACTTTAAACCATTTATTTTCGAATTTCACCATAGATTTCCCTAAGTTTAGCTAAGAACCAAAAATTTGAAAAAAATTTCGATTTTTAGTGATTTCTTTGGATTTCTAAACTTATTTTAAGTTTTATAAACTCAAAAAGAGTTTAAATCTTTGATTCCTAAATTTGTTCTTGTTTTCTTTCACGTTTAGATGGCTCCAAAATCTAAATGCGGGAAGGCACAAGATAACTTTGATAGCGAAGAAATTCTCTATCATGGTCGCGCATTTTCGTTTCCATGAATCTGCGACATCCAGAAAGTTCATTTCTGAACGAAGTTTCTACCATCCTGGAGAAATGATCGAAAACACTATTATTGCGCACAACTGGTAACGATTTTGTTATTTTACTGTTGTTGTTATCCCGATTGTTCGAGAATTTTATGCAAATTTTCTGAATGCCGAGGATTATGAAGTCTTTGTCAGAGGTATCGGAGTAGGATTTAGTCCAGAAAGAATCAACATATTTTATGGCCTGCCACCGACTATTGAGTGCTATTATTCTGGATTATCACCATCTGAGGGAGATTTGGATATGATTATTGCTTATCTGACTAACGGTACTGGATCTTGGAAGATCAAGAACGGAAAGAGGGTAAACTTCAAATCCTCTGAATTAAATGGTGTATCTAAAGCATGGCTCTACTTTATTTACGCAAGATTGTTACCTTCCAACCACCTGAGTGAAGTGACTAGAGATCGAGCGATCTTAAATTACTGCATTCAGGAGAGGAAGCCTATTGATGTCGGGAGCATTATTTATGATTCTGTGGAGTCTACTGTGAGGTTCAACACTTATGTTGGATTAGGATTTCCATCTCTGATCTACTCACTATGTGTTAGTAATGGAGTCACCGCCGATATTTACGAGGAGAAGTCGAAGTCTACTAAGCCAATCGGGCAGGGAGAGTGTTAGTATCTATGATCATCTTCGAGGGAAGAGATCAACCGCTCCTTCTACTTCGCACATACTTCGGGTAGACCCTCTACTTCGCCGAGCCACCATCGGATTTCAGGAATCAATGCATGATCGGCTTTTAGAGCAACAGCAGGAGTTATTTCAAACTCACTGCAGGATTGATACTATTAATAGAAAACTAGATCATTTATCTGATTATACCCAGAGGAAGAGTAATTACGATGCTGAGTATCATGAAGCCCTGATCAGATTTCTGAAGGGTGAACATGATGTTAGCTTTCCTACTTTTCCTAGTCTCACACCATTTGTAGATCCTAAGGACGTAGAATTTTCCTTTGGTGATGAAGATGATGATGAGGCTACAGCTAGTGATTAGTAGTTATCGATTTCTTTGATGTCTGCTACTGTTAGTTTGTTTTATTTGGATTGTTTGTTAGTTTTGTATTTGATGTATGTTGACTGTTTAGTGTTAGGATTCTGTTGTGTTGAGACTGAATTTAGAATTAATTTATATGTTGTTTTAGTTTAATGTTTAGTAATTAATTATTTTGCTCTGTTTTAATTTTGTTTCAAATTTAATATCATCATCAATTAGCTACTTACCCTTCTATATACATGCTTCAATTTTATCTTAATTATTCATAAAAGCATGATTAGAAGTTAATTTTTCTTTTTAAGATTATTTTTACATACTTATTAAAAATTCTGATGATTTTCCTTCTCTCATACTTTCAAATTATCGTAGTATACTAAAACTTAAGTTTGGGGGAAAGGAAAATCCATTCAAAATTAAGTTTTATTTGTCCTTAAAGAACTAATATTTTCTTAAAAATAAAAATTCTTTTTAACATAACTTAAGGAATGAAGAATTTATTTGAGATCACTTTTATTTTTGAAATTATAAACAATTTAATGAAATTAACCAAAATTTTACTAACTTTGATTGATTTTAAGAATAGAATTATTTAACTTAAAGAAGAATGAGATAAAGAATTTTTCTATTCATGGTAGAAATAATAGAATTTTAAAATTATTAAGTAATAAAAAATTATCACTTGAAAAAGAAAAGATTGGAATTCTTTTTGAATTTTTATTTATGTTATAATAATTAAGTGGAAATGTATAAGTTTTGAAAATATAAGTTAAGGATAGTGAAGTTTAAAACCATTAACAGACTATCCAGATATAGTAATCATCTATATATATATATATATATATATATATATATATATATATATAAAGATAGAGAGGAGAAGCTTGAGGAAATGCCTAATCAAAAATTGGCATCACTTGAATTATCTTATAGGAAGAAAACTAGTTACATATTTTACTTGATTTTTATACATAAATATTTATTTGGAAAAGATTTTTCAAGAAGATCTTTTTCTTGTAAATAATCTATGAAAGCGTAATATAATAGACTTCTATTATTTTCAAAGTGAATAAAAAGTTTGAAATCTTATGATTTGGTAGTTAAATATTCTTTAAATTCTTAAAATTAAACCTAGTTAGTGAAATTGGGTTAATAATTTACTAAAGACTTTATAAAATCAAAAATTATAAGGAATCTTAAATATTTATCTTTTATTTCCAAAAGTTATATTTTATGTAGTAAAAAGAGTTACATGAGGACAAGTAACATTTAAGTTTGGGGGATTTTGATCTATAAAAAAATATATATTTCTTTATGTCTTAATTCTTATTAATTTATAAGGATATTATGCTTTAATGAAAGGTATTTTTCATATTTTTGGATGTAGGTAATGTAAAAAGATCTAAGAAGGAAAAAGGAGCAAAAATGGAGCAAAATACCAAAAGTATAAAAAAATATGGCCTGGCGCCTAGGCGCTAGACTCGATACGAAAACTGTCAAGTTTTTTACAACGTTTGATCAGTTATTTTGACGGAGTGAGCGGTTATTGGACATTCTAGAAGGCTGGCAATTTTTCCTTGATAATAGGACATGTGATACATTGCATTTGGACACTCCAAAACAGTTTTAATCGCGAAGAGGTGTGAGCTAAAGTGAAGAGGTGCGAAGAACTGGACGCGGTGTCCGGCGCCTAGGCGCCAGACCGACCTTCTAGAAGATTCATTGAATGTGAACTTGTTTTGAAGAGGTTCCTCAAGGAAACTCTTGAAGCCTATAAATAGAGGTCTATTTCTTCAGAAAACGTGCCTCTCCCATTGTACCCCTTTCTCTTATCTACTTTAGGATCTCTCATCCTTAGAGAGAGAATTAGAGAGAGAAATTCAGGGCCACTTTTGTTTAGTTTAGTGAGTTTATTTTCAATTTATTGCATCTGAAGTTCATTACACTGTGGAGTCAGTAGGAATCAGAAGATCTGTAGAAGAAATTTTTGAGATAAGTATATTTTTATATTTGATTCAAAGTTTAATTATCATGTTTTGTTATTTATTTTCAATGTGTTCGAGTAGTTAGTTACTTTCTTACTTCAATTATGAAGAGATAGATAAGATAATATAAAGATTCGATGGAGAATTAAAATTCAAAATATTTTCAAAATATTGTGATGACATTAATACCGATCTTACTTTACTTTTTAAATCGGTCGTTTGAATTGTTAAAATCGTTGAAGAGTTTTGAGACCTCGAAGGAGAAGAACTCTTAACTTGTAAATGTCACATGAATCCTTGGGTAGTCGAAGGCCATGTGCGGGTATTCATGGTGAAGTGCAAATAAATAGGAAGATAATATTTAAAGGGTGTAGAATTGATAAGTTTTTAGAGTGACGAGACTAAATTCTTATAATTTGATTTATAGTACTGGAAAGGGTCACTAGTAGGGCCGACCATAGCCACCCTTGGACATCTAGAAGTGTGAGCCTAGATTAACCCATTCTACTAACAATACATCCGAACCTATTCTGCAAATTAGTCAATGTTCTTTGCGCCTGGATCAAAGGGTAAAGAATAGGAATGCTTCTATTTGGCACAATACCATAAATCAAATTCTTCAATGAATATTAAATTGTCTTAAAAATCTTAGATTAATTGAAGGAAATAAAGTTGTTTATTTTATATAGAATTCATAAAATCTTATTATTGTTTTCTCTATTTGCATCTAGTAAATTAATAGTAATTTATAATCAAATTAAAAGATAAAATAAAAATATTTTTACTATTTCATTTCGCTTTCACTTCATAGAAAATTTATTTCTATAAATCTTCCCTGTGGAATTGATACTGGGCTCTTTTTTTAAAAACCTATATTACTTGAAACGATACGTATACTTGCGTAGTACCCCTAGTGTGTAAAAATATTTACTAAATTATATAATTAATTTTATGCACTAGCTGCTATTTATAAATTAAGTCAAAGTTTTTTGCTATCTTTTGGAAGCAAACATTACTGCGTTAAGCGCGGCTGGGGTCAGTCACATCTTTTCTTTATCTTTTAAGGAAAAAGGAAAGAGTCTAAACCTAATAGCATCATCAAAAATATTATTATATTTAAAGGTAACAAAAATTTATAAAAAACTAGCAAGGTGTAAATTTGAATCCTCATTAGGTGTTCCTCCAAATTGATTATTTTGAACCATTTGAATAATAGAAGGTTTAAGCTCAAAATAATTAGCATCTTCAGCTGGCATTTGAATACTAACATGAAGTTCATCAGTCGTAGGGTTTGTATATTCCCTTAATGGTTTATAAATATTTTGTTCATTAATTTCGATTGGATTTTGATTATTGTTATGTAAGTTAGCCTTTTCTTGATGTTTTGAAATTTGTTTTCTTTTTTTAATTCTTTTAATTGTTCTTTCTAATTCAAAATCGAAAGGTTGTAATCCTTCAGATCCAGAACTACGCATAAAATTTAAAATATTTTTTATTTTATTTTTGTTTTGTTTTTATGTTTTTTTTTATTTTTCTTATCTTTCTTTTTACTTATTATTCTATTTTATCCCCGACAACGGCCCCAAAAACTTGATGTGATGCGACTTTATATATGCTTTTAAATAAAAGAATTTGATACCACTCTTTAAAATATTTAATTCCTGGCAAATGGCATCAAAAACTTGATGTGCGATGTTTACTTTTACTTATGAATTTATATTTAGATTTTATAATAATTATCGTAAAATTCACAATTTTAAACGCAAATATACGTATCGTTCAAGTAATATAGGACTCTAGTGGAGTCTTGGTTATCGATCCCACATGGATAGTGTTTTTATAAAAAGTAAGAAATGTAAGAAATGTTTTGGAATTTTTCAAAATAAAATTAATATATATATATATATATATATATATATATATATAATTTTTTTTTTCGAATTTAATTTACTAACAATTTTTACTATAAGCAAGTAAGTAGTAAACAGTAATAAAGTAAAGTAAGCAGTAATTAAAATTCAATGCAAGTATAAAAACGACTTTTTCCTTTTCAACTAATCCAAGATTTTTAGAATAATTATCTTATGTGGGGAATTTAGACTATAATATTGTGCCAAATAGAAGCATTATTATTCTTTACCCTTTGGTCAAGATGCAAAGAACATTGACTAATCTATAAATCGGTTCAGTATGTTTTATTGGTAAAATGGGTTAATCTAGGCACACACTAATAGATGTCCAAGGGCGGCTATGGTTGGCCTTACCAGTGACCCGTTCCCTTTCAATAAACCAAATTATTAGAATTTAGTCTGTCACTCTAAAAACTAATTAATTTTACGCCCAATAAACAATATCTTCCTATTTATTTGCACTTCACCTTGAATAACCTGCATAAAGCCTTCGACTACACAAGGATTCATGTGATATCTACTAGTTAAAAATTTATCTCCGGATAAGTCTCAAAATTCTTCAACGAGTTTTAACAATTTAAATGCCAATTAAAAAGTAAACTAAGATCGGTATTAATATCATCACAATGTTTTAAATATTTTAAATTTAATTCTCCTACAAAATTTAATTAATTTATTATCTTTTTATAGTTGAAAGGAGAAAGATAACTAACTACTCAGAACACATTGAAATCACACAACAAAACATATTTATAAAACTTTGAACCAAGGTACAAATATTTATCTGAAGTGTTCCTTCAAGTGATCTGTTGACTTCTATTAACTCCAAAGCAATGAAAGACTCCAACAGCAACAACACACAATAAATACTCAAAATAAACTCACTAGATACAAAGTAAAGTGGCACCCTAAGTGTGGAAGAGACTAAAAAAACTATGTAAAACTAGAAGGGGGAGAGAAGGTGCTAAAAGGTGCCCTTTTCTCTGTAGAATGGACTCCTATTTATAGAGCTCTGAATTTGACCAAGGGTTGTTTAAGGTACCCCTTCAAAATTCATCCAAATTCAATGCATCTTCTAGAAGGTAACTGTCGCGCCAACGCGTCGGGATCTGGCGCCTAGGCGCCGGACTCCGTGACCAAGTCTTCGCACCTCTTCACATTGGATCACACCTCTTCGTGATTAAAATCGTTTCCTTGTGTCCAAATACATTGTATCACATGTCCTATATATCAGAAGTAACTTCCAGTCTTCTAGAAGCTCCAATAGCCGCTTAACTCTGTCAAAATAACTCCCCAAGATCATCAAAAAATCTTAACAGCGTCTGTATCAAGCTAGCGCTTAGACGCCAGATTCTGGCACCTAGGCGCCAGGCCAATAATTCCAATATTTTGCTCCATAAGCTCCTTTTTGCTTCTTTTTGCTCATTTTTTCTTCTCTTTCCTTCTTGGACTCTTTTTAATCATCTACATCCAAAAACATGAAAATTCCTCTCATTAAAGCATAATATCCTTAAGAATTGAATCATAAATAAGGCATAAAAATAGGTATTTTTTAGGTAATTCATTCATTATGAGCACACCTTCAGGAAACTAAACATGGTTATCCTTGGCCAAAAATTTATCCTCAAAACCATCATGAGCCACCTCCTTCTTCCTCCAATTAAACTCAACCTTATCCATGGTTTCCCCATGGCTACAAAAAGCCATACCCGAAAGCTCAAACTACGGGGGAGATTGATAGGAAGAGCTCTTAAAACCCGATACACCTCGACACGATTTTACTCCAAATTAGACCTATGAGAGGCTTTCCAAGGAACAGATGATCCTCCTGTCAAGCTCGATTGAGGCCTCACCTCTCGAGACCAGGTACGTGACCTTAACCCTAATTTCTTGCTCGGGTCTGAGTCTTTATAAAGAAAACAATCACACAGTACCAATATAGCCACATGGATATGATTGTCTCGTTTCACTTGGTTTTGTAATTATTTTTTGAAATAATTATAAAAAAATAAGAAAATTGGAAATAAAAAAGGAAATTTAATTGGAAAAATAAAAAATTACACCATCTAAAAAATGTCAATTTTCAACTCCAAAGACACCTAAAAAAATGCCTATACATTAGGAGGGGGACGGTATTTGCAAATTTTTAAAAAGTTATGTTTTAACTCAAATTAGGGTTTAATACATTAAACCTTTGGGATAAAGAGTAAAAATCATCATGACTTCTGATTAAGTCAAAACCTAAATTCATTGGTTCAAACCAATTAAACCCAAGCCAAATCCAAGATTCTTAGGTTCAACCAAATGAACCTAAGCCAAGCCCTGAACCTCTTGGGTTCAACACAAATGAACCCAGGTCCAATCTAAATTCCTTGTGTTCAACATATTGAACCCAAATCAAATCTAAACCCTAACTAGGTCTAACCATAATTAGACATAATTAATCTCCTTAAACCTTACTTACATTAAGTTTAAGTCAATTAAAATCCTAATTATGTCTAACTTTAATTAAACCTAATTAATCTCCTTAAAACTTACTTACATTAGGCTTAAGTAAACTTAAAATTTACTTAGGTCTAACCCTAATCAGAGATAATTAATCTCCTTAAGCTTTACTTACATTAGTCTTAAGTAAACTTAAACTCTATTTAAGTCTAACCATAATTAGACTTAATTAATTATTAAGCCTTACTTACATTAGGCTTAATCAATCTTAATTAAACTTAAACCCTAATTAAGTCTAACCTTAATTAAACTTAATTAGTCATTTAGTCTTACTTACATTAAGCTTAAGCAACCAAAAACCTTAATTAAGTCTAACCCTAATTAGACCTAATTAAACTCATTAAGCCTTACTTACATTAGGCTTAATCAAACATAAATTCAAACCCATTAAACCTTACTTACATTAGGCTTAATTAACCTTAAACTCTAATTAGGTCTAACCCTAATTAGACCTAATTAAATTGATTAAGCCATACTTAGATTAGGCTTAATTAACCTTAAACCCTAATTAGGTCTAACTCTAATAGACCTAATTAAAATGATTAAGCCTTACTTACATTAGGCTTAATAAACTTAAACCCTAATTACGTCTAACTGAAATTAGACCTAATAAAATTGATTAAGCCTTACTTACATCTGACTTAATTAACCTTAAACCCTAATTAAGTCTAACTCTAATTAGACCTAATGAGTATAACTTACATTAGGCTTAATTAACTTAAACCTTAATTAGCTCTAACCCTAATTAGACTTAATTAAACCTATTAAGCCTTACTTACATTAGGCTTAATTAACCTAAACCTTATTTAGGTTTAACTTTAATTAGACCTAATTAAAGCTATTAAGCCTTACTTACATTAGACTTAATTAACCTAAATCCTAATTAGGTCTAACCCTAATCAGACCTGAATAAACATATTAAACCTTACTTACATTAGGCTTAATTAACATAAACCCTAATTAGGCCTAACCCTAACTAGATGTAATTAAACCTATTAAGCCTTACATTAAGCTTAATTAACCTAAACCTAATTAGGTCTAACCTTAATTAGAGCTAATTAATTCTATTAAGCCTTACTTACATTAGGATTAATTAACCTAAACCCTAATTAGATCTAACCCTAATCAGACCTAATTAAACCTAATTAAACCTAATTAAACCTATTAAGCCTTACCTACATTAGGTTTAATCAAATTAAACCTTAGGTTTAACCCAAATTAAACCTAAACCAACCCAAGTCTTAGGTTCTTCCTAAATTGAGCCTAAGTCAACTTGCACCTTAGGTTCAACCAAAATTGAACCTAAGTCAACCCAAACTTTATGTTCAATCCAAATTGAATCTAAGTCAACCTAAACCAACTTAAACCTTAGGTTCAACCCAGATTGAGCCTAAGTCAACCCAAACCTTAGGTTCAACCTAAATTGTATCTAAGTCAACCTAAATCAACCTAAGTCAACTTAAACCTTAGGTTCAACCAAAATTAAACCTAAGTCTACTCTAAGTCTAACCTACATTAGACTTAACTAAACTCTAAGTCTAACTTACATTAGACTTAACCAAACTTCTCTAGATCCAACTTCAATTGGATCTAAAATCTAACTCTCACCTACATTAGACTTAACTAAACTCTAAGTCTAACTTACATTAGACTTAACCAAACTTTTTTAGATCCAACTTACATCGGATCTAAACTCCAAGTATAACTTACATTAAACATAATCAAACTTTCTTAGGTCCAATCTACATTAGACCTAAACTATAAGTCTAACCTACATTAGACTTAATCAAACTTTCTTAGGTCCAATTTACATTTAACCTATACTCTAAGTCTAACCTACATTAGACTTAACCAACTTTCTTAGGTCCAACCTACATCGGACCTAAATCCTAAGTCTAACCTACGTTAGACTTAAGCAAACTTTCTTAATCCTAAATCTAATCTACAATAGACTTAACCAAATTTCTTAAGATTCAATCTACATCGAACCTAGAACCTAAGTCTAACCTACATTAGACTTAACCAAATTCCTTTAGGTCCAACCTACATCAGACCTAAGTCTTAAGTAAAATTTATATTAGAATTAATTAAACTCTTTCAAGATTCAACCTAAATCAGACCTAAACTCTAAGTCTAACCTACATTAGACTTAACCAAACTTCTTTAGGTTCAACCTACATCGAACCTAGAACATAAGTCTAACCTACATTAGACTTAATCAAACTTCTTTAGGTCCTAATTATATTGGACCTAAACTCTAAGTCTAGTCTACATTAGACTTAACTTCTTTAGGGCCAACTTACATAAGGCCTATATTATATGACTTAATCAGTCCATCGTAAGCTCAACCTTAAAATGAACTTAAAGTTGACGATTCAATTCAGACAAATAAATCGATCGATATAGAACTTAAAATAAAAATGGCTTTAAATTTTACCTTAAACGAGATTAAAAACTTAAACTTGAACCTCGAAATATAACTTGGTTCGAGAAGATATTTTGGAGGAAGTAACCCTTGGTTGCTAACAAATATCTTCCAGTCAATCTTGCTTAATCAAACTGCAAACTTAATGACACAAGCTGACGAAACCATGGGATCTTGATTCGGTCATCCAAAAAAATAATAATAACAAAATGACATAAAATCTAATTGGTTAATAAATCGTAAACAACCAAAAATTTTCCAACCCCTAAAATCCGAAAAAGACACTAAAACTTAAATGAAATCTTCATGAACAATGATCACCGAATGCAACTTTAAACCCTAGTGTTCAGACATACGAACAACACTTGGACGATGCAATTTGTGATTGCTGACAAGAATCTTTTGACCTTGGTTTGAATACTTTTTAGACTAAGTAGATCTGAATACCCCGACGACCCCAGGAAGACTGGGTCATAAGCATCTTGACCGGGTTGTCTAAAATTAAAAATTTAACAAAAAAAATAAAACACAATGACAAATGAAACGACAAAACGTAACAACATCAACAAAACAATGACAACAAAACAAAACAAAACAATAACAAAATGACATCAACAAAACCAAACAATATCAACAAAACTACAACAACAAAACAAAACTGCAATACGACAACATAACGACATGAAATGAAGCAAAACAATAAAAACAACAAAAAAATGACATAATGACATGAAATAATGATAAAACAAAATGAAACAAAACAAAATAACAGAACAACAAAATGTAACGACAAAACAAAATAAAACACGATGACAAAAGAAATGACAAAACGTAACGACAAAATAAAACAACAAAACACAATGAAACAAAATAAAACACAAAACGATAAAACAAAACACAATGACAGAATCATGGAATCGCGATTCGAGCAACCCCTAGCAGAGCAATATCCATCATTATCTCTCTCTCTCTCTCAGTGTGTGTGCGTGCATGTGTGTGTGTGTGTGTATATATAAATATATCTATATCATCGTCATCATCATTGAGACAATATTTTCTCCATTTTTAATTTAAATATGTTATTACTAATCGTCTGATGAAACTAAAACTTTAAGATTAAATAGCATTTGAACCAACAATTTCTTTAAAATTAAATCAATTCATATCGATTTACCTTTTCAACCCCGATTCTCTCAATTCTATACATAAACATTATAAAATTGATTGATCTAACTAGTCCAGTCCAATTTTTAAAATCAAGGCAAAAAGAACACTAGCAAGTCATCTCTATTAGACATATCTTCAGACTTCAGTAATCAAGCTATTAAAGGGCATTTTATTGCTTTAAAAAGATGAATAACTACAACATTTTTTTGCTTTTAAAATTAACTTATATTTTTTTTTCCTGAAATATTCAAACATAACGCCATAAAATTCTTCATATTATTTTCAATCAATGTTCTTAGGTATTCAAGCATAACTTATATTATTTTAACAAACTTTTATTGCTCTTATGAGAAAGTTCAACTTAATAAGATCTGATCTTGTAAAAAAAAAAGAGTATTATTTGATTTAAAGGAGATGGTCTCTCAATTTAAGGTCAATATGCATCATAATTATTTCATAAGTTTAAAAATGATTTTGCGTAGCATTTCAAGAGCACAAACAGTCGTCATAAATAAAAATAAAAAATAAATAAAATAAAAATAAATTAATAAAACTCGAGGCTAGAGGTCTAGACTTGCACAAAAAATTTTAACTAATTTAAAATTTTGTTAGGAAAATTTTAATTCATACTACATAATTCTGACGTATTTACAAGCTAACATCTAAATTGTGATATTCCAATTTTTAATAGTTTGGTGTTAAAATTTATGCATGAGAAGGTATATTTAACTTTTAAAAATTTGTAATATTGGTATTTTTTTATATATTGCCAAAGAGTGTATGCAGCTAAATATGAAGTTTAGGTGTTAGATACATAAATATATAAAAACTGTGACATATAAGTAATTGCCACCAGTTTATTAACACTAGAAATAGTAAAAAACAGAAACATAGAGCGTTCAACAAGTGGGTTCGATACTACAACTTTCGTTGTTCTCTCATCTCGAGTAAAAAATATTACATCATAAGTATTGATAAAAAACTGCATCTAGACTTCAATCACTGCCTGTCACGTGTACAGTCCTCCCTCTAGTAAAAAATCCTAATAATTTAATACATGATGAGGTTGAGTTGTACACTTGACAGACAGTAATTGGACTCCTGATATAATTTTAATTAATAGTTTTTGTATCTTCGAGAGCCCACATAACAGGAGAAAGGAACATAAAATAGCAATAATGAAAGATACTTGATTTTCATTTCATTTTCATATCTGTTACAAGCTTCCGAGCAGACAATTGGGCGGTCAAATTAGCCTGCAACACATTCCACAATATGCTAGGGGTCTGTTTGGGGCAGCTGCGGTTTATTGAATAATCTACTGATAAACTGATTAAAAATAATCTGCTGATAAACTAAACGCGGTGGCTATTATAGATTTTTATTTTTATTTTTTTTGAAAAGTCAGACCGCAGCCAGAAAACTGCCACCAAACCTAGACAGGTGCGTTGAGAAAACACTATTTTCAACGTTTCGAAAACACACAAACAGCCAAAACACATTACCCAAATAGGTGCGTTTTCAACACGCCGCCTCACAAAATAAATTACCCAAACGGGCCCTAAGTTGTATACTTTTCAAATAAACAAATAGCTTAATCATTAATAAATATATATATATATATATATATATATATATATATATATATATATATATATATATATATATATCTGCGTGTGTGCGCGCGCGCGCATCTATATATATATATATATACATATAGATAGAAATATATATAGATATATGTATGTAGATATGTGTGTGTAGATATATAGATATAGATATAACACACACACACACACAGATATATATAATTGAGGAATAGTATTTCGAGCCAAAACGAACCGAACAAGAACAAACTTGTTAAGCCTTGTTAACTTAGCGAACGAGTCAAACACGAGTTTCTTAACAAGCCGAACACGAGCTGTTCGCGAACGAGCCGTTTTGACAGCCCTACTCATAACTGAGAGTTCAAAAAAATATTAATAAAAAAAGGGGCATTTACATACATACCGCCCAATTCCTATATATTTACATATCTAACACCTTAACTTTCTCCATTTATACCCCTAAATCTTTCTTAACACATAAAAAATACCACTTTTATTTTTAAAAAGTGACACATTTCCATACATAAAATGGCACATATGTAAAACTTGAAGTTGGTGTGAGACATGTAAATACATAGGAATTGAGTAGTATGTATGTAAATCTTTCAAAAAATATTTGAGAAATTTTTCTTTGATCATTGGTTATGTGAATAGCTCAGCGGGTGTTGTAGACTTCAATATGATAACACCATTAACAAGCTAAAGGAAGTGGCTCAGGAAACCATCAGTATTATCATGTTCAAGCTGAAGCTTAACTATTAACTACATAAAACCTGATTATCTTTGGTCAATAGAAGCCTCATAGCCGTTGCATTTTCTTTGAAAATCAATCAAACTGCATTCATCTTAAAACAAATCTAACAGTTTTACGAACCCAGTTGGATAAAAATTTACTGAGGATGTCGGAAATCAATTTATTTCCAAAATTACTGCATCAGAAATGTATATGCAAAATGAAATTATCATACTGGGATAAATTAAGAAAATCAAAATGATACCATGAAAGATGCAGAATTACTCCAGCGACAAGTTTTTGCTCCTTATTTTGCGCTGTTGGTCGGCTATGCCTTTGGCAAGTCGGTTGGATCCCAGAATCATATCTCCAGGTCTTGCATTTATAGAACTGCTGGCAAGTTTAGGCTTGAACCACCTTTTTAAAGTGAGGCCATTTATTCTTATTTTACCATGAGATTCATCTCCCTGATATCGTAGCCCCAATCGCCTCAGTAAAGATCCAACTGCTTGACCGACCCTGCATGGATAAAGTTTGTTTTACAACAGGAAAGTTCAGGATGGATGAGAAAGGTTTTGAAGAAAATTAAAAATATGCCATTTATGATGTTAGAATACGGGGCTAGTTCTGAAATGAAAAACATCAATGCAAAATTATTTCTTCGTTTTCCTTTAACTTTTACAACCTGTAGATCAGAAGCAGAAGCAGGGACTGAGTGTTGAGGTTCAATATACTCTAGAATGGCTAATGAAAATCTAATACGTATAGAAGGTTTTAAAAATAGCTTCTAAAAATTAGATAGAATAGCTGTGGGATCTCCAGCAAGTTTCTGGTTTACAGAGATTTATACAAATAATAGATGTAGTGGTGGAATCAAGAGAGTAGCTGTGGGAGGCACTCGCCAACACAAAATTTTACTAATCCCTTTAATATCATATAATTAATAAAAATTTTCCCTCCTAAGATTAAATACTTAATAATAATTTGATATTAATTATACAACAACAACAACAACAACAACAAAGCCTTAATCCCACTAAGTGGGGTCGGCTACATGAATCCTTTTTCTCCATTGCGTCCTATTTAGTGTCAAATTTTCGTTTAATTCTAATAAATTAAGATCATTTTTTATGCAATAAGCCCAAGTTTTCCTAGGTCTGCCTCTGCCTTTCTTAACATAAGTTGTATTTAAAACATCTACTCTCCTAATCGGATCATCAGGTGGTCGACGTCTAATGTGACCAAACCATCTAAGGCGACTCTCTCTAATTTTATCCGTCAACTGGTGCAACTCCAACCCTTTTACGGATATATTCATTTCGCATTTTGTCTCTAAGTGTAAAGCCACTCATCCACCTAATCATTCTCATCTCGGCAACACTTAACATTATGCTTCTCTTTTAAAGGCCAACATTCAGCACCATAGAGCATTGAAGGTCTCAACACCATCTTATAAAATTTTCCTTTCAGTCTAAGCGGTACTTTTCTATCACACAATAGGCCGGACGCATTCCTCCACTTCAACCAACCAACCTGAATTCTACTATTAACATCCCCATCTATATCACCATCGCTTTGAACAATGGACCCGAGATATCTAAATCGTTCACACCTTTTAATAATTTGATCACCCAAAGTTACAGCTGCTTCGTCACTAGACCTACTATTACTAAAATTACATTCCATGTATTCAGTTTTAGTTCTACTCAAACGAAGACCTTTAGACTCCAATGTAGACCTCCATAATTCAAGTTTTTCCTGGACTTTTTCGCTTGTCTTATCCACAAGGAGGATATCATCAGCGAAAAGCATACACCAAGGTACATCCTCTTGTAAATGCCCGAGTAAGACCATCCATAAATAAAGCAAAAAGATATGGGCTTAAAGCCGATCCTTGATGTAAACCAACGAAATAGTAAAATACTTGGTCAATCCTCCTTCGGTTCGAACACATGTAACGGCTCTAGCATACATATCTTTAATGACTTGAATATAAGTCATAACAACACCTTTCTTCTCGAGGACTCTCCAAAGAACATCTCTAGGAACCTTATCGTAAGCTTTTTCTAAATCAATAAAAATCAAATGTAGATCCTCCTTATTATCTCTGTACTTCTCCATCAAACCTCTCAATAAATATATAGCTTCCATGGTAGACCTGTCCGGCATAAAACCAAATTGATTATGAGAAAACTTCGTAATACGTCTTAACCTATGTTCAATTACCCTCTCCCATAATTTTAAAGTATGACACATCAATTTAATTCCTCTATAATTTGCACACTCTTGTGCATCTCCTTTATTCTTAAAAATGGGGACCAAAATGCTCTTTCTCCACTCCTCAAGCATCCTTTTAGTTTTTAAAATAATATTAAAAATTTTAGTAAGCCAGAAAACCCCCAAATCACCTAAACATTTTCACACTTCAATTGGGATATCATCAGGTCCTACAGACTTTCCGCCCTTAGTTTTTTTTAAAGTCTTATCAATTTCTTTTCTAATAATGCGACGGTAAAAATGGAACGTTTTATTATTATTAACGATATTAAGATCACTAACGTCAATCGTACTTTCAAGATCATCATTAAAAAGTTTATCAAAATAACTCGCCCACCTATGTTGAATATCTTTTTCTGAGAAAAGCACTTTTTGATTTTCATCTTTAATACATTTTACTTGAGTTAAATCTTTACATTTCTTTTCTCTTTTCACTTTTTGATATTAATTATACATTTGATTTAAAAACATAGTTAAAATAGTGTTGAAAATTTTAAAGAGGTTGAAGTTATAAGGTGAACCTACAGATGTTTTAGATTCGACTTATGTTAAGAAAGACAGATAGATCTAACAAGACTTGGGCTTATTGTACAAAAACTTTCTTAATTTTTTAGAATTAAATGAAAATATGACACAAAATAGGACGCAATGGAGGAAAAAATTCATGTAGCCGACCCCACTTAGTGGGATTAAGGCTTTGTTGTTGTTTTATTTGTATTGAAGTTTTAAGGTGAAATACTCACCACCATTTAATTTTTTATTTCACCACCGTTCAATTTAAGTTCTAGTTCTGCCACTGGATGTATGGTAATTCGCTGCAGCAAGATGTGTCAGTGCACCATCTTTGACTTCAACAGTAAAAACAGAAAGCCTATTGACGAATATTACTTCCAATTCGAAAGATAAAACGGATGGAGGTTTGCAAGAAAGCATAGAAAGTGAAGAAAAGTTCATAGCCAAGAAAATTTAATTGCACCAAAGAAAAAAAAAAGTGCTACGACGACCTTTTGTGGACCACGAAAAAATTAATTGTAAGCACACTTAATTGCAGTGCAGAAAACGATGGCATGCTCGTTCTACTCACCAGCATACAAGGGTCCTCGCTGTAGATGTTTTCATCTTTTACAGATGTCAAGTATTTCTTATTCCCACTCAAGTAAAAATTTGAAGGGGAGGTTTCAACCTTGCTTCATGATTCTGATATTATCATATCTAAAGGTATAGGACTACTTAAAAACTTAGAAGGGTTGACATACATACCACATAGTTCTTATTTATTTATATTTGTAATACCAAGACTTCGACAAATACAACACTCATCTTTAACAAAACATTAAAAATACCACCAATATTTTTATCTTTTTTTTTATGAAGTATAATACACATTTTTAAGCATGCTTTATTGTTGTTGTTGAGTTGTTGTTTGGGTTAACTCTGGTATCATTTGGTAACAGAACTAGCCGAACTCTAGTCCTAGTCTAGGGTTTCCCAGTATCCGCCCCGACCCAAGCCACCCAAAAAAAAAATCCTCTTCCTTCTCCTTTTCTTGTCTTCTACTTCTTTTATCTCACCTCTTTCCCTCCATCACCCCTTCCGAATCAAACCCCGGTCATGCCGTCAGGACGATGTGTGTCAGATCCAACCTGAAAGAAAATAAAACAGGAGATCCGTCGCCTGCAACGACTGGACGAGTTGGACAATGGGGCCCAAGACAACATTACCCTTACGCGAAGACAATTTGAATCTATTTCACCGTGAAGACGAGCGACGATGATTATAGATCGTGCTGCTTCAAAATTCATTATGAAAGAATGTCAACAAAGGAGCCCACATTTAACACACACCAACACTTCGATATTAAGACGGACCTACCAGAGTTTGACAGTGGCATGGATTCCAACAACTTCAATGATTGGTTGTCGAACGCATCTTTGAATATAAGGAGGTACTCGACGATAAGATGGTTAAACTAATTTCCATCAAATTGAAAAAAAAGAGCATTCATTATGGTGGAAAAATCTGCAGCTATAGCAAAAAAATACGGTAGCAACAAGATAACTCGGTGAGCAAAAATGAAAAAAGTTATGCAAGGAAATACCTACCATCCCACTACCGCCAAGATATGTTTCTCAAGGCTCCACAACTTGCAGCAGCGAGATCTTTCAGTCGAGGAGTTCACAATGAAGTTTGACGAATTATAGATGAAGTGTGAGTTAATCAAGCAAGAGGACCACGCGATTGCCCGTTCCTAGGAAGTCTTAAGTCCACCATTAGCAATGTTGAACTACAGCCCTACAAGAAGTTGGGCAATGTCTAGACCCTAGCCTTAAAAGTAGAAAGGCAATAAAAGCATGCTAGGTCACAATCCTCCTTTTGACAGCAGTCCACAATGAAGCAGTCACCTAAAGCCACACCTATCGACAAGAAGACATCTGAAGTCTGAAAGGCCACGCAGGGGAACGAAATAAGAAAAGAGTAGCTCATTCGGTACAGTTCTTTCCTGGAAGTGCTGTAGGTGCCACGGTTACAGCCACATCGGCACCAACTGTCTAACAAATTGGGTTGTCTTGTTCACAGAAGAAGGCTTCATCAAGAAAATCAAGGAAGCAGTCAGAGGATAGTTCGGAAGAAGCACTTCAACTTCAAAGAGATGAAGACAAAAGTTGACCATACGAAGGTTTTTGTAGTCAAAACTAGAAAGAGACCAGTCATGGTAAGGCACAACATCTTTCGCATCACATATGGTAAAAGACAAAGTCTGCAGTTTGATCATCAATGGTAGAAATTGAGAAAACGCCGTGTCCACGCTAATGGTAAAGTTGTGATTAGCCACATATAAACACCTGCGAGCTTATTCTCTCACATGGCTGAAAAAAGAGAAGATACGTGTAGACTAGCAGTGCTTAGTCAAATTCTCAATCGACAATCAACTATAAGAGCATGTCTGGTGTAATGTGGTTCTGATGAATGCATGTCATATTCTACTGGGGAGACCGTGGCAGTTTGAGCGTAAAACTCAATATAACGGCTTCAAAATACCTACACATTTAAGAATGATGGGAAACGCATCATGTTGTTACCTATCAATGTTGCAAGAGGAGTGATCCACACAGATAATGCAATAGTCTCATGGGTCGCCTTCCTGCGGTCAATTTGAAACGAGCCCATGGTACTTGCATTAGCCCTCCTAGAAGGTGACGAAGAGGGGAGTGAAATACCCACACATCTACAACTGCTACAACACAACGTCCGGGACGTAATGACCTACAACCTTCCAGAAAAATTACCACTTACACCATAGACCTCATACTGAAATCGGTGTTACAACATCGACTATCCTACAGTTTGCGATTTGCGGAGTACAACGAGCTACGAAGTCAGATGCAGGATCTCGACACGAGAGGATTAGTTTGAGAGAGAGCCACTCTGTTTTCTATACTGCGCCTTGATGATCTCTTAGATCAATTATGTGGAGTCACCGCCTAATAACGACTTGCGCAGTGAATACCATCGGATAAGAATGCAGATAGGAGACGACTGGAAGAACGCCTTCAAGACACGAGATAGTCTCTATGAATGGAAACTTATGCCTTTTGACTTGTCCAACGTACCCAGTACTTTCATGCAATTAATGAATCAAGTGTTCTGAGCCCATGGTAGGAAATTTATGGTGGTCTACTTTGACGATATTCAAGTCTGTAATAAATCAAAAGAGGAACACTTGCAGAACCGTCAGAAGGTATTCGAGGTTTTACCAGCCAAACAATTGTACTCCCACCTGAAGAAATGCCACTTCATCACGAATCAAGGATGCTTTTTGGGTACATCGTATCTAGCATAAGAATTTTGATGGACCCAACAAAAATCGAGGCAATTGTGAGCTGGACCGCACCACAATTATTTATCGAGCTATGACAATTTATGGGCCTAGCCTCCTTTCATTGAAGATTCATCAGGAACTTTAGCACTATCACAGCCCCTCGTACAGAACTGTTGAAAAGAAAAGAATTCACATAGACAGCTACAACTCAAAGCAACTTCGATACAGTAAAGAAGAAGATGACTCGATCACCAATTCTAGCCTTACCGCACTTCAACCAACTATTCGAGGTCAATTGTGATGCATCCAACATGAGAATTGGAGCAATAATGAGTCAAGGAGGTCACCCATTGATTTTTTAATGAAAATATGAATGATGTACAACGAAAATATTCAACTTAAAACGAAGTGTTTTATGCCATTGTCAGAGCCCTGGAGCACTGGAGTCATTATCTACTGAATAAACGATTTCGACCTATTCAATAATCATGAAGCTTTAAAATTCTTAAACAGTCAGAGCAAACTAAAGGAGCGACGCCCCAATTAGATGGAATTCTTAGCTTCATTCCAGTTATGCTCAAGCACAAAGCCAGGAACCGCATCGTGGATGCACTGAGCCATCATTACCTGTTGATCACGTCCATGAAGACTTGCATTGTGGGTTTTGAGATAATTAAAGACTTACGAGAGAGACAAGGACTTCCAGGAGATCTGGAAGCAATGACGAGAGAAGCCTACTGAGCAGTACTACCGCACTGATAGCTACTTGTTCTACCAAAATAAACTATGCATTCCCCAATGCTCGTTGAAAGAGGTCGTCCAGGAAAACCATAGTAAAGGATTGGTTGGCCATTTTGGCAGGGATAAGACTTGCATTCATGAGAGAACACTTCTTTTGGCCCCCAAATGATGAGAGATGTGTAGGACTTGCCATATCAATAAAACCAACGGGCAGAATACAAGATTATACACAGCTTTACCGGTAACTGAGGCATCATGGGTCTACATCAGCAAGGACTTTGTGGTAGTACTTCCCCGCATACAAATGAACAAAGATTCAGTGGTGGTGGTATAGAACATTACTCAAAGAGGTTGCATTTCGTGGTCTGCCACCTGACATTGGATGCATCTCACATTGACGACTTGTATTTCCGAGAGGATGTGAGACATCACGACATTCCCAAAACCATCACTTCCAATGGAACGTCAAATTTTGGAGCCACTTACTAAGGATACTCTAGGGTAAATTAGGCAATAGACTTCAATTCAATTCTAAAGCACACTCTGAAACGAATGGCCAAACCGAAGTAGTAAATAGGATTCTTGGGAATATTCTGCGATGCTTCCTGAGAAAAGGCATCAAACAATGAGATCTCATTATAGCGCAAGCCAAATTCACCTACAATGGATCCACGAGCCAGCCTATGGAATGCACTCTACTTGAAATTATGTGTGAGCGCAACCTACTTACACCCTTTGAGTTGGTCCCACTTTTACCCATATTAGAGATCAATGAGGATGCTAACGAACATGTTCACCATATTCAACAACTCCACAATGAGGTTGGGAAAGCAATTACGAAACAGAACCACAAATATCAACAACTAAAAATAAGTTCTGGAAAAACATAACATTTTAAGGATACCTTGTGTAGACTTTACTGAAGAAGCGATTTCCCGTGGGGGCTTACGGAAAACTCAAGTTTAGAACTGATGCACCTTTTGGCATACTTAAGAAGCTAAACAACTATGCTTACAAAATTGACCTACCACGAGACTCTAAAATTTCAGCAACATTTAATGTCACAAATCTAACTCCATACTTCGAGAAACCGGAAGCTTCGACAAATGAAGTCAAAGCTCCCCTAACCCCAAGAGATTGACAGGGGCTATGGAGTTCGGGTTGGCGCATGAAAATAACGAGTCCAACCGTCCTGCTGGACTGAACAGGCCAAAACCAGTTGAGGCAAAATTCTTGTCCCTCCTCATCACCTGCTCTAATTTCTCCCCTTCCTAATCATTGCCTTCCTAATAGGGCTGCATTTCAAATTCTTGTATTTTCCTTTCCACCCTTAATCCTTTCCTATTTCCTACTTGGTCTATTCTCTACTCTTATCTTATTAATAATTGTTGTGTGCTAAATGCTAACCAGTTTATGATCCATCTCTGATTTCAGGAGTGCCACCAAGGCGTTCCCTCTCCGAGGGTTGTATAAGACATCGAGCGATGCTTCGACTGTACCTTACCCGAGGTGGTGTTTTTCTCTGGTTAGTCCCTTCTCTCCTTTCAGTTGGCGTCCCAGCTCACAGTGTGGCCTCGGATGAGCCAACCTCACCCACTCCTCTCAAAAGACTACAGGTCCCATCGAGGCCCCTCCCCAGCATAGACAAGCCACTGGTTTCCTTCCCTGCTCACCCCAGTTGCCCGCAAATCCAGCCAACGCCCTTCCTCTACATAGACCAGCCACTCGACCAATCTGTTGTTCGTCGCAGTTGCTCACAGCTCTCACCAACCATCCTGTGGCCGCTGTGCCCTTTCCGGAGCACACCCCAGTGGGACGATCAACTCCATGCAATTACCAAGTCATCGCCAATTCTTCCTACCGCCACTAGTATGCCGCCGACTCCCGAACTCCTCCCAGCAGCCTCAGTACTCCCACCCCCCGCCAAATCTGTCGCCCTTCTATCTTTTGTTATTTATATTTTCTTTTTAATTCGACATTTGCCTTGTTAACTATTGTTATTTGTACTTGTTGCCGAGTCATCTTTGTATTGTTTTAAAATCAACAATGAAATATGCGTCGTTCAAGTCATGGGTTAACTCCGATATCGATTGTTTTTAGTAACTTCCTGATCAATGCAGCCAATAAATTGAATGCATGGTGAATTCAGCACGTCTCTCTGGCAGGGCGAATTACCCTCAATTCAGCCAACGGGACTCTTCCCGTGTATTTGTTAACGAACACTGAGCTGCCCAAAAGTGT